>CM034353.1:52708200-53245135 GCA_019925275.1 Mytilus edulis
TGAAAATATTATGACATTCAAATGATTAAGATTTTTATATTTTGTATATGCTTTCTTATGTTTGAAACTAAGGTTGATATAGATTTGGAGAGGTGTAGGATTGGCAATCATACCACATCTTTTAAAATCACCAAAAGGTCTATTATTATCATCCTGCTTTTAAAAAGGAACCAACAACTTTTTTTTTATTCATGACTCTACAAAACATTTGAGAAAAAACAGCAATACAAACACTAATCAAAACAATTGGTAGTAAGCAGTTTCAGCTCCTCCGTGTAAAAAGCTTATAAATTCATTTCAGTATTTAACTTTTCATTTGGTTCTGATATAGAAGACCTTTGATTTCAATTTTCAATCATGAAAAGCACGAAGTAAGCATTCGAACTGCACCGATTTCTTGACATATTAAGGTTTTCATATGGTGTCCTTTGTAAAAAGTTATCAAAGGTACCAGGATTATAATAAGACATAAGACTCATCTGTGATGCTCAGATCAAAATAGTTGTAAAGCCAAACAAGAACAAAGTTGAAGAGCATTGAGGACCAAATATTCAAAAACGTTGTGCCAAATACGACTAACTAAAGGTAATCTATTCCTGTAAAACATATACCAGGTCCTTTGTGCATATTTTTGTTTTACATTTATTAAGAAGCATTTACGTATAACCAACTTTATTAAGTTATTAAGTAACATGTGTATATTTAATTTCCTTTTTTTTCAATTGATCAGATGAAAGGTTTTTTTTCTTTTTTTTTTAACACACACTGAGATAAAGGAAATCCTGAAAATTGTTTCATCTCTAATCGAAATTCAAATGACTTTATGTAATTGTTAGCCTAATCAAATCTTTAAAAAAAAAAAATCTCGATAGTCATCAATTGCGTGTTAAATCAGTACTTCTTTATATTACTTTCAGAAAATCAAACATAACATTGATTTCTTGCTTTATATTGATAAAAGAATATGGTTACATATATGAGCGACAGCCTTATATCAAAGATATTGTGTAGCAAATAAAACAAGATAAAAAAAAACGTTTTTTGAAACGATCATTCACAGAACTCGTATAAAGTATAAGGATACCACTACCACAGCAGCATTTATCACTTCTGGCTTATTAGGTGCGAGTGGAAAGGAGACGTTGGGAAACGTCAATTTACCCTAAATACAAAATTAATGTCGGATTTGAGATGTATACCTTTAATTTATGCCAAAACAATGCCTCAAAATATTAGTCTTCCAAATTTATTTTATTTTACATCCACTCAAAAAGGGTTGACTATTTTAAAAGCCCTCACAATGGGAAGTCATTTTACACGTGGTTTAAATTTTTTGTTTTACTTTTTCAGTGATCGGGTTCTTTGACTATTCAAAAAAAATGTACAATTAAGCTCATGGTATACTCGTTAATTGTAAATAGGCTTTGCTTAGTGTTGTAAGCCGTACGGTGACCTATATTTGTTAATTCCTGTGTGTCGTTTGGTCTCTTTTGAAGAGTTGTCTCATTGGCACTCATACCACACTTTTATATATATATATATATATATATATAGATTGCCTAACAATGTAATTTTAACACACTATTTAGTATGTAAATATAAGAATGTTTAAAATATTTACAAAATGATGAAAATAAACGCAATATTTCGCTAGACCAACTAGCTTTATCAAGCGTGCATCTATCCAGGTGAAATCGGATGTAGATGATAAGAAACTTTTGCAGCTCAACGTCTGTGTTGCACTGAACTGCCTTCAAAATAAGAAAATTTTGCAGCTCAATGTATATGGACTCTTGCATTTAGCTGCTTTGAAAATAAGAACATTTTGCAGCTCAATGTACATGTTGCACTTGGATTTAGCTACCTTAAAAATACATAATTGGTAGATGAAGTTAGCAACGTCCATTGGCCAATATTACGGGATAAAAAGGACGATGCTTTGTTTTAAATTATTCTTTATCTTTCCTGTATCTTTTTTCGTCTTTTTCGTTAAGACCATCAGGTTCTAAAGTGTGGAGTTGGTGGATCCAAAAGTTTTCTCTTCTCCTTCTCGCCGTGGTGTCCCATTCGGTGTTGACTTCTATAATTTGGAAAGTGACATTATCAAAAGGATGTTTCGTTGAACGAAGATGTCTTGTGAGAGGACAGTTTTTGTTGGTTTTGTACGATGAACGATGGTTATTGAGCCGAATATTAAATTTGTCCATTGTTTCTCCCACATACTGAATGCCACAAGTGTCACATGTTAATATATAAATTGAGTTCTCCGTTTTACAGTTGGAATTAGAGTAGATGGTATAATTTTGTTTAGTAACGGAGCTGATGAAAGAACTGCTTGTATTGGCAGCTTTACAACACAAACAATTCCTTCGACCACATTGTTTGTAGCAACCGGGCGATGGATTAGGCTGCTTGGTTAATACAGATGTCACTAATTTGTCACGGATGTTTTTAGGTCTTCTGAAGGCCATGACTGGTGGTGAAGAAAATACTTTTTTTAGATTTAAATCATTTTCTATAATTTTCCAATGCTTCTGAACAATGGATGACACATTTTTAAAATCAGGATGGTAAGTGAGTACAAGGGGTGTTCTGTTAGCTGCATTATTCTTATCTTTGTACTCAAGAAGTTCTTGGCGACTATGTTTTGTTTGCTCTTTCGAAAGCGCTATCAATAATGTTGTTATTGTATCCTCGAACAACTAGATGTTTACGAAGTTGTCCAAGTCTAGCATTTTTCGTATTTTCAGTAGAGCATATTCTCTTGATTCGCAATGCCTGGCTGAATGGGATACCACGGGAGCAGTGTTTAGGATGGCAACTTTTAGGAGAAAGGAATTGATGTTTGTCCGTTTGTTTGGTATGAAGGTCCGTTATAATGGTTCCGTTCTTGATGTAACTCGTAGTATCGAGGAAGTTTATTTTCTCCATAGATGATTCATATGTAAATTTTATTGAATGGTGGAAAGAGTTGCAGTGTTCTAGAAATTCATTAAGATGTTCTTGTGAATCTGTCCATTTGAAATCAATATCGTCAATGAATCGGAACCATGATAAGGGCTGATATGGAGCACTAGCCAAGAGGCGTTTTTCAAGTTGGCCCATAAATATGTTGGCATATGACGGGGCCATTTTTGTGCCCATACTAGTACCGTCTATCTGGAGATAGTGTTTTTCATTGAAAGAGAAGTTGTTATTCTCCAGTACTAGTTTCAGAAGTGTAACAAGGCACTCAGTAGGAGGATTTTTTTCACTACGAGTGTTCCATGCCTCTTTACAGGCTGCTATTCCTTCGTCTTGTGGAATGTTGGTATATAAAGAAGACACGTCCATGGATGCAAGTATAGTATTGCTTGGTAAAGGATTGAGGCTTTCCATTTTCTTGAGATAATCAGTTGTATCTTGAATGAATGATGGTAGTTCTTTCACATGAGGTCTTAGATGATGGTCTACAAATTCTGATATATTTTCAGTTGGATGACTATTCGCTGACACAATTGGTCGACCTGGATTGCCCGTTTTATGTATTTTAGGCAACATATAGAATCGTCCGGCCTTTGCTTCGTTCTCAAGAGGTCGGAGATAATCAAAGGTGTCATTGTCTATATGCTTTTTGTCGAACATCTCTTGAAGGATGGTGTTGATCCTTCGAATAGTATTAAGCGTTGGATCTGTGGTTAATTGTTTATAAAAAATGGAGTTAGAAAGTTGTCGATTCCCCTCTGCTATATAATCTGTTTTATCCATGACAACCACAGCGCCCCCTTTGTCGGCAGGTTTTATTACAATATCCTCTTGATCTTTTAACGCTTTCAAAGCTATACTTTCTGACTTGGATAAATTATAATTTCTTGTATTTGTTATACAGGACTTTATATCAGACCTCACGTAGTTAATGAATGACTCCAAGTTATCATTTTTGCTCTTTGGTGGTTTCCATGAACTTTTTTTCCTAAATTTTGGGATGGGCGTGACTTCTTCATTGGTGTCAGTATCTGAATCTGTTAATCCGGCTTCTTCAAGGTTTTTCTTGCCCCTATTGTAGAAAAAATCTTTCAAGCGTAAATGTCTAGCGAATTGGTCTAGGTCTTCGTCTAGCTGAAAGTTATTTACAGTTGATGGGATAGGACAGAAGTTTAAACCTTTACTTAAAAGAGATTCCTCAGCACGTGTAAGAAAATACGAAAAATGCTAGACTTGGACAACTTCGTAAACATCTAGTTGTTCGAGGATACAATAACAACATTATTGATAGCGCTTTCGAAAGAGCAAACAAAACTAGTCGCCAAGAACTTCTTGAGTACAAAGATAAGAATAATGCAGCTAACAGAACACCCCTTGTACTCACTTACCATCCTGATTTTAAAAATGTGTCATCCATTGTTCAGAAGCATTGGAAAATTATAGAAAATGATTTAAATCTAAAAAAAGTATTTTCTTCACCACCAGTCATGGCCTTCAGAAGACCTAAAAACATCCGTGACAAATTAGTGACATCTGTATTAACCAAGCAGCCTAATCCATCGCCCGGTTGCTACAAACAATGTGGTCGAAGGAATTGTTTGTGTTGTAAAGCTGCCAATACAAGCAGTTCTTTCATCAGCTCCGTTACTAAACAAAATTATACCATCTACTCTAATTCCAACTGTAAAACGGAGAACTCAATTTATATATTAACATGTGACACTTGTGGCATTCAGTATGTGGGAGAAACAATGGACAAATTTAATATTCGGCTCAATAACCATCGTTCATCGTACAAAACCAACAAAAACTGTCCTCTCACAAGACATCTTCGTTCAACGAAACATCCTTTTGATAATGTCACTTTCCAAATTATAGAAGTCAACACCGAATGGGACACCACGGCGAGAAGGAGAAGAGAAAACTTTTGGATCCACCAACTCCACACTTTAGAACCTGATGGTCTTAACGAAAAAGACGAAAAAAGATACAGGAAAGATAAAGAATAATTTAAAACAAAGCATCGTCCTTTTTATCCCGTAATATTGGCCAATGGACGTTGCTAACTTCATCTACCAATTATGTATTTTTAAGGTAGCTAAATCCAAGTGCAACATGTACATTGAGCTGCAAAATGTTCTTATTTTCAAAGCAGCTAAATGCAAGAGTCCATATACATTGAGCTGCAAAATTTTCTTATTTTGAAGGCAGTTCAGTGCAACACAGACGTTGAGCTGCAAAAGTTTCTTATCATCTACATCCGATTTCACCTGGATAGATGCACGCTTGATAAAGCTAGTTGGTCTAGCGAAATATTGCGTTTATTTTCATCATTTTGTAAATATTTTAAACATTCTTATATTTACATACTAAATAGTGTGTTAAAATTACATTGTTAGGCAATCTATAATTTTATTTGTGTAATTGAATTAATCTCTGTACTGATTAATCCACACTCCCATAGATTTGTATGTCATGTGCTGCTATTTATAGGCACTTATATATATATATATATATATATATTGTCGGTTTCAATCTAGTATTATCAGATGATGACCGTGCTGCTATATGTTTATGTCCTTTTTGTAGACGTCTTCATGAAGTGTCGAGTCGTTTGGAAAAAGTCTTATAAAACTAAGCTTTAAATCGTAAATGTAAACATGTTATACCTTATTTCATGTCGGAATTGGAATTTATTTGTTTATTAGAACTGAATTTATATTCTCTTCTTTTCTAAACGACATTTTTTACTGGGCTTCATGCCTTTCATTGTAAAATCGATACCAAAACATTAAACAATTCACCTGATGTATAGGCTTCTTTTATATTATATGCGTACTTGAAACAAATCATGTCATTTGAATGATTAAGATGCTTTAATCTTGTATATACTTCCTTATGTTTGAAACTAAGCTTGATGTATATTGGCACAACTTAGTGATACATTTTCAGCTTATGTCAGTATTTCTGTATTTTCTTGTAATAAATGAATACTATAGAAAATTAGAATAAAATGGAAAAGAAAAACTATAATGAAATAAAAGTACACAAGAAATATATTACGTAATTTGGTGTCTGGTGGAGATTTGGCGGATTTGCAATCATACCAACTTTTTATATTCACCAAAAGGTCGGATTGATTTACTTAAGGCACATACAAATAATTGTTGAGATTTCATAAATAAATATATAGGACAACGAAATTGTAGCCATGATAAGTGAAACATATGTACATATTATTCGATTAAACTTTTACACACATATTCCGATAAACGTCGTTATGATGTTTGTAAATCGTTATGATGTTTGTAAATAGTTATGATGTTTGTAAATCGAAGACAGAGATTTCGGGGTTGATATATATCTCGGGGTTTATATATATCTCGGGGTTTATATATATCTCGGGGGTTTTATATATATCTCGGTTTTTTTTTATATATATATCTCGGGGGTTTTATATTTATCTCGGGTGTTTTATATATATCTCGTTTTTTTTATATATATATCTCGGTTTATTTTATATATATCTCGGGTTTTTTTATATATATATCTCGGGGTTTTATATATATCTCGGGGGTTTTATATATATCTCGGGGTTTTTTTCAAGTTCTTTACATTGAACAAACAATATAGTGTAAAACCTTATAAACAATTTTCCTGATATCTTGCATTTTGAAAGGTCATCCCAATAATTCCCTATTGTAGTTGGCCCCAGAAAAATTTAGCTGTTCAATATGTGCTTTTCTTGGCAAAACTTTTAGGAATGTTTGGTCCTCAATGCTCTTCAACTTTGTACTTTATTTGGCTATTTAACATTTTTTATTCGAGCGTCACTGATGAGTCTTTTGTAGACGAAACGCGCGTCTGGCGTAAATATATGTATGAATTAAATCCTGGTATCTATGATGAGTTTATGCATTAATATATATGTGTTTGTATTGCACTGAAATTGTTTAGAGATAGCTTCATACAGTTTATGGATCGTAATTAAGATATTTCAGTAACAAAGAGTTGTCTCTTGGTCAAACAAATCAAAATCGGCTTTTGTTTGTTTACTCGATTTTTGAAGATTTTACATATCGAAGATAAGGATAGAAGACCTGAGTTAATCCTCTGGATTTTTTTTGTGTAAAAAAAAAGGTTAATTACAAACCAAGCGTACCGATATACAGAAAATACATTTTTAGGTTAATAAGATTTAATCCACATAAAGCTTAGCAACATATGTTATATTTATGATTACTATCACATCTCATCATGTTAGCTGTATGTTGTTAGAAAATCTGTAATTTCACGTCAAAGCTTTTAGCACTAATAGGTTCACAAATTATACACTGAAGTAGTCTTTTTGTGTTTTTCAATTTCCTGCAATGCTATAGGGGATTTTCTTTCACATAACAACAACATAAAGGTTATGTTTATATGATATAACTTTGATGTAGAAATCGATAGCTCTGAATCCTGAGTAATATTAATTGACAAATAAAGCGTTTTACGAAGGATTATGTTAGCTCTATCTTGGATTTTCCGTAAAAAGTAGATGAGAGCTGTAAAATGAAGACGGCTTATTTCTGTTTTTCTTCTTTGGTTTATAACATTAACCATTAAATCAAGGGAAATATTGGATCAGGAGTGTTCTTCCGATATATTGAAGTAAACCGAGCCGACTATTCTATATTATAAACAGAACTAATGTTACAATGCTAATTTATTTTAAAGGAGCGACCATGGGAAAATTGTCATTTTCAAGAAAGTTTTTCTAATACATTTTCGAAGGATAATTTGTAAACTTCTATCTTGAAAAATTATAAATACTTAAATAAAAGGGGATTGTGAGGTACCTTTGCATTTGACTTTATTTCCACAATTCGTTCCAAGGTTATTTTGGATTATATTTACTTGACCATACATTCAACACATACATGTAATTTTTAACACATAATGAAACCTGTTGTTAGTTTTATATATTTTCCTGGACTTTTTAGAACATCTCTATGGATCATAATGACTGTTTTGTCTTCACCGTAAGGAACAAGTTACATATCCCTTTGTAGTTTATAATACGTTTTTAAGCTAAATACAAATAGTCCAGTCAAACTAAGATTTAACCTCAAACTAATTGCAACAGAAAATGTTTTAGTTCTAATCTATAGCATTATGCCCTTTATATACACAGAAAAAGTCCATAAAATCCAACTGGAGGAAAACTCAAAATCCGCATGTTTTAATTCCCTATGGAAATTAACATTGGAAGGGAGATAACTCTTGCAAAAATGAGTCTTTTTTGGTCAGTTTTTGATTGTTTTTCTTGAAATTTATGTAAAGTATGAAACTTTGATGGGGTTAAAAGTTTGTGTTTGACTAAATTATATAATCTTCTGCTCATGAAATGTACAAAACCGAAGTGTTATGGGTAGCTTTATTTTTTTTGTGCATTTTTCATTAAAGAAATTGCAAATTTGAAACTTTGTGACCATTTTGAAAAAATAATGTGAAAATTTTGTATTGTTTATATCTGTATATTATATTTTTTCAGCAACTTACTTATCTAAAGATACTTTAAATCACAAAAGAAGAATACAAAAAAAGTCATGCTTAATTATTTTGATTAAATTTGAGATTCCTAATCTTGACATGTGGAAAAATTCAATAAATGGTCAACTAATGAATTTCGAAATATAGATTATAGCTTGATAAAAGATATGAAAACACCTTAAGAGTTGTTTGTTATACTCTAAAGACCGCTAAAAAATCAAGAATCAATATATTCTGATGAATAGACACGGTAAAGTTATAATTTTGTATCAATTTTTATTGATAATTCTGTCTTTTTTGCAAGAGTTATCTCCCTTTTCAATGCAAATCTCCAAAGGAATTTTAAATGGTGATCTTTTTAGTCTTCCTCAAGTTAGATTTTATGGGACTTTTTCTGTGTATATTTGGGGTGTAATGCTTAAGATTAAAACTTAAAAATCTTCTGTTGCAATTACTTTCAGGTTATGGTCAAATTTATGCTAGATTGACTGGACTAAAAGGGAAGTTTTCTTCGAAGTGGTGAAGTTGACATAATTCTTTCGAAAATTATACGGACGTCACCACGAGTTGTTTGAAGACTGTGAAATATTTATTCAAGAGATGACAATAGACATGTTCTAATTGTCGTAACAATATTCCGCCCCTTGTCCTCAAAGGTGACCTAACGAATAAGATTAACTAAATTCCAAATGTTGTAAAACGACATCTTTACAACTGCGTCGGAATCACTCACAATTGCAACCCGAACACTTACTAATCGGTATTCTTAAAATAACTATGAAATGGATACGGCATTAAACATTATGGGAACAAGTGTTAAAGAATCATGAGAAATTCAGGGCATTTCAAAGAACGAATACTATACATTCAGACTATGTGTTGTCTTCTTTCTGCAGTAATAAAGCCGTTGTTATGTTGCCATAATAATTGAATTTATTTGATACAGTTTGCAATATTGATGTTAATGTATTGACATTCGTAAATTTGAAAGTGAAAGAAGTTTTATAATTACATTGTATCTTTTTACTGCTCTAGATATTAGATCAGTTTTTATGATAAAAATGTCGTTTGGAAGTTATTACCTTGTAAATAATGTCGGCTTTTTATTGTAAGTTTCTGCACTCATGACAGTCCAATTATCGTCTAATCATCTTATCTATATATGGAAGCAAATTAAGCTAAAGACCATGATAATAAGAGTAATTTTATTCAGGACAGGCCTGTCAGCATCTTATATAGACACTAATTAGGTATCTAATTTCATGATCTTAGCGCTTAAGCGAATTAAGATGTAAAATCATTAATTACGACTTAACGCATTTATGATTCTAGATGAGCGTACATTCTTGCATACAAAATATGAAACAAAGGATTGTTTTGTCTAACTGTGAACAGCTCCTCTTCACCAACGATTTAGAAAAATGAACGTCAAACATAGATGCGGTACCTTTATTTCAAAATGACGGTAAAACTCAGCTTTATCCTTTTAGATAGGTCAAACATTTACTATCATTTTTCTTTTAGTAATTCAAATAGGTATTAAGAATACTATTTTAATGCAGTCATATCTGATGTTTCAAAATGGTAAAAAGTAATTGAATTTAGAAAACACTACTAGAACACTATATTCTCGTAAGTCTATGACGAGTCGTGATATTTATAAATATCAACTAATTACTAAATTTCTGCAAACACGAGTGGTAGCTTTTATTCCAAATGTATTAGTGCTTAAATACTACCAATTGTGCTCAAAAACAAAAACGTTGTACACCGTTAATTATACATTTGTGTGCTCACTGAAAAATAAATTATAAAAAGGAAGAAATGATATGATTGCCAATGAACCAACTCTCCACAAGAGACCAACATGACACAGAAATTAACAACTATAGGTCACCGTACGGACTAAAAATTGAAATATGAAATGATTTTAGGCGTACTTCTTCTTTTGGACTCAATTTAGTACCTTAACAAACCAATTACTTTATTGAATATCAGGTGACAGTTGTAGGGCACATATTATTGGAATCTTAAGACTAATATATTTTCTCCCTAAAATTCCATAGTGGATACATAATTTTTATATTAGTTGACTGTGCCTTTATGTTTCGTATGTCAAGTTATGGCGTAACACTATTTATAAACATGCTGTATAACATCTGTTCATAAGATAAAATTCATTGTCTTCTTTATTTCTGCCTGAACGCCCCGAAAACTGTTTCTTTAAGAATATTTAGTTATATGATAATCATACTCAGTGAACTGTTCCTACAGGAGGAAGTTATATGGATCCGTAGAGTCAAACTCAACAGGTGAACAGTTATGTAGTGTATTCACGGTGCAAAACTGTAATTTGTTAAATCTTTGATAAATGCCATATTTTACCAAAGTTACTGTTTATCAATGATAGTTTTGTTTTTTGAATTAAAAAACATCATGTATCATTCCCAAAACTTATTCAACACATGTGTTGTATTAGTCTTAGATCATTCCAGAGAAAAAAAACTCTTCTTGTAAAAAATGTTTTGGGGTTAGGATCTTACTCACATCCAAATAAAAAAACAGAATTATAATTATTAATTAAGTTCTAAAAAATAAAATATGACAAACATATGTCTTCTTAAAATCTGATCATTTTAAAAAAAAATGGCATAATTTCCTGTATATCGAATTCATTGGAGTGATAATCGGTCGTTTGAGAGCGCATGTGCAAAAATGTTTACTTCTAAAGTTTCCGATAAATTAAGTTCTGAAAAATAAAATATGACAAACATATGTCTTCTTAAAATCTGATCATTTTAAAAAGAATGGCATAATTTCCTGTATATTGAATTCATTGGACTGATAAGCGGTCGTTTGAGAGCGCATGTGCAAATGTTTTTACTTCTAACGTTTCCGATAAAATGGGCAACTTTGTGCCATTTAGTCCGATTTTTCTCTGCAAAAGCAGTGACATGAAACATAAAAGTTACTTACAATGAATGATACGCTATAAATAATTATTCAGTTAACTGTTAAAACTAAAACAGTTGGAGTATAATAAGAGCTAATAATTGGCCCCTGACAAATGCGATAATAGTAACATTATAATCTGGAAACTGGAGTGCGAAAAGGTAGTTTGGGATGCTATCATGAAATATATACATACATTAACAGATGGGACAAAATTTGCAATTGTGCGCATAGATTTTGAACAAAATAGAATTGAGTCAAGGCTTTACCCGAAATGCTCTTTAACAGATTTTTAATTATTTATTACATGAGTTTTGCAGCACGTGTTTGCAATTGTAAAAAGCCATAGTTTAAATCGAAATATTAATGCTGTATCTAAAAATGAGGCAGTTTTTCCAGTTTGCATTTAATTTTGATGTTGAAAGCTTTACTGCAAATATATAAGGTACCATTCGATACTATCAATACTGATAGCTTACAGAATGCTGTCATAATAACAGATTATAGTTCTGGTAATTCAGAAAAATTAAAAAAAAAATAAACAATTCAGACTTTTCAGACATAAAGTGTCAGTCTGCAAGCCTAAATAATTACATAGAAAAAATAAAAAATGAAAGTTATTTTGATTTCATCCAAATGTGTAAACTGTGTCAAATTGAAGCTTTGACATAAGTCGAAATGACCTAATGATCAAACCGTTGGTGACGTAGGTAAACGTCTTGCTACACACCTTGTATAGTCAGTAAATGAATTGATTCGTTGATACTACTTTCATCGCAAGTAAGCGCCACAAAAGTGAGAGAGAAAATACGAACCGCACGAACTCAAAACGGAGCGTGATTGGTTGCGACGACAGGGCAATCGTCTCCTGTCGCCGTCAATACGTCACAATACTGAACATGAACCAATTGGTAAATTTTCAGATCAAACGGCTTTTCTGGTATCTATACATGGTTAAGTCACAGATACATCCCCTTATTACCAAAGTCCATATGGAGAATGTGAACGCAATACGAAAGAGCATTGTGTATGCTACTGCTAAGAATGGTCAATTGTCAATTGAAAAACTGTTAAGTTGAGCTGATATTTTATAACACATGGAATTGATGATGACAATCATAAATATATGTTCCATAAATAGACATCGACTTGTTAACAGACAATTAAAATAGGTTTAGAATTAAACTTAATCACAAAAGAGACGACTGTTTTCATCTTGAATTTTCCTTATTCATTAAGCAGCATTTCAGAACAATAGAGGTATATGGACAATATATTTCCAAGTTGATAATAAATGCTACAGGTTATTTTTTATAACATCATTTTCCAATACGACGATTGTTGCATACCATGGATTGGTAATTGTAAAGTTAGGCATTTATCGCTCTATTTTTATTTCAATGTAATATCCCATAACACAACTTATCACCACGATTAAGTTCAAGTTGCTCAATTTTTTTTTCTTATTGTTATTTCTGACTATTGTTTGTCTTTAGGCCAATTGTTTCTTTTGACAGTGATGAAGTTTGGTTTTGACATTCAAGACGTTCTGAGCAAGGTTTATCTAAATTTATACATGTCATGCACATTGAAATGTGAAATAATACATGTACGTATCTTTTCAAGAGAGAGATTATTTCGGTTTAATTACACTTTCCTGGCTTTAATGATCATTGGTATAAATTTCCCCTGTATTAGCAAGTCTCAAATATAGGCAATGATCGGCTCCGGTCGGTTTACATTATTATTGATATTAACGACGTTTAAAGATCTAACCGGGTTGTTGTTTATGCATTTAATCGTTCTCATGATTGCAAAGTAAATACATTTCTTTTTCAATATATCTCTGAGATAAAAACGGATTGTTAGTTGTCCACAATCTTATACCAGTAGGCAAAATGAATTGCAAGTAATATAACACATTCGCAGACAAATAATACTGTTTCTATAGAAAAAAAAGTTATGTTGAGGTAATGAAAATAAATGACATTTTGTGCGGGACTTTTTTACGTTAATAGGACTTGGCCATTAACCCGTAGAACAACGCATTTTTGCATTTGGAAATTTCAAATACAGAATTTCGTTGAAGCTGCAACTTTTGTCAATGACATATGATTAAGTACTTTGCATTCTAAACTATACAAACAAAATATCACTGAAAATAAAAAGGATGCAACCCATATAAGTTCCAAAACAAAATAATTGTCAGAAAGAATGCGTATTGCTTTTGAACAATAGTTTCTGATGTTTAGTTTAAACATATTTTATTTGCTGAATTAAAGCAAAATGGATTAGACACAAGTAAATCATACTTATGAAGTCTTCTCCATGATACAATATAAAGTTACAATAATAGTATAATATAATTGACATGCATATAAAACAAACAATTTATACAATATAATACTAGCTTTCATAGTTTAACAAAGAGGAGAGAAAGTAAAAAGAAAACAAGAAAGTTTGAAAAGTCGTATAATTCTGTGACGATGACTTGTGAATTGATGACAATGATGACGTTCCGTGTCAGTAATAATAGCGCTCTATCAAGGCATAAGAAATCTGTTTGACCTTTTTATGAAATTTTGAACATGTTTGAAAATTTGAATATTTTGTTCGTTCGAAAGTTCTAAGTGTCCGCCAATTAATAGTTTTGTATCTAAAACAAAGTTTTCAGATAGCCAGTTAAGGTTATTGAATAAGGTTTTTCTACATAATGTGTATTTTGGGCAAACGAAGAAGTAATGGTAGACATCCTCAATATCGGACCCACAATTTCTGATGTTGTTTGTTTAGGCGAATTCAATGTTGCAATTTCGCTGTATGAGGACGAAAAAAACTAAGGATTTTCTTATCCCAGGCATAGATTACCTTAGCCGTATTTGGCACCACTTTTTGGAATTTTGGATCCTCAATGCTCTTCAACTTTGTACTTGTTTGGCTTTATAAATATTTTGATATGAGCGTCACTGATGAGTCTTATGAAGACGAAACGCGCGTCTGGCGTACAAAACTATAATCCTGGTACCTTTGATAACTATTTACACCACTGGGTCGATGCCACTGCTGGTGGACGTTTCGTCCCCGAGGGTATCACCAGCCCAGTAGTCGTCATTTCGGTGTTGACATGAATATCAAGAATGTGGTCATTTTAATAAATTTCCTGTTTACAAAACTTTGAATTTTACGAAAAACTAAGGATTTTCTTATCCCAGGCATAGATTACCTTAGCCGTATTTGGCACCACTTTTTGGAATTTTGGATCCTCAATGCTCTTCAACTTTGTGCTTGTTTGGCTTTATAAATATTTTGATATGAGCGTCACTGATGAGTCTTATATAGACGAAACGCGCGTCTGGCGTACAAAGCTATAATCCTGGTACCTTTGATAACTATTAATTGACGTTGAGAACTAAGATGGCATATTTCGAATGATTTGTTTCGCGACAACAGAAATAAGCTGGCCAGACATCATTTCGTGGATAAGTGATATGAATTGTTCATTTCATTTGATTGATCATCTGCGGGACGAAATGCAACGACAATTCGTGACAGGGTAATTTTTTCACAATAATGCGAGTTGAGTACCTCGAGTTATAGATATTTCAAGATGTGGTTTGAGTGACAATGAGTCAAAGCGCGGTCTTTAACACGGAGCCTTAGCTCATACCGAACAGCCAGTTATAAAGAGTCATAAAACTGAAGAGTGTAAAACTATTCAAAAGGGAAAACCAACGGTCTAATCTATATTAAAAAAAAACAAGAAACGAGAAACACATATGAAACACATCAACAAACGACAACTACTGAACATCAGATTCCTGACTGTCTTTAGAAAATTTATTCTGACAAGTTAAATAGAGTTATCGAACCAAAATATCCTTTTGTATTACAGTGAAATTTTAAGGGTCACTGGGAAATAGAGAGAAAAAAGGACAAGTTCTAACTCAACCAAGATATTTATGTATGTGCAACACATTGATGTGTATTCAGTTGTTTTTAAAAAAATTTGAAATTATGAGATAAGGAAATTCATCAATATTGCCTCTTCCTCTATACACCCCGTTATTGTTTTTTAGCGTCCCCCGAACATTGATTCGCTTCGAGTTTTGGTTAGTTTAAAATAATTGAGGGTTAGGCTTAATTATTTGAAATGTGATAAAAATAGATAAAGGCAACAAATTGTGCACTTTTCATAGGAGGCGGTGCCAGACAATTCAACAACAATATAGAGGTACATGCATGCAAAAACCTACGATTATTACACAGGTTAAAGCTACTCTCTTCTGTGTTTTCTATCACAAGCGACAACGGAGGGATAACATGGTACAATAACTCAAAAAGTTAATGCACTCCTTTAAGGTAAATGCAAATTAGCTCAATGGAAACTTAAAGGAAAACTTACCATTCATGTTACAATTAAAGTTTATGTTTAAAACATGTGACTACCATTAGAAATTTTCATTTCATACAATGACGTATTCTTTCTTGTTTTCAATGATGATACCATATAGAAAAGACAATAACTAGAGTTAAACTACATTTGTTCATGTCTTGGAATAGAAATGGCACTGTTCAGGGCGTAATTCTGTTAAGAATTCTTGTAAATGATAACGGTCCATTACCAAGTCAATTATAGCAATGTATATCTGTATCATTTGATGTTGTAACAAATCACCATGAAATAATACAGGATAAACAATTTACATAAGCTTGGTAATGGCTTGAGCTTGTCAACACATTTTATCCTGTTCAAGTTTGTAAATGATAAAGTTTGTAAATAGGAATACAGGTAATATCTATAACACCAATACAACCAAATAATACATAACAGCTCAACAATAATATTTCAATAATAATATAATTTTAGGTTTGTATACGGTTTTGAACATATTAATGTGCTTTCTAACTAATGCCAAGCTATACATCCTTTATAACAATTCAAGAAATAATAAAGCAGAGATAACGGTAGATCCTACATTAACATAAAATTCAATATAAGAAGAAAACACTCCAATGCAAACAAATTACTTGCAGCCACTTCATTTGAACTTTAGTAGATATTTGTCTCATTTGCAATAATATCACATTTCATTAAATCTATGTAACAACAGTCCTTAAGACATAATAGACAAAATTCATATAAAGATGTTTCAAAACTAAGGCTTCATAAAGTACAAGTGTATTATAATGACTGTTTTTCAAAACTGATCATAAAATCCTCTCTATCTATGACAAAATGCAACAATAATAATAAGAATTATACTATTTTACAATTATTTGAAGATTTTTAAATCTGTTTAGAACAAAGCCTCAAATTGCAAATTTTTCATTTCTATACAGCAATTTCAAGCTGTGTCTGTAAATTAATGTACAACAGTACTGAAGTTGGAGAGTTGCCACCTTCAATTGTCGATTTGACAGTCGCAAATGCAGATTTACTGGCGGCGCGTAGCGGAGACATTAAAACGGACATTTGCGACCGCTAAATCAAAATTGACAGTGGCAACTTTTCAACTACTGTACTGTTAGTCTGATTCTAATGCATTACAAAAAGAAATAATACGCTATAGGCATGAAAGAATGTATAAATTTGACATATCAAAAAAATCCGCGAAACTTCATGAAATACATCATGGCTAAACGTGACGTCATAGAAATGTAAATTTACTAACCTGAGGTTATTACGGGTCAAATTCGGATAAAATCACATTAAAACGACGAATTCGAGAAAGGTTATTTTTTATTTTCGATAAGATTATAGGAATCGAACTATTGTTGATCCAATCAAATCAAAATGGCGGTACCTCCTTGGTTACGCCTGGTCAACTGTGGAATTGACGGTTCCTTTTAGCCAATGAACAGAATTGTCACATAAAAATTGCATTAGAATGGAATACATATCTCGATGTTGAAACGGTTATCATAAGCTTGCGTTTTTTATTGCGTTTTTCATTGCGTTTCTTGTTATGAGAACTCAAAAACTTAAGATAATGCACTCTTCTATGGGTAAATGCAAAAGAGGGACGAAAGATACCAAAGGGACAGTCAAACTCATAAATCTAAAACAAACTGACAACGCCATGGCTAAAAATGAAAAAGACAAACAGAAAAACAATAGTACACACGACACAACATAGAAAACTAAAGAATAAACAACACGAACCCCACCAAAAACTAGGGGTGATCTCAGGTGCTCCGGAAGGGTAAGCAGATCCTGCTCCACATGTGGCACCCGTCGTGTTGCTTATGTGATTACAAATCCGGTAAATAGTCTAATTCGGTAGGTCATATTCATTAAAGGGAAGGGGATTGTAGTTACGACGTAAGGAACATATCCGATATCATTTGTGAAACGGTTATTCCATAACGGTCAACCAACTCGTGATGGCGTCCGTAAAATTTACGAAGGGATGATTTCAACTTCACCATTTGGAACTCTTGGTTTAATAGCTTCCTTGTGAGCAGCAAACCTCTATCAAGAAAATCATGATAGGAAATGCAAGCACGGGAATATCGTATCAATTGGGAGATATATACCCCGTATGCAGGTGCTGCTGGAATGTTGCTACTTAGAAATGGAAAGTTCACAATTGGAAAGCTGAAATCATCTCTTTTGTCGTAAAGTTTTGTTTTCAACCGACCCTCATTATCAATTTCTAGATGTAAGTCAAGATATGAAGCCGACTTAACTGTATCTGTAGTATCCTTTATCTCTAGTTCGATGGGATAGATGCGTTCCACATAGTCACCAAATTTTGAATTGTTTAGTGAAAGAACATCATCTATATAGCGGAAAGTAGAGTTAAAGGATATTGCTAACTTCTTATCTTTCTTCCTAAGAAGTTCCTGCATGAAGTCAGCCTCATAATAATAAAGAAACAAGTCGGCGAGTAGAGGGGCACAGTTTGTTCCCATTGGAATTCCGACAGTCTGTTGAAAAACACGTCCTCTGAACGTAACAAATATGTTGTCAATCAAGAAATCAAGCATCTTGATAATATCAGTTTCAGATAATTTTTTGTTTGAATCAGAGTAATTCTTTACAAAGTAGGATTTATCCCTCCCTAAGACAAGATACTTGTATCTACGTTGGCCATTCTTTTTTATGAAGCAAAGTAATACCAACTCTTTCAATTTTTCTTTTAGTTTGGAATGTGGAATACTTGTGTAAAGAGTAGAAAAGTCAAATGTTTTAATACTGTTACAAGATGAAAGAGAGTTAGATTGTATGTACTCTAAAAGATCTTTTGAATTTTTAAGTATCCACATCTGATTCACGCCACCTCTAGAATATGCAGTTTCACAATAACTTTGAAGCCCGTCTTTGATTGCTGATAAAATAGATGTTAATAATTTAGAAAGAGGTTTCGTGGAGCACTTGGAAGACCCAGCAATATACCGTTGTTTGTAAGGACACTTATGTAGTTTAGGTATCCAATACAGTGATGGAAGATCCAGTTCTTCATCTTTGGTTGAAATTCCAAAGGAACATAGAACAGACCTATGATTATCCAGGATTTCCTCTTTGGTAAGTGTCGTGAGGGTATATGTTGAGTTTCCAAGTGAATTGTCAATACCTAATTCGTTTATCAAGCAGTTGACGTAATGACTTTTACACACAAAAACGATGTTATTTGGGGCTTTATCTGCGGGGACAACAACATATTTGTCATGGAGGTCGGATAGGTGTTTTGCAACATTTGGGTCTTTAAAGATTGACGTAGCATGGGCATTGATGGACCCATTCAGTTTCTTAATTCTGATTTGTATCAACGACCTCACTGCCTTAATTCGGAAAGAGTGTCTACGTCTTTCTTCTCACGCTTAGCCCATTGCCTGGCATAATCCTCGACTGCATCCATCAAAATTTTAAAGTTGTATTTCCAATTGATGGATTTAGGCTCACGATATTTGGGACCTTTCGATAACACATTTCGTAGAGAAGTGTTATTAACAATGTTAAGGTCACCGGTAATAACGTGGCCAGCAGGATTATATGTGAATTTGGAACTAGCACAAGTGCAATCAGGAGGTTTAGACTTGAAGTCGTCAATATCGAGATCCTGCAAAACGCGTTTGTAATTGAAAATTTTAGTTGCAATAGGTTTGGTATAGGTATAAGAAATTATTGGTACAGACTGGTCTTTGAAATAAGGAGGTATTATCGATTGCACTAATTTATGATGAAGGATATTGCCTAGGTTGACGCCATCGAGACCTTTGTTGGCAAAGGAAAGATTAAGAAAAGATCTTTTCTCTTTTTCATCTTTTCCAAAGCGAACTGGCTTGAAAAGTCTGTGACTTGCAATATCCGAAATTATAGCTTCAAGTTTGTATTGGTTTGAATGAGGGTTTGTAACAGTGGACTCCAAACATAAATTGAACAGAGAATGAAGTTTTGAAAGGGGTAATGAATAAAGTTTCGTGCGAATGTGATGAACACCTAACGGCTTTTGTATGAATGGCAGCAAGTCATTAATAGTTAACTCACTGGAAACTGAAAGGAAAAACTACCATTCATGTTATAGGAAAAGTTAATGTTTAAAGCATGTGACAACCATTGGAAAAAAGATCTTTTCGTATAATGGTGTATTTCATTGTAGTTTCCAATGATGATATCATTTAGAAAAGACAATATCTAGAGTTTAACTACATTTGTGCATGTCTTGGAATATAAATGGCACTGTTCAGGGCGTAATTCCGATAACAATTCTTGATCATGATAACGGTCCTTTACCAAGCTTATTATAGCAATGTATATCTGTAGCATTTGATGCTGAAACAAATAACCTTGAATTGATACAGGATAAACAATTTACATAAGCTTGGTAATGGCTTGAGCTTGTCAACACCTTTTATCCTGTTCAAGTTTTTAAATGATAAAGTTTGTAAATAGGAATACAGGTAATATCTATAACACCAATACAACCAAATAATATAAAAACTGCTCAACAATTGTATTCCAATAACACCATTATTTGTAGGTTAGTTTACGGTTTTAAACATAAAAATATTATGACAATATATGAAATAATTAAGCAGCAGAGTTAACGAGAGACCCTACATTAACATCAAATTCATTAAAAGACAAAAAAGGCAAACAAATTGCTTGCATCCACTTCATTTGTACGTAAGTAGACATTTGTCTTATTAGCAATAATATCACATTTCATCAATTTTACGAAACAGCAGCTCTTTAGGTAGAATAGAATTATACATATAAAGATGTCTAAAAATGTACTATGATTGTATAAAGTACAAGTATACCTTAATAAGGGTGTATTACAATGACAACAAAATCCTCTCTATCTATGACAAAATGCAACAATAAAAATAAGAATTGTAATATTTTTTCATTTTTAAAGGTTTTACGGTCGGTTTAGAACGAAGCCTTCGAGATAATTCCATCCTCAAAATTGTAAACGTTTCATTTCTATATAGCGACTTTCAAGCAGCGTCTGTAAATGGAATACATTCTCGCAGTTGATACGGTTTTTCTAAGCTTGCGTTTCTTATGAGTTCTAGAGGGTAGCTGCTTACACGGAAGCTAACCAACCAAGGGGTTCGAAAAAGTAAAATCACAAAAATACTGAACTCCGAGGAAAATTCAAAACGGAAAGTCCTAATCAAATGGCTAAATCAAATGACCAAACACATAATACAAATGGACAACAATTGTCATATTCGAGACTTGGTACAGGCATTTCAAATGTAGAAAATGGTAGATTGAACCTGGTTTTATAGCGTTAAACCTCTCTCTCTCTCTAAGTTTTTTAGGTAGTCATACCTTCAAAAAACTTTACGTACCCCATCAGGTTTTGGTTAACATTTACGGATTTCTGTGTCACAGATTATCTCGGATATATTTATTCAACTGCCGTAACCTCAATCTCATTCTCTTTTCCTCCACAAGAAATAACTTTGAAATTCGGTTTACAACGAACAACTTGACATTATATCTGCTTATCCTTCCAAAGAACCTGCGGCATCCCTAGCTTTTTGTTGGTCTCTGTCTTTAGGATTAATAATTAGTATCCTTTTTATTGCCTTCTTTCGTTTCTTGCATTGGCAGTTTCTCTTTGAAATTTGTAATGTCATTTTTGTATCTTCCGCCTATTTTTTTGTTCCTTAACAGCTTTTTATAATGAAAACTTATCTTCAACCACCTTAGTTAAATGATGAAAATAGCAATGCAAAAGTGTTACTTTTACTACTTAACGTCCTATGTAAGTATTCTTTATAAAACGTTCAAATTGCAAGAAAGACATGCTGATGAAATTCTAATTAAGTCTGGTATATTTAATGAGTTTTCCACTCAGAATACAACCATAAAAATAATTTCACTTACAACACTAAAGAGACGAAATTTTCATTTAGAACACTAATTATCACAGTTCCCGTATAAGGTAAGGTACAAAGATATGGATTAATTGACCTTTCCACAAGCTAAATGATTTTTGGTATTGTTTTATTTCTAAACCAAACTATGACTAACTTGTTTTTTGGTCCATCTGATGAGTTAAGCCTTTTTCAACTGATTTTTATAGTTCGTTCTTATGTTGTACTGTTATACCATTGTGCCAGGTTAGGGGAAAGGTTGGGATCCCGCTAACATGTTTAACCCCGCCACATTATTTATGTTTGTGCCTGTCCGAAGTCAGGAGCCTGTAATTCGGTGGTTGTCGTTTGTTTATATGTTACATATTTGTTTTTCGTTCATTCTTTTATATAAATAATGTCGCTAGTTTTCTCGTTTGAATTGTTTTACACTGTCATGTCAGGGCCTTTTATAGCTGACTATGCGGTATGGGCGTTGCGCATTGTTGAAGGCCGTACGGTGATCTATAGCTGTTGATGTCTGTGTCATTTTGATCTCTTGTGGACAGTTGTCTCATGGGCAACCATACCACATCTTCTTTTTTATACAAATATAAAAACCATTAGGAAAAAGTTTGAATATCCATGATTATATGATAACATTTTTGTGAATGCTTAAAAAGATAGAACTAAAATATGACAAAAAGATGTTATTTTTATTATATTTGTACAGTCATGCATATTAATGTTCTTATGATGACTTTAGTGTTCTATTTTTCACTCTCTCTTTTCATTTGTATCTTTAACCAAGTTGTTATACAGTCTTTTATTCTATTTGTGTCTATACTCACGTGAGAGATGTTTCGCGGTCTTTGATCATAGAAAACGAGGATTAAGTCGTTTGAACATAAATCGTTATTGTCTCAAAACCCTTCGTATACTTTTTTACTGCTATCAAATAAGGGAATGTGATAGAATTTAAATGAAATACCTATCCACCAGAGACCAAATGACGTAAATGTAAGTCAGGAATTTTTAATGAAAATAAATTGCTAAGTCTTGTATATGTACACCATGTTCTTCCTTCAATGTTTATGCTATCCATTTTACAATATCCTAACTGCTTATGCGGAAGGTCATTTTCTAAACTATTCTGAGTTCAGACATTCTCATCATCAATTTGACAAGCCGAAACAATATTCCATTGTATGTGTCATTGTAGCGTTTTATGCAATAGCAAGATCTAATGAATTATTCATCGGATAAAAAAAGCTTTATCACAGAGATTTTTCTCTTCAATTATGAGTTGGAGTACATGTGAAATCAATTAGGATATTACCAACCTACTGTTTGCAAAAAATATCTTGCTGCGGAAGTATCTATGGTCGTGAATAACGGAATGCCTCACGGATTAAAGGCACGTTTGATCAGAATCAACTCTTGTTCACTGGAATTTCAAGCAGAAGATGATTGATTGACAATGGAAAAACAAATTATTGGCATGGCGACCCGTTACAATGGGCAAGGACAGGTTATGAAGACTATTAGGTTATGTCGTTAAAAACTACTAATGTGACAATGATGCTTAAGCCTTAATATAAAGTGACTTAACCGGATACTATTTTTTTTAATTAGTTATTGTCACAGCGGATAAATGCATGCTATTGTAAATAACTGTAGCAAAACCTTGTTTCCTGGCAGTATTTTCAAAAAGTTATATTTGTCAACTGAGTTTTATTAGTTTTAATTTTAATTACAGACTACATTATATCAATATAAGAAATTTTGTTTAATTCTTTTGAAGGAAGGAAGATATTTGGTCGCATTTTGATTTATCTGTTTTGTCATTTAATTCTATATTAGGCTTTTTTATAAATAATTTGATCTCGTAATTTTTTTTCAATTAATGGATATTGTTTTGTGCAACTTGAGGTCTCTCGCAAAAAACTAAATCGTCCTGAACATGCATGAAATGTTGCCCACCAGACGTTTAGCAACCAACAATCATTCAATAAATCAATCACAGAAACTTTAATTTAAAAAAAACTTTTGAACTACTAAGGCTTATTTTCCTAGGAATATATTACTAGCTGTATTTGGCTAAACTTTTAGGAATTTTGGTTCTCAATGCTCTTCAACTTCGTAGTTTATTTTGGCCTTTTTAACTTTTTTGGATTCAAGCGTCACTGATGAGTCTTTTGTAGACGAAACGCACGACTGGCGTAAATACTAAATGTAATCCTAATACATATGATGAGTTTATTTATTATATTAACTAGTTGTAACGCGTCTTCTGATTGGCTGACGTTATTTTGTTATGAGCCCATAGACATAATTTAGTCATGTGACCGTGACGTCATCAACGTTTTTTCATCGTTTTCTATGGTTTAAAATGCAATTTAGAATTAAATTATAAGAAATGACAAATATTTTTTCTGTCTATTCGAAATAACATAAAAAATGTGGTGCACACTGTTAATAACCCGCTACGCGCGTTATTCGGTGTGCACCACATTTTTTATGTTATTTCTTCATAGACAGAAAAAATATTACAGTCATTCCTTAAATGAATAATTCTCTTCAACCACCTTAGGTACATGATGAAAATAGCAATGAAAAAGTGTTATTTTTACTACTTGACGTCATATGTAAGTTTTCTTTATAAAACGTTGACATTGCAATTAGTTATCAAAGGTACCAGGATTATAATTTAATACGCCAGACGCGCGTTTCGTCTACACAAGACTCATCAGTGACACTCTTATCAAAATATTTATAAAGCCAAACAAGTAAAAAGTTGAAGAGCATTGAGGATCAAAAATTCCAAAAAATTGTGCCAAATACGGCTAAGGTAATCTATGCTTGGGATAAGAAAATCCTTAGTTTTTCGAAAATTCAAAGTTTTGTAAACAGAAATTTATAAAAATGACCACATTATTGATATTCATGTCAACACCGAAGTGTTGACTACTGGGCTGGTGATACCAAGATAGACATGCTGATGAAATTCTTTAATTAACTCTGGAATCTTTTATGAGTTTTGCACTCAGAATGAAACCATAAAAATAAGCTCACTTACAAATTTATAGAGACAAAATTTTCATTTAGAACACTACCTATCACAGTTTAACATAATATGTTTCTTCCCTTAAAAAGTTATGTTCGAAGTCATCAATTAATTCGCCTCTCCACAGGCTAATCGATAATTTATTATTTCTAAACCAAATATAAAAACCATTAGGAAAGGTTTCAATTTCCATTATTATAGAAGAATATTTTAGTGTATGTTAACAGATAGAACCCTAATATGACAAAAAGATGTTAGTTTTCTCCCATTTTCACAGTAATGTCATTTATGTTCTTATAATGACTTTATAAGTATACCACTATTTTTCTCTCTTTTGGTTTGAATCTTAAGCGAAATTGTTATACAGTCAGTACCCATTGTAAATGTATCTGAAGTCGCGAGAGAATTGTCTTGAGGTTTTTTGGTTTTAAGAAACGAGAATTAAGTCGTCTGATCTCAAACTAGATAGATTTTGTTTCATTACTCTTCGTGTCCTTTTTTTTAATTATATCGAATAAGGGGATGTTTTAGAATTCAAATGAATTACCTATCAACCGGAGACCAAATGATGTAAATGTGTGTTTGGATTTACCATTGAAAATGGTTACATAAGTCTTGGTTATATGTACAACATGTCTTCCTTATATGTATGTGCTATCCATTTCACTGAGTTGTAATTGATTATGCGTAAGGTCATATTCAAAACTACTTGCAACTTTTTCTGAGTACAGACATTTACATGATCACTTGAAAAGCTGAAACAAGATTCCATTGTATGTTTTTTGTAGTGTGATCTTATTAATTATTTCTAAGAAAAAAAAATACTGCTTGCAAAAAAATATCTTGCTGCGGAAGTATTGAATATCTATGGTCGTGATTAACGGAATGATTCAAGGATCAAAGAAACGTTTGATAAGAATCATCTGTTGTTCTTAACATATTCATTGGAATTAAATGCAAAAGATGATTGGTGTAATGATTGATTGACAATGAGAGAACAAATTATTGACATGGCGACCCGGACAATTGGCCGTTTCAGAATCTAAAGCATCATGGGTAATTTCATTGTTCTTACCCCAAAATGAAAATAACGTCACGTCATTGGTTAAATTCCATTATTTATGAAATTTTTAACAAATCAGAACGTTTTGTTATTTGATTTTGCCATGTGATTATGGACTTTCCGAATTGATTTTCCTCTAAGTTCAGTATTATTGTGATTTTAATTTTAATTTTGTTTTGGTGTACACTTTTGAAAATATTACCCAGGATGCATTAGATTCTGAAACGGCGAATTGGACAAGGACAAGATATTAAGACTATAATATATGTATCGTTAAGAAGTACTAATGTGACACGGATGCTTTAGACTACATATAAGATGATTTAACCGGAAAATAATCTGTTTAATAAGATTGTCATAGTAGATAAATACATGCTATTGTAAAGTACTTTAGCAAAACATTGTTTCGTGATAGTATATTTAAGAAGTTGTTGAGTTTAAGTAGATTTTAATTTTAATAACTTACTACATAAGAATCAAAATAAAGATTATAAATTGATTTCCTCAGGTTTAAGGGAGATGTTATTTGTATTAGAATTTGGTTGTATGATTTGATATTTCTCTTTTTTTCTTATCTCCTGATCTCGTGTTGTTTTTTCGAATGATGCATATTGATTTTTTGTGAAACCTTAGATCTCTATCAAAAAACAAAATCGTCCTGAATAAGCATAAAATGTTTGTCGCCACCAGACGTTTAGCAACAAACAATCATTCAATTAATCAATAGATATAAGAAACATAAATTTTATTCAGCTAGGGTTAAGATATCAAAATATTTTGACGATTATGCGGAATTATTTTTTACTTTAATTACTCGTGGCTACAAATCGCAAATAAACAGCTTCGCTTAGCAGGTATATATGAACACTGTCAACATAAATAAAAGGAGAGATAAGAAAGCCTTTAATTTTACTTCAGATTTGCTGGTCTTATAAAAAGACAATGTATTTCTTGTATGATTAAATGTGAATATGTGTTGAACTTTTGTAGTTTTACCCAGTAATTGGTCTTATCAGCATCATAGAATAATTATCAAATCTTCTGATAGTTGATTTTATTTTTTAGTTTTAATGTTGTTGTTTGATTGACGTTAACCCCACATATCTCCTTTGTTTATATACAATGATATTGTTGCATAATTCGGGTCTGATGCTTGATTGGATACTTTCATAGAAGATACTAAATCGGGTTTTTTTAAACCGTGAACTTTTCTGTTGAAGCCACGAAATGGAAGAATGTGTGTCAGAGATAAATATGGAATAAGAACATTTTGACTCGTCATAAATATGTAATGATTATGTTGAGCACCAAAATAAATTCGAGGACTTTAAACTGTGAAGATTAACAATTTATCTTCATCATGATTGAGAAGTAGCATATACTTTATATTGTATTGATTAAAAAAACATGCTGAATACAAAATGGTCCTTAAAACAGATAAGTTTCTCGATTGAAATTGGTTTCATGTGTTTTGCAATTCAGTTAAAACATTGGTTAAACTGTAAAAAACGTTAAAAAAATGCTTTTTTTTCAATAAATAAGGCCGTTAGTTTTCTCGTTTGAATTGTTTTACATTGTCTTATCGGGGCCTTTTATAGCTGACTATGCGGTATGGGCTTTGCTCATTGTTGAGGGCCGTACGGTGACCTATAAGTGTTAATGTCTGTGTCATTTTGGTCTTTTGTGGATAGTTGTCTCATTGGCAATCATACCACATCTTCTTTTTTATATTCATATATTCCTTATGTAAACTTTGTAGTATGATTTATTTGTAAAGGAAAGTTATTCTCAGAACAGAGTTGCGTTTTAACCTCAATACAGTATTGATAATATTTCTCGCAAGTAAACGAAATGATTCCGTATAGTTGTTAACACGGAAAGTCAAAGAATTAAAGACCGAAGAACATTACGAATATCTAATAGGATAAAATCGTCGGAAGACATCTTTTATGATTAGTTTTTTACCCTTTGACATTCAAAGAATACATGACCTCATAAAGATAGCTAATACAACATATTGAAGATTGTGGAAGCTAATGTTCGCTTCAGTATGTTTAAATTGGAAAATCTTAATTCAAAAGTAACAAGTCTAGACAGACATATCAGACTTAACAAACAGGCAAACAGTCCGGCATAGAACGACGGAAATAATAGTTCGTGCATTCATGTACAAGGTAAACAATGGTAAACACACTTAAGCGAATGGATAAATAACATACAAATCATATACAAGTTGAGGAAAAAACATTCATAATAGGATTTTCATTGCGATAGAGATTTGAAAAAAACACTTCTGAGCTTTGATTCATAAAACCGAGTCTAAAGTACAATTTTTTTCAAACCATAGTCTTCAAACGCGACCCAAATGTCATTTATATTCGTTAATTATAACTGTTTGTCACATTTCTAAAAAAAAAAAAAAAAAAAAAAAAAGGGAAATTACAATAAACCAAAGATTATTCGAAATAACCGGCAAAAAGGAAATATTTCTACAGATAAAAATGTATATCAATGACCGTTTCTTTATTGACTTTCATTTTACACTGCAAGGGGGAAATTACTGTAAGTTAATTGCTCCCATGTTTTACTTTAACGATTGTTATTCACTGTATTACTTATTTAATTTTCTGAGGTAAAAACCTAGGGTATTTAATTCATTCTTTAATTCTGTCCAAGATCGATAACATACGATGATTCAGATCAGTTCTACTGACTGAAAAAAATACAGGAAACTAACACACCAAATAATCGATAATAGGATTAGATATTATTACAAGATTTCGATAAAAATAATATTTGTACAAGATTTCGATAGACCATTAAATTCACGATAAACTTTGAAACCATTCTGACATCAGTATATTGCCTAGAATTTCGTAAATATATTCTGCATTTTACTTGTAAAACCATTTGAGTTAAATCTAAATTTTAAACAAGAGGGTGTCACGTGTAGAGCTGGCTGAAAAAGAACAAATAGGAATTAAATTAGTTTTATAACGGATAAGGTAATATTTCTAAGTTTAAATGTAATCAGACCTTTCTTTTTGTTTCATTTTCATTGAGGAATATGTTAGTTATATTGTCCCATGTAATTAGATTGGTTTTCCTTTTATGTTAATTTTCATGAAGTAAAAAGTAGGTATTTATGCATTATTCCCAAAACCACTCAGATCACCATTTTTGCTTGAAAAAATAGTCCGTACACAAGTCGATAATGGCATTGATATTATTAAGTTTCGATTTTTTGTAAGTTGTGTAATTACATTTTAACGTTTGATTCAGTATCTGTCTAGATTTCGTTAAATATATGACTGCATTACTGTAAACATTGATAAATCTAGTTTTGTTTGTTTTATTTGTTATTCTCATAGGATTTTGTCTAATGCTTAGTCCGTTTCTCTCTGTGTGTGTGTGGGGGGAGTGGGGCAGGGTGTGTGGTGTGTGTGTGTGTGTGTGTGTGTGTGTGTGTGTGTGTGTGTGTGTGTGTGTGTGTGTGTGTGTGTGTGTGTGTGTCATTTTAATGTTGTGTCGTTGTTCTCCTCTTATTTTTAATGCGTTTCTCTCAGTTTTAGTTTGTTACCCCGATTTTATTTTTTGTCCATGGATGATTTTGAACAGCGGTATACTACTGTTCCTTTATTTAGTTTCTTTTGAAGTCTGTTTTGTCTGCATTTCATAGGACTTATTTAACCTGGAATCGTGGTAAAATATTTTCGCTTCCACAATGTTTATTTCGAATTTTTTCGTAAACTAGTACTTTGTGACGTGTAGAATGAACTAACATTACTAACAGATACATTACTGTATTCTTCATTTCAGTAGGTGTTTGACATTTTTCTCTTAATGATGGTATAATATAAACCCCTAACGGGAGGGATTGTCTTGATATTCATATAATGAAGACAACATCTATCAATCAGTCTATTTGAGTTTCTGGAACTGGCATGTCAGTATCTGCTAGTAGTCCTTTGTTGATTAATGTATAATGTCATTCTAAGTTTCTTTTATTACCTATTCTGACATCTGACTCAGGACTTCTTTTGAACTGATTTTTAATGTGCGTATTGTTGCGTGTTTGGTTTTTTAATGGCTAGAGTTTTAGGTGGGGATGGTTGAAACCTTAAAGAAACAGATTAACCCCGACGCAGTTTTTGCGCCGGTCCCAAGTCAGGAGCTTCTGGCATTTGTTAGTCTTGTATGATTTTTAACTTTAGTTTCTTCTGTATATTGTTTGAGTTTAGTATGACGTCCATTATCACTGAACTAGTATACATTTTTGCGTATGGGTCAGTTGAAGAACGCCTCCAGGTGCGAGAATTTTTCGCTGCATTGAAGACCGATTCGTGGACTTCGGCTGTTGTCTGCTCTTTGGTGGGTTATGTGTCTTGACACATTCTCTTTTCCATTCTCAATTTTAGTTTATGATATACATGTATGTAAATAAACTCATCATAGATACCAGGATTGAAATTTTATTTTTACGCCAGATGCGCGTTTCGTCTCTTTCAAGTTGAAGAGCATTGAGGAGCAAAAATTCCAAAAAATTTGCTCAAATACAGCTAAGGTGATCTATTCCTGAGGTAGAAAGCTAACTGTGTTTGGTACAACTATAATACTGCTATGATTGCATTCATTGTATTTTTACCATATATATAAAGTTAAGTTATGGTGTTGATAAAATTCTTAAATTTAAAGACATGCACGTCTCGTTTGTGTACAGCCCTTGGATGGTGTACACTTCCCAAAAAACGTGTATGATGTATGGTATATATACGTTATATGATTCGCTACTGACCCCCTACGGAACCATAGAGGGTTGGTAAAATCCATAGGGGTGAGGCCGGAGGCCGTATCCCCTATGGATTTTATTCACCCGGATCCGAGTGTCAGTATTAACCGTATAACGAATTTATCGCACGCTGGACTTTTCTGCTGCGTTTTGTTGAAAAATAAACAATGAAACACAACAACATTAAAAGATGACGTCACCATTAGCGCGTCATGAACCCCGTATAAATTTTACTAACCCCCTACGGTATCATAGCGTGTCACCACGTGACGGCGTTTAACATATCACAACGTATAATTTACCTGCGGTGCGATAATATAAGTTATGTGGTTCGCTACTGACCCCCTACGGATCCATAGAGGGTTAGTAAAATCCATAGGGGGTGAGGCCGAATCCCCTATGGATGTTATTCACCCTCTATGGATCAGTAGGAGGTCAATAGTTAACCGTATAACGAATTTTGCACGTGGACTTTTTCTGTTGCATTTCGTTGAAAAATAAACAATGAAACATTAAAATATGACGTTCACCATTAACACGTCACGAATTTCCTATGAAATTTTTCTAACCCCCTACGGTGGCATAGGGGGTCACCACGTGATGGCGTTAAACCAATCACAACGTGATAATTTACCGCGCGTTGCGATAAGGTGCAATAGTAGACGGTGTATGCTTCTATGGTGTATGGTGTAAGGAGAATGGTGTAATTGTGATGTGGAATGGTGTGATTGTGTAACTTGTAAATACAGTGTGATTATTTAAGTTCAAAACTATGCAAAATATTGATAAGAACTGATTTTAATTTTGTACATTAATTTACAATATTGTGATCAAAATTCGTTTTTTAAATGAATAAACAATTTTGTTAATTTCATGAAATCAATTTGCATTAAGGGTAAATTCGGATTGTGTAGGTGTATGTTTCAAAGGTGTTATGTGTATAGTGTTATGGCACAGGGTGTATGGTGTAATTGTGTTTGGAGTTAGTGGGAAGTTTACATCATCCAAGGACTATATATATAGTGATGTAATATTTTGACGATGCTCTCCTTTTTACTGTATAAATATATTTGCTGTATATTTTGAAAACGTATAAACAACTCTTCTTTCCAAATCTTTTATACAGATGTTAGTGTTCTTTCTTATAAGTATTAGTCTAACCTTATAACATTATCAAACAAGTTTTAAAAGTAAGTGTTCCCAGAGGTTGGATATAAAGGTAATAAACTTATTATAAAAAAATAATTGATTTTGTCCCATTACATTTCATATAATTTTCTATTATAATCAAATAATGGGATGTGGTAGAATTCAAATGAAACTCCTATCCACAAGATACCAATTGACATAACTGTTTGTTCGGATTTACCATTGAAATTTTATAACTGAGTCTTTGATTTATTTGTACCACTGTCTTATTAAATATATAAGGGATCCATATCACAGTTTTTATATTGAATGTGCATAAGGTCATTTTCTTTTTTCTTTTTTTTTTGGGGGGGGGGGGTGGATATTACAGTAACATCATCAATTGATAAGCTGAAACAAGATTCCGTTGTATATGTTATTGTAGTGTATTATGCAATAGCAAGATCTTATAAATTATGCATAAGGAAAAAAAAAGGCTTTGTGAGAGAGATTTTTCTCTTCAATTATGACATGGAGTACATGTGAAATCAATTAGGATATTAACAACGTACTGTTTGCAAACACTATCTTGTTGCGGAAGTATTGAATATATATGGTCATGTTGATGGAACGTTTCAAGGATCATAGAAGCGTTTGATCGGGATCATTTTTTGTTCTGAACATTCTCATTGGAATTTCAAGCTGAAGATAATTGTTGTAATGATTGATTGACAATGGGGAAAACAAATATTGACATGTCGACCCGAACAACTGGACAAGGACAGGATATAATGACTATTTGTTTGAGTCGTTTAGAACTTCTAATGTGACACGGGTACTTAAGCCTTTATATACGATGACTTAATTGGACGTTATTCTTTTTAAGTATATTGTTACAGTTAATATATGCATGTTTTTGAAAATTACTATAGCAAAACATTGTTTCGTGACAGTATATTTAAAAAGTTGTATTTGCCTACTGAGTTTAAATGGATTTCGCGTTTTTTTATTTTAATTGATTAATATTGATATTTGATTTTTTTAGGAAAGTAAACTTTGGAAGGATAAAACTAAGAGCTTGTAATTAAACATTCATTAACCTTAACCAACCTTGGGGTATGTTTTTTTCAGAAATAAATATATTGCCTTGCATATGTAATCTCTAGCTTGTGCGGTTAAGATTGATCCAGTAACTTCAATGAAGAGGATATTAACAATATCACAAAGGGGAAAAAGGAACATAGCTATACCATTTGCTACCTAGTCATCTCCAAACAGGAAACCTTAATTAGTGTAGTTCGTCCATTTCATACAAGTTTTTAAACTCTTCATCAAATGAGTTTATCATACATTTCTTTATTTATTTTTCTTACTTGTTAAAATCCTTGGTTTAACTGTAAAAAGAGTAATTCCAACTCTTAGTATGTTCCTTATATAGAAGCAAACTCCGATAAAGTATGGTTTATGTGTTAGGGAAAATGGTTCTCAGATCAATTGCGTTTCAACCTGAATACAATATTGGTAATATTTCCTGCAAGTTAATGAAATGATTCCGTTCAGTCGTTAACACGGAAAGTCAAAGAATAGAAGACCGACGTAAATTACGAATATATAATAGGGTAAAATAGTCGGAAGACATTTTTTATAATTAGTTTTCACCCTTTGACATTCAAAGAATACATGGCCTCATAAAGATAGCTAATACAGCATGTTGAAGATTATAGAAGTTAATATTTGCTACAGTATGAGTTAATTAGGAAATCTTAATCCAAAAGTACCAAGTCTAGACAAACATATCAGACTTACAAAAACAAACAGTCCAGCGTAAAATGACAGTAACAACGATTCGTGCATTCAATAACAATGTCAAGACAAATAAGCGAATGAATAAATAGCTAACAAATAATATACGAGTTCAGGTAAAACATTTATAATGTGATTTACATTGCTCATGAAAAATAAACACTTCTGAGATTTGATTCGTACAACCTAGTGTAAAATGCAAAATTATATGGAACAACAATCTTCAAATGCGATACTATCTGACTTTTATATTTGCTAGTTTATATTTGTTTGTCATATTTCTGTGGAAATTATAAAAAATATGAAAATGCAATTAAAGCAAATATTACTCTAAAAAACCGGCAAAATGGGAATAAGTTCAAAATATACATCAATGACAATTTATTTATATATTTTCATTATACACTGCGAACAATAAATACATGTGGATTAATTGCTCCTATGTCTTACTTAAATAACAGTCATTCATTGTAACACAAATTAAACATTCAGAGGTAAGCACGAAAGTATAAATTTCATTCTTTTAATTTATAATTTATAATTCCGTCCAACAGTTCAGTTCTACTGCCTGAAGAAACCAGTATAATCATAACACCACATTATCGATAAACAGATTAGTCTGAGATATCAGTACAATATTTTGAAATAAATAAAAAGATTAGATATCCTTACAAGATTTCGAAATACCTTCAAATTCACGACAAACTTTGAAACCAGCATAATATCAGTATCTTTTTCCTTATTAGATTTTCGTAAATATATTCTGACTTTAACTTGTAATCCTTTTTTGGGCATACAGGTTTAACCCTTCTTTACAATTGACGTACGCATTCGGTATTTAGAATATTGGGTCAGGATCCAAGCCTATGATTTTTAACTGTATAAATGTATTTACAGTATATTTTGAAAAATGATGAACAACTCTTTTTTCAATTATGTTAAACAAACGTTAGTATTCTTGCTTAACTGGTCTAACATGTCTTTCCCCATAACATTATCAAACATATTTTAGAATTAGACGTTCCCAGAAGTTGGATTATAACAGTAATAGATTTTGTTTTACTATAATTGTGTTACTGGGAATTAAGGAATAACAGTACTGTAGTTGAAGAGTTGCCAACGTCAATTGTAGATTTGACGGTCGCAAATGCAGTCTTACTGGCGACGCGTAGCGGAGACAGTAAAACGGAGATTTGAGACCGTCAAATCAAAATTGACGGTGGCAACTCTTCTACTACAGTATTGTTATTCCGATTCTAATGCATTACAAAAAGAAATGATACGATTAAACTTGATAAAATGTCTTAATTTGACAAATAAAAAAAAATCCGCGAGACTTTATAAATGATTTTGGCGCAAAGACGTCATGGGTAAACGTGACTGTCATACAAATGAAAACTTACAAACTTGATGTTATTACGTTACCTGTACGATTTCAATTCGGATAAAATAACTTTAAAACGGCGAATTCGAGGTAGGTGTTATTTTATTTTCGATTTTATAGCAGTTATCGAACATTTGTTGATTCAATCAATTCAAAATGGCGGGTCCCTCCTTAGTTACGCCTGGTCAACTGTGGATTTGACGGCAACATTTAACCAATGAAAAAAAAAGTTACATAAAAGTTGTATTAGAATCTATATTTTCTTATTATAATTGTCAGTAAATGCTATTCACAATGCCAAAGTACTGATAGTACATTAAAAACGTGTAGTAAGCCATAAGAGGGAAGGCATTATCATATTTATTAAGGCACAGTGATGATGGTTTAACTTATTTTATTGTATATGTCATATATGTGTCGAGTGTTCATCTGCATATCGTTGACATTTTGGACCGAACATCTATTGAGTAATAAGATTCATATACATAACATAAAACATTAATTTTGTGGTATTTATTCCCATTTTTCTACAAAAAACGGCTAAAGTAGGATATATAGAAAAGATTCGACACTTTTTTTTTCTATTTTTCACTTTTATCAAAAGTGTCACCTGTGTAGTAGTGTTATATTTGAATGAATGGCTATATCGAACATGAATTAAAACATTGACGAAGATGAACATTGCATCAGAAACAAACAAAAGTGAACGAAGGCTACAATTGAAGATAAATGGTCAACTTTAAATAACTGAAAGGGCACATGGTTGACTGTTCTGTTTGTGTTAAACGTATTTCAAATACTTTAAACTTTTGATTTGAATGAGAGGTTTTATATGAAATAAAACTAATTTACTAACAAATCGTGTACTAAGGTATTACAGTAGTTTTATTAGCATTAAAAAAAATGCAAAGATTAGCGTTACACCGGACCCTGTATAGAAACTAAAAGCAATTTATAATATGTTACAAATTAAATGATAAACATGGCGATAGATTCATGGGGCTCTTTCATACGGAACAGTTATTTGGGAATTGAAATTAGATGTTAAGCCGGGTACATGTGTATCTTATAATTTTATTGTCATTATATAGATATGAGAAGATGTGTTATGAATGCCAGTGAGACTACTCTCCATCCAAGTCACAATTTGTAAAAGAAAACCATTATAGGTCAAAGTACTGTCTTCAATGCGAAGCCTTGGCTCACACCGAACAGCACGCTATAACGGGCCCCAAAAATGACTAATGTAAAACAATTCAAACGGGACAACCAATGGTATAGTTTATATATAAAAACAAGAAACGTGAAATATTATGAACCACATCAACAAACGACAACAACTGACCATAAGATTCCTTTTAAAAACTGTAATTGGTATAAACATATTTCATTGTATGTTTGAATGGCGTGTGCTTATTAGTAAAATTTTAGAAAGACCTGACAGAATAATTTATATTCTTTATATGTTTGCTTGAAAATGTATCGTTTTTTTCCAATTGAACTTGATTATGTTCAACTATTAAGTTTTTTTCAGATGACTGAAAACTGCTGAAATGCATACCGACAAGGGCTATTTTTGTGATTATAAACAAGATTTATATTTCTACGAATGTCTCGTTTATTTTGTCAACTACCACATTTGAGCGTCACTGATGAGTCTTATGTAGACGAAACGCGCGTCTGGCGTACTAAATTATAATCCTGGTACCTTTGATAACTAGTGTACCAATTGACATATCAAAATTATAAGACATTCAATTATCTTCTGTTACACAATGGAAACTATGAATGTTATTGTCCTATAACTAGCCATTGTAGATTTATCCACTACAGCTTAGTTTACATCAGAAACGCAAAAATTGTAAAACAATTTGTATTGTAAGAGCCACAACTTCTAAAGGTAGTCGACTGACGATTTCTAACATTTGAATTTTTTGATGTTCCTCTTTATCAACAATATGTTTAACCAAAAAAATACCAAACAAAATAAACATCGTAAACGAAAAGCAAATAACGTTGTATACCCCTTGTCGAATCAATGTTAAAATGTTCCCATATAGCAAATTGGGCGATCATAATAAGCTCTGTGTTGCAGAAAATCTCTTTTTAATGGGTTGATTATCTGTTTTTCAGACTGTTGTATTTTGTTCTTCTTCTATAGTTTGACCATGGTGTTATTTTTCCACTTCGACTTGGGGTTCATTCGTTGCCCTTTCGGTACTATCTCTCCTTTCAAGGAAATATCAATTGGACTTTTTTGTATTTCCCTTCGTGATGACCGCAATATCTTTTTCAAATAACAATCACTTTTTTTATTCTGTTAATGAGAAGGCTCAGCTTTATTTACAAATTTATAAAAGTAAAAGTAATATGACATTTCCAATGAGCATAGACTGTATTCATAATACAATTTACGTCTGATTTAAGGCAAACACTTCAATCTACAAGTGTTGGCTCAATTATAATACTTGTTTCATTAAAACAAATTATGTGCTGCTATGTACAAGCTCCGCTTCTTTTGCCAATGAAAAGAATACCCCACGTTTGTCTTTCAGCAAAGAACTTGGTGTATCAAATTGTGCTATACAGCCTTTGTCCATTACCAATATTCTGAAGATGAAAAAACGATTTTTTTACGTGTGTTTATAATAAATTGTTTGTAGTATCATCATTAACAGTCGTATATAAACGCATCATACATGTATAATTTAGAAACCAGAATTGAAATTGTGTACTTGCGCCAAACGCGTTTTGTCTACAAAAGACTCAGAAGTGACGCTCGAATAAAAAGTTTTTTAAAGGCCAAATAAAGTACCAAGTTGAAAAGCATTGAGGACTAAAAATTTTGCCAAATACAGATAATGTGATATATACCAGATGTAATAAATCCTTAGTATTTAAAAGCTTTGTTCATAAAAATACCAAAAAAAGTTATAGTTGGTTTTGATAAAAAAAAAATATAGACAACGAAATGTTTACAATGCATGGTTACCAATTACATTATATTATTATATTATTATATATGAAGTTAAAATATTCAGTAGTTTCATAAATACTCTCTGATATGTAATATGAAATATATACCTATCATAATCCATTATTGTGTTTATTCGATGTGCAATAGACAGTACTGTACAGTCAGCAAACTGTGTTTTTATTGTTTGTTGAATCATCTCGTCCGTTTCCCTGTCCACCGCTGCTGTAGCTTCATCAAGGATGAGTATCTTACGTTTATAAAGAAGTGATCTAGCCAAACATAGCAGCTGCCTTTGACCTACACTGTTGAAAGGGTAAAAGTTAAAACATTTTTTTTGGAGGACTGAAACTATCATACAGAAATTAGATGTCACTATCAGATGCGATATATACAAACCAGTGGATATGGGTTTTTTTCTTTCAATATTACCAAGACAAAACTTCACTATAAAATTCTGTAATCCATCTTATATATCTTCTGGCGTACTTAGTTATAATCCTGGCACCTTTGATAACTATTTACACCACTGGGTCGATGCCAATGCTGGTGGACGTTTCGTCGCCGAGGGTATCACCAGCCCAGTAGTCAGCACTTCGGTCTTGACATGAATATCAATTATATGGTCATTTTTATAAATTTTCTGTTACAAAACTTTGAATTTTTCGAATAACTAAGGACTTCGTTATCCCAGGAATAGATTACCTTATTTATATTTGGCACAACTTTTTAGAACTTTGGGTCCTCAATGCTCTTCAACTTTTAACTTGTTTGGCTTTATAACTATTCTGATCTGAGCGTCACTGGTGAGTCTTATGAAGACGAAACGCGCGTCTGGCGTACTTAATTTTAATCCTGGTACTTTGATAACTAATTATATTCTAGTTTTCATTATTACGGCACAAGTTAGTTTTGCCTCTCGTTGTTCGGAATGTAGTATTTGAACAAAACAGACATAAGAAGAACAATTAAAGCAGTAACGTTTGTCTTAATAATTTGCAGCCTTTTGGATTGCTCGAGATCATAAGTCTTAAAGTTAAATTATCTTAAACAAAACTGTCTATGATCTCGTAAATGACAATTTCAGCTTTGGACCATGTGCACTTACATGTTTTTTAACAGAACTTTTAAATCATATTACATATTATAACTTGCATCATTTCAATCTTATCAATTTACAAATGGAAAAGAGGAGAACAGCAAATATAGATTTCAAGACAAAATAAACATAGATTTTAACTAGAGGCTCTAAAGAGCCTGTGTCGCTCACCTTGGTCTCTGTGAATAATAAACATAGCAAAAGATGGATTCATGACAAAATTGTGTTATGATGATGGTGATGTGTTTGTAGATCTTACTTTACTAAACATTCTTGCTGCTTACAATTATCTCTATCTATAATAAACTTGGCCCAGTAGTTTCAGTGGAAAATGTTAGTGAAAATTTACAAATTTTATGAAAATTGTTAAAAATTGACTATAAAGGGCAATAACTCCTTAGGGGGTCAACTGACCATTTCGGTCATGTTGACTTATTTGTAAATCTTACTTTGCTGAACATTATTGCTGTGTACAGTTTATCTCTATCTATAATAATATTCAAGATAATAACCAAAAACAGTAAAATTTCCTTAAAATTACCAATTTAGGGGCAGCAACCCAACAACGGGTTGTCCGATTCATCTGAAAATTTCAGGGCAGATAGATCTTGACCTGATAAACATTTAACCCCCTGTCAGATTTTCTCTAAATGTTTTGGTTTTTGAGTTATAAGCCAAAAACTGCATTTTACCCCTATGTTCTATTTTTAGCCATGGCGGCCATCTTGATTGGTTGACCGGGTCAAACCACACATTTTTTAAACTAGATACCCCAAAGATGATTGTGGCCAAGTTTGAATTAATTTGGCCTAGTAGTTTCAGAGGAGAAGATTTTTGTAAAAGATTACTTAGATTTATGAAAAATGGTTAAAAATTGACTATAAAGGGCAACAACTCCTAAAGGGGTCAACTGAACATTTCGGTCATGTTGACTTATTTGTAAATCTAACTTTGCTGAACATTGTTGCTGTGTACAGTTTATCTCTATCTATGATAATATTCAAGATAATAGCCAAAAACAGCAAAAAATCCCTAAAATTACCAGTTCAGGGGCAGCAACCCAATAATATGTTGTCGGATTCATCTGAAAATTTGAGGGCAGATAGATCTTGACCTGATGAACAAATTTTGTCAGATTTGCTCTAAATGCTTTGGTTTTTGAGTTATAAGCCAAAAACTGCATTTTACCCCTATGTTCTATTTCTAGCCATGGCTGCCATCTTGGTTGGTTGGATGGGTCACGCCACACATTTTTTAAACTAGATACCCCAATGATGATTGTGGCCAAGTTTGGTTTAATTTAGCCCAGTAGTTTCAGAGGAGAAGATTTTTGTAAAAGTTAACGACGAAGGACGACGGACGACGACGGACGACGACGGACGACGACGACGACGGACGACGACGACGACGGACGACGACGACGACGACGGACGACGACGACGACGGACGACGACGACGACGACGGACGACGACGACGACGACGGACGACGACGACGACGGACGACGACGGACGACGACGGACGCCGGACGCCAAGTGATGGGAAAAGCTCACTTGGCCCTTCGGGCCAGGTGAGCTAAAAAGTAATACTAGTGGATTCAAAAAGTAAGAAACAAAAGATCATCGACTAAGAATATTCCCACATTCATGAATATCGATACCTAATGAACTTTATCGACAGATAAACATAACGCAATATGTAAAATTTATGAGTGTAAATGGTGGGCTGGTTTTTAAAAAATAAAAAAATATATTAAATAGAATTTCAAGTACATTTAGAAATATCTGCAATTGCACTGATTTCTATCATATACTTAATATTTTTAATCATTTCAAGTAATTCACATAACATGCGATGTATTACAGTGTCTATGTCATATATAGTGCCTAGTGTAATTCGTCTCATTGGCAATAATGCCATATCGTCTCATTTTGAAAATGTAATCTTCAATTGTTTCTCATGCTTTACCAACCATCGATCGATATCAACTTTCAAGCCTTCTTAAATCTGGCTGATATAGAACTCCCGATTGATACAGAATGTGCTATAAATTTTGTAATGTCCCTATGTACATCTATATATCAATTTTTAAATACCTTAGGTTTCCACCACCTTCTCCAAGTTCAGTTTCCAAACATTGATTTTGATTTGCAATATAGTCTTTAAGATGTGCACATTCTAGAGCTTTCCATATCTGTTCATCGCTAAATTCGTTCTTTGGATCTAAATTTTCACGAAGTGATTCTGAAAATATCACAGGATCCTAACCGAAATAAAATAAAGATATAATTATTTTGCTATTTCATTAAAACTAAATGCGGCAAAATAACATAGTTTGCACTATTAGTTGATAAATTGAATTAAAAATGTTCCCAAACTCATTTTAAACATTTAAAAATGATGTTGTAACACTACTAAATGTATCAATTAAATAATGATTTAAAACATAATTCGTTATAAGAAGATAATTTTGTTAGGCATTAACTGTTTTTCGTTTTCCTCAATATTCTTAGCTTTATATAAATTCATAGCCTTCAATCCATCTTCCCTTACATCAGTTTCACTGAACGGCTCAGAATAGGAAACTTGATTTAAGTTAGAGTAATTTGAAAGTAAAAGAGTCTTTTAATTATCGTCAATTATTTGAAAAATATCATTCTTGGGTCTGACAGCTTGTTGTATAGGTTTTCTTTAAAATGTGAACTTTAGAAAACATAGAAATGAATGTAATAATGTGTATAAGGAAGATGAATATCAAACAAAAACCTAAAAGATTCGTATATTTGAGGTGAAACCATGATATAAACACTATATGAATTATATGCGTCCGATTTCTGGATTAAACTCTACAAGAAACGCTTCAAGTCGAAGGTTTTGCATGCCAAGGTTGTATAAAAACTCCAGCAGCTTCCCTATAAAAAAAAACACACACCTATACATAAAAGCCAAACAAATCTAAGGTCAATGTTGTGGCCTGTTTTTGTCTAAGAAAACTAAAGGTTTCTTTTTTACATTATTTTATATTTGCATAGCATGTATGAAAATACGTAAAACCAAGAAATGTAAGTGTATAAACCTATCCTTTTATGTAATGAAGTCGCAGTTGCGTCATTATATGCGACTATGTCAATAGTTATCAAAAGTACCAGGATTATAATTTTATACGCCAGACGCGCGTTTCGTCTACATAAGACTCATCAGTGACGCTCAGATCAAAATAGTTCAAAAAGCCAAATAAATACAAAGTTGAAGGGCATTGAGGACCCAAAATTCCAAAAAGTTGTGCCAAATACGGCTAAGGTAATCTACTTCTGGGGTAAGAAAATCCTTAGTTTTTCGAAAAATTCAAAGTTTTGTAAACAGAAAATTTATAAAAATGTCAAAATAGAAAGAAAATGCACATATCTTTCTGTGTGGATACATTGTGCACAGTAAAGAAATGAGAAATAGGTTAATAGAAACTTTATCTTTAAAAACTATTTACAGTATCTCAACAAATATAGTTGTTTCTTCTGTGTGTACCTTTTTTCAAATTTAAAATATACTTTATGATTGATTTTATGCCAGGAAAATCGAGAACAGATAACGTAAAGTAAAATACTCGAATAATTCTGTAGATTTATAGCTTAGAATTATTTATATACAGAATAATTACTGTTAATAGTTTTAATGTCTCTGTTGTCTCTGTGGTGGTCTCTAGAAGTGGTCAGTAGGTCAGATTTGTCTAAACTTAGTTGTTGGTCGATACATTATTGAAATTAGATAAAAAAATATTAACGTATAGAGAAATTCAGCTTTTATGACCTGTGATTGAGTTGATTTCGTCTTTCTTATTGGTCATTGATCTTGCAGAATAAGCACGAGTTAACTTTTATGTGCAATGTGTTCGCGTCCTTTACAAATCAGCTTTAGACTTAATCAAACAATGTGTGGTAAAAATTAATTCCCACCGCATTCCTCCCTTTGTTTTATCTTTAGAACTACATATGTAAAAAACGTTTTTTAGCGGGGCAGATTTTGTTCACCCTACTTTGCTATTTCTTATCCTTTATTAAATTGGTAAAATTTTAGTTTATGTAAATTCGTATAAATTATTTATATTGATTGCATATTAATTATGAATATTTTTGTCAAATGTTTTTTATACAATTTTTGTTTTTGTTTTTTGGAGCATTTAATGAGCATACCGCTAGACCTTTTTTGAACATTTTTGTTTATATATTATACAGCGAAACAAGCACAGACCCCTGTTGTTGTCATAATGTGATGCAGTGGTAACTCCATTTGTGCCATTTTGTGTGTGTGTGTGTTTTCTTTTCTTTTAAACGCTTAGTAATATCATTAAGGTTGCCAGAATCTAAAATTTAACAATAGAAGTGTTATAAAATGGTGCTGAGGGTAAAATATTTCTACTTTGAAATGAAGAGTTGACAATGGGAAAACTGAAACCGTCACATTCGTCATATATCGTAGCTTTAACATAGGCGACATTTACTAACCGGTTTATAAGTCCCATAAATTGATTAAGAATTGAAAATTTTGGTAAATTAAAAAAAAACTGAGGCAATCAAATGACCTATAAAAAAAGACCATGTGCGACGACATCGTAGGATAAGTGTCTCGTGATGTGCATGCATCAACCGCCATGCAAATCAACAAATTTAAAATGTCCCAATCGGGAAAAAATACAGAATCGATTAAACTACAAATCAGACGACTTTACTGATGCCTTTATAGATCTAAGACTGAAGTTCGTTTCAAAGAATATTAAGCGGACCTGCTAGTTTTGGTAGTACCCTAATATGCAAGCTACAGCTAGGTATATATGTTTTAAATGTAAGTTATTAATAAAGCTGATCGTGACGCTTCACAATATGGCTTTCATTTATTCCCTGGTTGATGGATTTAAGACCTTAAGACCTTAACTCCAAAACAATACAATAGCAAATACCTCTTCATCTTTTTATTTACCTGGGGTAAAATGGAAATTTTCGACCTCAGATCATGTAGGCCAATGTCGTCTATTTTTATCCCATCAATCACAATATGTCCACTTGATTTCTCAATAAGGCGGAAAATCGACAGAGTTAAGGACGATTTCCCTGCACCTGTTCGCCCAACAACTCCAATCTGTAAAAAAAAATATATATAAAAGAACAATGGTTATGGAAGGTATGTAAAAAAAAAATACGATATCAATAATCGCAAACTTATTTTTTTTTATGTATATGTATAATTAAAAAACGATTTAATACCATATTTCATCAAAGCTAGACGATATCTTTCCAGGCTTATTTCAAAGTCGATTGATAATCAGTAAAGGTGAAGTAGCCTGATTTGTATTTTTTAAGAGGGAAAAAAGTCAAAATATTGTTTACATTATGTATAGTGTACATACGTTTACATATTATCTTTCAGAGAAATATATTGCGGAATGATCAACTACAACATGTAGTAGCATGCTCAACACGCCGGGTGCCTGCTGTGCAGCAGAATCTGCTTACCTTTCCGGAGCACCTGAGAAAACCTCCAATTTGTGACTTCATTTGTCTATTTGTCTTTTTTGTAGCAATGGCGTTGTCAGTTTATTTTAGATTGATGAGTTTGAATGTCACTCTGTTATCTTTCGCCTCTCATTTACAACTTTTACAAATAAAAGCAACAGTAGTATACCGCTGTTCCAAATAAAGGCAACAGAAGTATACCGCTGTTCAAAACTCGTAAATCTATGGACAAAAAACAAAATGTGGGTAACAATCTAAAACTGAGGGAAACGCATTAAATATAAGGAGAGAACAACGACACAACATTAAAATGTAACATGACAGAAACGGACTAAGCATTAGACAAAATCCGATGAGAATAACAAATATAACATCAAAACCAAATACATGAATTTGGGATAGAAAAGTACCGTCACACGTTTTATAGTAATGTGAATTCACACTCAAATATAAGAGAAAACAAACGACACAACGGAAACACAACGTAACAATGTTACACACACAGAAACGAACTATGATATAACAATGGCCATTTTCTCGACTTGGTACAGGACATTTTTAAAGAAAAAAATGGTGGGTTGAACCTGGTTTCGTGGCATGCCAAACCTCGCACTTTAATGGCAATGTTAAATATAACATTAAAATGACAACATAATATTACAGGACTACAATACAAATAAATAAGAGAACGTATTAGGCAAAGAAACACATGAATAATAGATAACAAAAGGCATCAGGTTTAAAATTCAATACGCCAAAAACGCGCCTCGTCCACACAAGACTTACCAGTGACGCCCAGATATGAAAGTTCGAAAGTCAAAAAGAGTACAAAGTTGTACAGCACTGAGGATCAAAAGTTGAAAAGGGTTGTGCCAAAAACGGCTAGGGGTTTCTGCTTGTGATAAGAACATCCTTATTATTTAGAACAATTAACAAATAATAAAACAGTTAATTTTATCAAATGAATATAAAATATATACATGATAAAACTGAAATCTTAAATAATTACAGAAAGCAAAACCCGAATACATAATACAAAGACCAACACAGAAAATCGACACACCCGACTTAGTACAGGCCTCAACGCAAAAAGTCATAAAAATGACGTCACATACGAAGTGGTGAAAAGGCACAAACATTACTTCACATTTGAATTTCTGAAACAGCACAAAAATAACGTCACATTTGAAAAACTATATATCAAAAATAAGATAGAATTAGGATTGATTTAAGATTATAATAGAACGAAATACTGATATTATATTTTAACACAATGCACATTGCAATACTTATTAATAGTAATTAACTATATTAAATATATGTCCGGTTTGTTTTGAATCTAACTTCAACCGTAAAACATCGTACAGATTATGTTGAATAAAATCAAATCTAATAAATGAAGGCGGTGATTAATTTTCTTTACCATAACACATGAATATAATAGAAAAGACGTCAACAAATTTGACAAAATCCGATGAGAAATACAAATATAAACATCAAACTAAATACATGAATTTGGGATAGATTAGTACCGTAACACGTCTTATAGTAATGCGAATTCACACTCAGCAAAACAGTCACAATTGGGAATAAATCACGTTCGGTAATTAAAAGATTAGACGACGTAATGACAAACCACAATCTACCATGTGGTAAAAATGTCCTTAGCTAGTTTGGTCAAAGACACATCGTATGGATCAACTAATTGGTGATGGTGTCCATATAATTTACGGAGTGTCAATTTTAATCCGTCATCCTCATAACTTTGTTGAAGCAGTTTCTGTGTAAGGAGCACACTTCTGTATATGAAGTCCGTATAGTATGAACAAGCACGAGACTCATAAATCGATTGAGAAAAAAACAAATCCAGGTTACAAACTAAAACTGAGGAAACATATCACATATAAAGGGAGAACAACGACACAACAGAAACACAACATCAAAATGTAACAATACAAAACTGTTTTTCTTAAATTGCGGATGGGATTTTATATCGTTATATTTGATGAGTCGTTGTTGTTAATTTAAAATTCATTTTTTAAGTCAGCTGCCGAACCATCTTTTAATACCACTGAGGACAAAATGAAACAGAGAAAGGTTATGTATTTCAAACATTCGATATTCCATCAATATAAGCTATTATGACACATAATGACTTTCCTGTTCTCAGAACAATGTTTTTAACAATTGTCATTTACCTTTTCTCCGCCTTTGATGTCAAAGAATATTTCTTTTAAAACTAGGTCAAGTCCAGATCTATATCGTGTACTGTAATCGACAAATTGTAAACGTCCTGTATCAGGCCAATGTACTGGAGGTCTTTTTGCATTTATCCATTCTGCCTTAAAACATGAGAGTAAAGAAATTCTTGAGGAATTCAGAAATTAGAAGTGACGATCAATTGTACCAAAAGTAATAAGAATTGCATTATAATATATATATTGGAAAATAAAAATCTATTTTTTAGGGATGAATTGGTGCGATACAAATGCTATGCATATCAAACATTATGTATCAATGGTGTTAATATAGGTGTACGAAGAATCACTATGATTTATAGTTTACTATCATATACAAGAATCAGAGATGTAATTAGTACGAAAAATGCTTTTAAAATAGACAAGGACTCATTTTGTTTGATTGTTTGATTGTTTTTGTCAGTTTTATTGTGTGTCTGATGTGTAAGTTTACACATTTTTGGATGCTGGACCCAAATAAATGTCACATTAAACTTCTTAGTCAATTTGTTCCATAAAATTCAAATAAATTCACCTGTCATACAAGTGGGGTTTAATCCATCTATAAACCAGGTTTCACCCACATTTCTTTGCCTCGGAGTTCTGTATTTTTGTTATACTTTGTTATCATTGAGATGTTTATTTTACTAAAAAAAGTTCCTGGTAAAAGGGACTTAATCAATTGTTTAGTCGACCATTTTATATAGGTACGTCTGATGACACTAATGGTAAATTAAGAAAAACAAAAGACGGCTCTCCGGAAGACTTTAATAGAAAAAAATAGAAAACAAATGAATTAGTGATAACTAGCATCGTTATGATATCATAGTTTATCATTTTTAACATAAAATGAACAAAATTTACTCTGAGGAACTATCAAGCGAAGATACAGTATCATATGTAACACCATGTAATGTCATACAAAATGATGCACTTTTTCGTGTGCGATCAAACTGTTCTAAAAGAGGGACGAAAGATATCAGAGGGGCAGTCAAACTCATAAATCGAAAACAAACTGACAACGCATGGCTAAAAATGAAAAAGACAAACAGACAAACAATAGAACACATGATACAACATAGAAAACTAAAGAATAAGCAACACGAACCGCACCAAAAACTAGGGGTTATCTCATGTGATCCTGCTCCACATGTGGCACCCGTCGTGTTGCTTATGTTATAACAAGTCCGGTAAATAGTCTTATTCGGTAGATCACATTCATGAAAGGGAAGGGGATCGTAGTTACGACGTGAGGATCATATCCGATATCATTTGTGAAACGGTTATTCCATTCTAACATTGATATAAAATTGAGAATGGAAATGAGGAATGTGTCAAAGAGACAACAATCCGACCATAGAGAAGACAACAGCAGAAGGTCACAAACAGGTCTTAAATTCAGCGAGAAATTGCTGCACCCGGAGGCGTCCTTCAGCTGGCCTCTAAACAATATATATGCTAGTTCAGTGATAATGAACGCCATACTAAACTCCAAATTGTACACAAGAAACTAAAATTAAAAATAATACAAGACTAACAAAGGTTAGAGGCTCCTGACTTGGGACAGGCGCAAAAATGCGGCGGAGTTAAACATGTTAATGAGATTTTAACCCTCCCCTATACCTCTAGCCAATGCAGAAAGGTAAACGCATAACAATAACCAAGGAAAATAAACAAAATGACAATAATACATAAATAATATAGACTACTAGCAGTTAACTGACATGCCAGCTCCAGACTTCAATTAAACTGATTGAAAGATTATGTCTTCATCATATGAATATCAGGCACAATCCTTCCCGTGAGAATTTTAGTATCATACCATCATAACATATATGAGAAGAACATAACCCGTGTCATGCCAACAACTGGTTTTTAAATAAATGTGTTTAGTTCCGATGCAAAGACCCTATAAGTAAATCAATATTAACGCCAAAATATGCAATCTTTAATGACCTGACAACAGTATCGTAACTATATCCATTCTTGATAAGTCTATTTAAAGGTTTTGTTAGCTTCTGAGGTGAATACTGACATTTTTGTGCTTTATAACGAATATTTCCATAAAATATTGGATGTGAAATACCTGAACGTATAAGAAGTCTGCATGTTGAGCTATCTTTACGAATGATGTCCTTATACCGATGATAAAATTTAGTAAATGTTTTGACTAGTTTGTGATATCGAAAACCCATTGGAATTCCGATAACCTGGCGATATACGAAATCTCCAAAGCGAACAAAAATTTTATCTAGTAAAAATTCAAGGGCAGATATAGTATCAAAGTATGTCCAATTGACATAGTTTTTTTGTTTATTGCTTCTAAAAAATTACCTGAGAGAGTTTGAATATATATATTCACATTTTAACTTTTTAAATGCCCATTTAATTAGGTGTGTGAATTTTTTCTTAATGAGAATGTGAGGCAATGTGGTATATAGGGTAGAAAAATCAAAACTTTGAACAGATTAAAAATCACCGATATAAGCATGCAATTTATCAAGTACTTCCAACGAGTTTTTGACACTCCAAAAGTAATTAATTCCACTATTTTCGAAGGCCTTATTTGAACAATTTATTATCAGGTTTTTGATTGTACTAAGTGTACTGGTAAGAAGAATCGATAATTTAGTAGTGGAACAATGGCTTGAAGACAAAATAAATCTATATTTGTAAGGTGTTTTGTGTAGCTTCGGAAGCAAATACATAGTTGGGACTTTCATTGTTTTTGGTTCTGCTTGAACTTTATGTTTGTTACAGATGTCGTTGATTGAAAATGGAGTCAGTTGGAATGTTGGTGAATTGGTTATTTCTTTTTGTAGAACCTCAATATAAAATTTACGTCAAACAATTATAATATTATGAGCAGCTTTATCGTTTATGTTTATGTTTGATACGCGAAATAGGTTTATTGTGGTTATTGTTAAGAGTGATTTGTTCTTTAAAATGTTGAATACGTATATCATATATAATATAAAAAAGAAGATGTGGTATGATTGCCAATGAGACAACTATCCACAAAAGACCAAAATGACACAGACATTAACAACTATAGGTCACCGTGCGGCCTTCAACAATGAGCAAAGCCCATACCGCATAGTCAGCTGTGTTCATTACTGAATTAAAAAAAAGTTCAAATATTTTTGTCAGCTTTTTCCCGTTTTATCCATTTCAAACAGTAAGTACTGAGTGAGTCGTGGATGATATTACGACACTCATTTAGGTTCTTTACTGAGGAATGATTTTAACTCTCGGTCTTGAACAATGTTAAGATTTCCTGTTATAACATGGGAAATGGGTCCATAAATGTATTCGGAATTACTGCAATTACATGAAGTAGGTGTATTTTCAATGATTTTAACATCTTTACACAATTAGCTATAATTAAACCCAAATTTCCGGGTAGATTTCTTGTAAATATAACAAATAAGAGGGAGCTCAGTATTATCAAAATATCCAGGAATTTGTTCTTTAACAGAATGGTCGTTAAAAATACCAGAAATATTTACAAAATCAAAACCTTTATTGACATACTTTATTTTTATAAAATGTTTTTTTGTGAACTTCAGGGCGATCAATTTTGGGACACAGTTTAGAATAACAATCTGCCAACATAATTTGAACGATTTCATACTTAGGACTGCTATATGAAATTGTGTTGCAATCCTCTAAAATTTTATTTAACTTATTAATCGGTAATGAACAGAGCTTTGTTAACAGATAATGTCTGCAGTTGTTTTTTGAAATAGAAATTAGGTCCGAAATATTGGTTTGATTGGTCCGAAATTTTCTTTGATTGCGATTTTGTCTACGACCATGAGAACGGTTTTTTAGAACAGTTTTAGAAACTTTATCCAAAATGTTAACAGAATCGGTTCTTGATATATTGCAAATTCCCATGATATTATCATTAAGATCGAGAGGGTAGACTGTCTGTAATTTTTTAATCAAATTTAATTCAATTATTTTCCGTGATCGTACAAACTTTGAATGAGATTCACCAGGCTGCTTATTTACTACTTCCAAAGGTTGAACTGCTAAATATTTAATAGGATGATTGTGCTTCTTAAGGTGTTGATAAATGATACTTTTGAATTTATTGGGTCTTTTAAAACGATACAGATTTTCTTGAGTGCGTTTAGATAAATATCGTCCAGTTTCACCTATGTACTGAATACCGCGTCCCGCTTTGTTTCATGTGAGTAAATAAATAATACTGTTTGTTTTTCAAGTTATATCAGTTTCAAATTTTAAGGAAAATGTTCGACCATTAAACGCGGACCTTACCGTATTGTTGGTGGAAAGACGGGGACATGTAAGTAATTTTTTGGCATGACACTTATCGATAGAAGGGTAACCACGATTTTTATTGTTAAAAATGTTAGCGAGGGTAGTATTTTTAGATAAGCGATTTTGAAGATTGAGACGTGTAGATACCATTTGAACGAGTTTAGTATTTAATATTATTCCATTTCTAAGCTTCATATTTGTTTTTTGTTTGTAAATTATATTAAAAAGGAGCAAAGACTGGCGTCCAGAATAAGAACCAGCATACAATGAATTAAATTATGTAAAAATGATAAATCTGTTCGGCTAAAAATGGGAAACGCTATCCGTATTAATTACCCGACAAAGATAGGGTATATCAGGGTAGCGACTGACATCTGACTAAATAGTAGAATGGGGCTGAATATTGAAGTACTAATATATAAAGCCATAAGAAATACAATTTGAAGCATTGCATGTTTAGAATGAATCGCATTTAATTCAGTAGTATGAGATTATTAAAATTAAAGTGTTAAATTATATCAATAATTAGGTTAACAATACTAAAATATTTACCTCTGGGTCAAGATGGGTAAATTCCTCTATTCTCTCTATTGAGATCAAATCCATTTGAAGAAAACTTAAAACCTGTATAACTGCATTCATTGTCATCATTATCTTTAAACAAAACAAAGTTTATTTCAAATCAAATTAATAAAGGAGTAGGTCCGGTAAGGACCGATTTTGGCCTCAAATTTCAGGTTCATCTAACGAAAGATTTTTGAAACTTGTTAAACACTTATGTGTCTATTTCAATTGATTCCATTAGTTTATGTGACAGATTTTAACTGATTTTGTCATTATAAAACGCTCCGATTCAAGCTTAAATGTGAAAAATCTATCAAATATGCCAAAAAACGTCACTTTTCAGATGGTTTTTGTCAAAAATGAAAGTGGCCGCATCCGTGTTCATCCTCAACCTTTATATATATTATGTATTATCATGAAAAAATACAACTCACATTTCAATATTATGAATGAACACGAATGCGGCCACTTTCATTTTAGAACGGAAACCGCCTAAATCTAACTAAAATGCTAAAATTGAGAAGACACAGTAATTTAGCATGACTTCATGATGATAGTACCCGATATATGTGCATTTTATTGTCAAAAACAGTCAATATTTATGAAGCATTCTGCTTTCCAATAAATAGCTATAAGATTATATTTTTACAATTTTGTAAAACTGCTATATTTTGGGGCCAAAAGGTGTTTTACTGAACTTACTCCTTTGTAGAATCGGAAATAGAACAAATACGTAGCTTGAAGTCAGCCCTTCTGTACTATCATGATTATAAAGATACATTTTGACAGTACATTTTCGTATATAAGTTTTGTATTTTAACTATCATTAAGAATACAACTCAATGCTAGTAGCTTTTGTTTGTTTTTATAAGGATTAAGATTATAACAGAATGTCGACTGATGTTCCCCTTTCTTTTTTACATATTTACCTGTTTGTTTTGTTCACACATCGCTGTCAATTTAATAGAATTTAATGCGACTGTCATATAAGTGAGAAGTTTAGCTAGCTACAAAACCAGATTTAATCCATATTTCTACCCAAAAAAAACCTGTACTAAGTCAGAAATATGCGTCTAGAGTCATAACTTTTTTTTAGAGACGTAGGGATGAAATCATTTTTCTATTGTTTGATTAACAGAGGACCATCTTGAACTGATACCTCCCGTTACTATCATTTGGGTTTCACAAAGCGGTCCTAAATTAGGACATCTCTTAAAGTTGGTCATAAAGTTAGGACAACGCGAGAGGTGTCTTATGATGGTCTTATGATAGTTATACGTTTATTTTATATAAATTACACTCATTTTTTATATTAATTTTGAAAAAAAATATCTTATTATTATCTAATTATCTATTCTCCTGTTCCTGCTTATAAAAGCATAATATATACATTGACGGATTAGCAGGATTTGTCAACAATGAAAATTCGATGTATTGATATAAAAGTTGCACGATTTTATCTCTTAACCTTTTATAACTAATAAAGTCGAAATTGAATTCAACTCATTTGTACCAAAACAATGTCATAATTTTATATTCTTTTTTCTTAATTTTGCATTGAAAATTTCTTATTTATATTGATGTATTGTTTAAAGATAATTTATATATAAATTACTTTTATTTTTTTATATTTATTTTGCAAATTATGTCATTATATTAATCAATACGTTTAGAATAATATATGGTAAGACATACTACATTTACATGATTTTTTTCCGTAGATCATATTTATATTTGAAAATTTAAAGAACTTGCGACAGGTTTAGGATGTCTTAGCTAAGATGATCCTAAGACAGCTTCGAGACGAGGTCTGAGATATGTCCTAGGATAGTCATAAGAGGATCATAAGACATGTCCTAAGATATGTCTTATGACATGTCTTAGGATAGCTTCGTGAAACCGGCCCCTGGTGGGTATGCTAAATAAAGTCAATGGGTAACTGTCTTAACATCGATAAAAAGATGCTCTATAGCCTTCCTAAACGTCATCAAACAAATAACTGCTATTAGCTGTAAAAACTTTGCAATTGAGCCGTAGACAAAATATATGGCCCTATCGACAACTTGTCAATGGATTTTGCCCCTACTTTGATCTCTAACCACTTACATTCATTCTACAAAGCTAGAGCCTGGAGGATAATGGTTTCCGTCGCCATGCCTATAGTTGGCTCCATGAACCTTAATCCCAATCCAACTACTTGCTCAGGACGTCAACGGTAGAAGTTTCCACAATACTGAATTCAATACTTTTATTCTGGTACCATTGCTCAAATTAATTCGTTATTGTGTAAGTTTCGCAAAAGTTCGATAATTACGATTCAACTTTAAGTCAGCTAGCAGATATAAAAGAAAGAGAAAAAGGTCTGCAGAATTTCAATTATTCTTACGATCAGTATGATATCTGGAGAATTCGGTATTTTTTGTAAATTCTTTTTTTTTTTTGTGATAAATTCGGTTTTGTATTTCCAAATATGTGTAGATTTATTTGGTTAATCTATGCCAGATATGCGTTTACTAATAATCAAATTTTAAAAATATATATATAAGTATTTTCTAACTCATAAAATTGAGAATGGAAATGGGGAATATGTATAAAGGACAACAACCCGACCAAAGAGCAAACAACACCCAAGGCTCACCAAGTGATCTTTAACGCAGCGAGAAACTCTCGCGTCCAGAGGTGGGTCTCAGTTAGCCCCTACATAAAAATGTGTACTAGTTTTAGTGTACATACCTGCATTGCATATGAAAGAGATAATCCAACATCAGCACCACTAAGATTTTTAGACAGGACAGCAAATAATGCAGCAGCAAAAACAACTAGATTTCCAAAACTCTGTATTCGAATGCCTATCCAACTTAAAAAAAATCTTTCTAATCAATAAGTACAAAGAGGATCCAAAATATTCATACAATTAATGTAAACAAAAGCAATAATAATTTGATGAATACAAAAGCAATAATAATTTGATGAAAACAAAAGCAATAATAATTTGATGAAAACAAAAGCAATAATAATTTGATGAAAACAAAAGCAATACTAATTTGATGAAAACAAAAGCAATACTAATTTGATGAAATAATAGCAATAATAATTTGATGAAAACAAAATGTTAAAACTGAAATAACTGGGACCAAGTGCAATTTACTGTGTGCATTAATATACATGAATGAGTTTTGCAGCTCCATCTCAATTGTAAAAAATGATATAGAATTGATATGAAAGTTATTGAAACGGTTATAGCACAGTAAGATATAATATTTGAAATGAAATGTATATGAAGAAAACGGGACGGCAATGTTTAAGCACTCATGTATCAAGACCACCAATCGTATTAAAGAAATAACCTGTTTTATTCAAGTTTACATAGTATCATTACTGTCTACACATATACACAAAAGATATTCCCCAAATTTTGGGATAAAGAAACATTTCCTTTAATCTTTTTTTTCTCAAAAGCTTAACTATTGGATATTTTACTGTTCTTAAATAAAATCTCTGTCCTTTCACAACATCAATTGCTCAATAGATTTGTTTTCCAATTGCAGTTTGGATTCAACTCTACAAGCTGATCAACTGGTTTAAAGCTTTTTTTCAGTGAAAGGTTGTTAGTCATAGTAGGAAGTCGAGTGCAATTAAATAATTATAATGCTTACCATCCAAATCTAGTTATTCATTGAATGCATCATAATACCTAATCACCTAATATGGTATATTCACTGGTTTAAAACTGTTTGACTTGGGTATATACACTACACTCTATTTTGGTGGTCTGACATGAAGTTATGGATTTGTGATTTAGAAATTTTGCATTGTTATTACTGAACGGCTGACAATAAAAAGAAATAATTTATATATAGTCAAAAGTTCTTATGATTTTTGTCCCTTCAATATCATATTCTCAACAGCTTTTCCAAAATTTATTATCTAACAAATAAATGTCATATTCCTATTAAGAGTAAAAAAAAAGTAACAATTATAGAAATAATGTTGAGAACAAATGACTTATAAAAAGTCAATATAAAAGTTGGTAGTCGACAGAACATTTTGCTGACTGTCATAATTATAAATCATTTTCCAAAAATATAAGCAGATCAGTAATTGCTTCCGAAAATTCGCTTAAATTATAATTACTCAATAACTTTCTGTTAGAAAACTAAGCAATAAAGTATAAACCAATAAACAATGCTAAAAGCTATTCATTTATAAAATGTCATAAGAATAGAAGTCAAACATTTTTAAGCCAGTCTCTAAGCTCAGTATTTTTGTGATTTTACCTTTTCCTTATATTACAGCCATGATTATTTTATTTTAATTTCATGACGCATTCAATAAATAACTTAAGCTGGATGTTAAGCATTACTTAAACTGAACTCACGTTATGCTAACATCTATCAGGATGATCAATTTGTAGAGTTGAATTATTGAATAATCATGTATATCAAAATAAGATGTTTGTGATTGCCGACGAGACAACTCTCCATAAGAGACCAAATGATATAAAATTCAAAAACTTAAGGTCCCCATAAGGCCTTCAACAATAATAAAAATCCATACCGCATAGTCAGCTATAAAAGTTCCCGAAATGACAAATGCTGGTAGCAAATTAAATGCTGTTCGCAATAATTTTTAAAAAAATCATGTATCTAAGGCTAAAATATCAAGCAGTAAACATCCGGCATTACATGTATTGAGTGTGCTTCATTACAAAATCAGAAAACTACAATTACCATGTGTTATGCAAAAATATGAACATCGTTTATTTAGCAACTGGTATTATGAAAGGACAAAACAATTTGATGAAGGCATAGCACTCAAGACCAAAAAACTATGGAAGAAAATACTAAAACAATTACCCCATTGCAGTATTCGCAGCAAAATAAAATCCAGAGTTGATATCAAGTCTTTTATAAAGTTCATCAACAAATCTGTTCTGAGATTTGTAGGCACGGATAACACTAGCTCCATTAATAGTTTCACTGAAAAAATTAAATATAGGTGACCTAGTCACTGCCTCTATCCTCTTCAATTGGCGGGCCGTTGGAAGATAAAATCGCTGCAAAACATAATGATTTTTAACAACTATATTTACAATATAATTGTCATCTAAAAAAATATTATTTTAAGATATTAATATTTTTAAAAGAAACGAAAAAGGTTTTTTTTTCTTTTAGTTTAAAATATAAAATTGGTTAAGTGTGGACGAATTTTTAGATATTCTTTTTGTCGCTTCTACTAACTGTTACTATCGTATCAGCATTCGTAAATAAAAGTCTTTAAATCCAAGTTAGTTTTTCTTTGCTACAAACTAAAAGTTGTTTTGTTTTGATTTATACAATTTATAAGAGAAAAAAACTAAGACGGTTGTGAAATATCGATACATTGAGATATACAGGGACTCATTAACAAAATATTGATAGGCGAATTAGTAAGAAAGTATGTAACTTGAAGTTATAACTATAAAAACTCATCAGTGACATCAGGCTTCAAATTTGGTGCACTGAAGAGCGTTTCGTCTGAATACGACTTATTTAAGAATATTCCGAAAAGTAGAAGAAGGAATCTCCTTAAAAATGGTTTTATAAGAGTGGGTCACTATTCGAATTAATTTGTCTTTATAAGTAACTTATTGTTCAGTTGTTGCTTCATTGTGGTTTAAGGTCATGGCCCTAGTTTGGCATTGACGAAAAGAGAGACGAAAGATACTAGATGGAAAGTCAAACTCATAGATTGAAAATAAAGTGACTAAGTCATGGCTAAAAATAAAAAGACAAACAGACAAATAATAGTACAGAAGACACAACATAGAAAACTAAAAACTTAGCAACATGAACCCCACCAAAAACTGAGGGTGATCTCAGGTGCTCCGGAAGGGTCGTCTGTTTTTGCTTGTCTTTTTGTTTTGGTTTTTTCAAACGATTCGCGACTTTCCGTTTTAAATTTTCCTAGCAGTTCGGTATTTTTGCTAATTTATTTTTTAAGTAATCATTAAACAAATATAAAATATAAAACACAGCTATCAATATATAAACCTGCTTTACTCCTAAGACAGATAAGAAACAAAGTCATGATTAATTTTTTTTTAAATAATACAAATATAAATGTTTGATTAAATCTCCCGATCTCCCGAAAAAGGGCAACATTATACGATCATTAAAAACTGTTTTACTTACGATGATAATGATGAACAGCACCGAAACAGGAACTACGGCGACAAAAGTGAGCGGTGTTTGGATGACGATCACAATTACAATAGACAATAATGACGTCAGCTTTCCAATAAAGAAGTCGGAATATCGCCGAAATCTTTCGTCGATAACATCAATATCGCTAGAAAATCTATTTATGATTCTACCGACAGGTGTCGTGTCGAAAAATGACATTGGACAGTGCATTATGCAGCGTAACATTTTTTGGTGTAATTTAGATGATGCATTGGCAAATCCGGTAAAGAGAAAAATTCCATAAAGGAACAAAGTCAAACCTACAAAAGAAAGATATTAAGGTAGATGGGGTGTCTAAATTATAATACATAGAATTTTTTAATAGTTTGCCAAAATGTAGTTTATATCATGCTTTTTTTTAAATGGGTCACGGGGCTTATTTTCATGCTACAGGATGTTCATAATTGACAGATTTTGTACAGATTATGCATGGAAAACCAAATTTTCTGCCATAAAACGAAAACTGTATCGTATCATAGAATTTTGAGATAAAATATGAGAAGATAGCTGTAACAGCATGCTTTCAGTTAAGAAAAAGATAAAAAAGATCACCGGACTCGTTTTGTCGCTACATAATAAAATAGAGAAATCCCTAACACATTCTATTGTAAAAATATCTTTATCTGAATTATTTGCCCTTACATTTGAGTTGCCTCCCTTTATGTGGCAAAGTTTGAAAAATTTGAATCAAATTTAAGTTTCTGTGTTTTTGTAAAATACAACCATAAATATGATAAAACATGTCGTTTTCTATATTGAAATGAAAATTCTAACACCTAAATTACCTACTACTCTCAAAATTTTCCCATTCTATCAAAGATCTAAACCAATGATTTCTGGTATTTCAAAATCCAAGATGGAGGAAGACACCCTATCTACCTTAAGGTATGTTTATGAAAAAACATTATAATATAAAGTAATTTGTCGATAAAGCCATCTACTCTTTGTGTCTTGCAGAAATTGTACAACATTTCAAGGTATTTGTCCTATTTGCAACAGCTATTATATAATAATTATATTATGTAAAAAATATCTTAAACTACATAAAGTTAATATTTTCTCATGGAATACCAGGTCCTTCAATTGATAACTTTTTCTTTTCGTTTTCATAAGTATCGATTGCTAAAACATTTATGAAGTTGATAATAAAAACGCGAAATTTTGCCAAAAAAATCTGTATTTATATAAGAACAGAAGAACACTATATTTCACTTCAAGTATTTTTAGAGCACCTTTCAGTATTGCCTAAGCCCTTTAAACTCATGTATGTTTATTACCTTTTGGTTACATTTCAAACATGCGATTACGTGATTTACGCACGCCATTTTTATAAATTGCAGCCAACTTTTACTTTCCTTTGAAAACAAATTCCTTTCATAACTTCACTCTAATAATCTCAAATACAACAGATATATATTTTAAACTAAGCTTTCAGAAGCTGACCTTGCAAACAGCCAAAAAAGCCGTAAATTCCTAGATAATAAAGCTGTTTGTCATGGTATTCCTCAGTCTGCATTAATGTCTCGTTCTTTAAATAGGAATCACTTGTCCAGTATGTAATCCAAAAATTGGAATATACTTGTAAAGCTCGTGATGTAAAAAGCAAGAAAAATGCAGCCCCTATGTCGTCATACCCATAGCTTTGATAAATGTAACAAAAACACTTGTTTTTACCTGAAAAAGAATTGAAGTACGTATCATGTGATAAGTAAATAGGTTGGTTTTTCAACATTGGAAGTAGAAAAATAACCAAAATTAAAAATAACAGTGTACATTGATGATACAAATCCCACTACGGACAGGACATTTTTATCAGTACGATCGATTGTACAATTTATAGTAAGCAGATAAACCTAAGTAGGAAAATACCAAAAAAAATCTTTGTAAGTCATGTTTTCTCTATAAACGTTCCAGCCTTAGTTTATGTTCGACTATATAGATGAAACACTGAACATGATAATAAAATAAAAGATAAATGGTACTTACAGGGTTTGGTTAAACTTTCTTATGAAATTATGATTTCTTTTATGTTTTAAACAATTTATATGAATAATTGTGCTGTCAAAAATATTCAGAACACGATTTTCTGACGAGATTCATCAACATTTTTTATCTGTAAGAACAATTTGATTGCTGCTCACCGATCCAACTTGAGATTCTTCGTCCTGAATTAATTTTCCCTGGTCTCCTAATATATGAGCTGAATGATGCAAGCTCGATGAAAGGGACTTGCTTCTTTCCAAAGTTAAACTGTTGAGTAGTGAGGACCGTCTTCTACTGTAAGAAATTCAACTTTCAGAATCATATATATCTCGTTTTATCGTTTGATTTTGATTTTGATCATATCGTAGGAAAACAGGATTATGAATACAGTACCTAATCTTTTCTCAAGACAATTAACGATAAGTAAGATTTTTTTATCTCTATCTGCGTTTATGTTCAAACCAGGTTTAATTACATTTTGTAAACTGTAAAATGATCCGAAAAGAACTTTAAATTGGCATTATCATTGAACAACAAGACATAACTGCAAAGTAATTTCTTTGTTATAACTTTGTGATAATATCTTTGTTTATGAGGGAACACCACTGCATAATAAAACACACACATATATATATATATTATATATACTTTTTGCGAAGCGATTCTGGTGCCTATTTTTTGATATGACCGATTGGTCCGTAAATTTCCGCTTATTATAATAATAAGACGGTTTGGTATGATTGTCAATGAAACAACTCCACACCTGAGACCAAATGACATAGAACATAAAAACTATAGGTCAACGTATAGCCTTCAACAGTGAGCACTATCGATATCGCATAAGTCCTTAAGTGTCATGAATTTATTGTCACATTATACTGAACTGACAGGTTTATTCCAAAGCAGTAGATATAGTTTCGATGTAAACATCGATCCTGACGCTGTAAAACTGTCGTAATAGCTTGGATGATTCCAATGATTTGTTGTCTGATTGGAATGAAAATGATGTCATTGTTGATGTTCTAATATACTTTTATTTGATATAGAGTGATGAACATTGGGGGAAAGATTTAAAAAGAATATCTTAAACAAAACATATATTATAACAATGATTCAAAGTTTAAGTGTATGTTTGTTAAACACTAGTAGTTTAATTTACAAATTAGAAAAATATTTACCAGTAGAAAATTTCGCTTTCTAATACAAACTATACTTGAACCTATCCTACCATGTTGATTTTGTTTTGCCTTGATTTAACCCGAACATTCAGGATTCAGGTCAACCAAAAATATAAACACCACACGAAAATAGACGAATTCATTGACGAACCACCCTCATCTATAAAATCACGAAGATGTTAACATTCAAATAAACACAATGAAAGTAACTAAATTGACAACAATAAAACCTTAATTCTAAAAATACAGGTTTTATGTGCACTGTGCTGTTTAATGTTGTTTTGGACAGGTAAATCGTAGTTTTAGATCCGGTTTTGCAAAATCTTCTATTGAATAATACAATTATATTACGTAGCACAAACCAGTTTTACTCTAGAAGCTCGTGATACAATACATGAATTTAAAATAAAGGGTTGTAATAAAATAGACAACAAAGTGTCATCGATTATATATTAGATCATATCTTACATGCTGGATCTCCGCTGTTTTATTTTTCTAATCTGTCTTTCCTTCTCGTCAGATGTTATCACATCAGATGCACTTTCCAGTCTGTCAAACAATTCATTATTCATCTGAATGACTGTTTTAAAAAAAGAGAATTTACAAAGATGTCAATTCAAAACATGAAATCGACGAAAATCAGACATGATCAGATAAAAAATGTATTTGATATCATTGTACATTCTAGTTGCATAATTGAAGTTCTTAAAACAAGTTTTCTTCGAGTACAGGTGAAATTCTGACAGATTTTATATGACCTTTAACTCATTTTAAAGTTTATTAACGTTTTCCAAACATGTTTTTTTCTATATTGCAGGAGTAAAAACATTTTTCTATATCAAATATTTTATAAATGTACAATGTAAAAGTACCAATGTATGATCAAAGAGTCTGCAGTCCATACAACATGACAAAATTTAATGCTGAACTATATCAACTAACAAAACGAACAAAAACAACTGACATATTAATAACTTGGTACAGAAAATTTAGAAGAAAATTGTGGGTTAATGTAGAAGATGTGGTATGAGTGTCAATCAGACAACGTTCCACACAAGTCACAATGAAGATACCAATCATAGATCAAAATTCGGCCTTCAACAAGTAACATTGGCTCGCACCGAACAGCAAGCTGTAAAGAGTCCTTAAATAACTAGTGATCCGTTACATTGATATAATCGGGTGCTCAACACAAAACAGATATAATTGGTTAACGTGACAATACTTGCATGAATCGAGCAGAAAAACTTGTGTAAACAAACACCACAGACAACACGTATAAGTATTAAATGCAAACAATTATAAAAATTAACCTGACAAATTCGCCAACAAAGAAAAGGGTAAATCATGACAATCATAATATTTAGAAGCGATGGTGCTAGCACAAAAGCCCTTTATAGACTAAAAGCATAAATACCTATTATTAACTAACTCACTTTGTTCGTCGTCATCATCATATTGCTCTTCATAGACCAGATGTTGTTTAAGGAAGTGAGCAAATGGACCGTTATGAGCAACAAGTTCATCAAATGTTCCTTCCTCAGATATCTGGCCATTATCCATAACTACAATTCTATCTACGTGAGGTAGTAAGTGAACTGCATGTGTTACTAATATTCTAGTCTACAGAATATTAAAATTAACTTTGGTTTAATGCCAAAGAAAATAACAAAAATTACCTCAAAAAACAAAGGGTTGACATGATTTAAACTGCTAAAATGTGATATCTTCTATAATTAACATAATGATAGGAAGTTTAAAGAAATTAATTTTTCAGTTTGAAATTGTCTCAGAGAATCGTCTTAGTTGGCAGCTATAGAATTATTTTGTCACTTTAATAACTACAGATAATTTTGTTATTATGTAGCCATTTTTAGTATTCATTCCTCTTTACATTGTTTATATCTTATTATGAAATTCGTTTTGGTAAGGAACTTCGCTTGTCACGATCAACACAACGTACAAGTGAACAGAAACTGCTTACCTGCCAGGGTACCTGATCACGAATTAACCCTCGACCATCAGTTATGATAAGAAAGGTCTGACAGGATTAGTTAAATTCGTTGTTTTCGACTAACAATAGTTAATTAGGTAACATTTCAAAAAAATAAAACGGTTATAGCAAATGTTAAAGACGAAATTGTAAAATATTTACTTTTCGATTTTGTCTTAATTTCACGAACCAGAATAACAGTGTATTGTTCATTCATTATTTGCAAACTATATATGAACAAGAATGTGTCCCCAGTACACGAATGCCCCATCCGCACTATCATTTTCTATGTTCAGTGGACCATGAAATGAGGGTGGATCTCTAATTTGGCATTACAATTAGAAAGATCATATCTTATGCAGCATGTGTACTAAGTTTCAAGTTGACTGGACTTCAACTTCATCAAAAACTACCTCGACCAACAATTTTAACCTGAAACGGGACAGACGGACAAACGGACGAACGAACGGACGGACGGACGCATAGATCAGTAAACATAATGCCCATAAATGGAACATAAAAATGGTTGAGACATTTTCCTAAAACATTTAACACATGATACATACTGTAGATTTGAAGCATTTACTGATCATCTACTAGAGTACCTCATTAATTTTGTTTCACAACAATTTTTATTGTGGACAATAAGTAAACCACAGAATGCATCCTTGCTTGTATAATTTAAGGCCATGTTTATCTCTAACCTTATTCTTCAAAAGCCCATTTGTTCCTATTACATTGTGGAACAAATCTTTACCAACATGCGCGTCTACGGCACTCAAAGGGTCATCCAACAAATATATATCAGCATCTGCATAAACTGCTCTAGCTACATTCACTCTCTGTTTTTGTCCGCCACTTAAATTTATACCCTACATTTTAAAACACAGACATAGCTTTCTTTTGACAACATGGATGTCATCTATTTTCAGGCGTTTTCGTCAATTGTTCAAAATGTTTAAGGAGGCTCGCTACTCTGTTTCAAAATAACAAGCTTTTAAAAAGATTATTATGTATTGATAGTATACAAATAAAGAAACGAAAAGGGCAAAAAAAATTATGGGTCAGTTCGCTCGTTTTCGAGATATAAGCCATTGAAAAAATGGCGGGAAATCATTCTCTCAAGACTTTTCATATATTTAAAATTCTCACATTTTCATTTATGGAAAAATTGTCCAAACAAGTTTTTTTTAATACTTTAAGTATATATTTTTATGACACTTTAACAGTTAAATTTCACTTGTTTGACATATATATAAGTTTGACCCTGAAGTGAAATTAATGAATAGAAAATGTACCTTTTCTTATTCTTTTACATAACTAAGTTCATATAAACAGGTGTTAAGGATGTAAGACATTCATTCGGTGTATATTCACAACTTGTATAGACTCTATGATATTCAAAGCATAACATTCGTATGTCTTATCTTTTTCTTCGTTTATTGTTTCGCATCGTTTTGTTTTTAGGGTGTGTGTTTTTTTTTGTGCCGTTACACCAGTGCGGTTATTTTTCTTTTCTTTTACCCTTTTCACTGATGTTTCTGTTAAGAGCTGTTCAACAATATACATGTGTTATGTGTACCAAGTATTTACTAAAATAAAAACAGTTCATTCGTTTCATATAAATAAAACAAAGTACAAGAAAAACTAAATTATTAAATTTACCCTTTCTCCAATTTCTGTCAAGTCACCTGCAGGTAGACTTTTTAAGTCTGGTTTTAAGCAGCAACAATCGATGATCATGTTATACCTTTTCTCATCGTATTGTTTCCCAAACAATATATTTTCTTTTATTGTCATGTTTTGTATCCATGCTTCCTGTGTTATATAGGCCATAGATCCCTGAAACAAGGGTATACAGTTATATAGTGATGAATAAACGGAGATGTAAATTAAGACAACATAGATTTTATACCGCCAATGACACGAACGGTCACTCATACATATTAGCAAAATACTATTTTTGGTATTTGTGCCTTTTCTTAATTGAAGTAATTTGTTGACGGTGCCAGAAACTATTGATAAATCGCACTTTATTCCGAGTATGATTATATTGTGTAGTATACGCAAATGTCATTTCCTTGCTTAGCTATGTCCATTGTTTGCGTTACGAACCATCATCTATGGGATAACGTGAAAGTATGCTAGCTCTTTGTGCGGGGTCGTTTCTTGGCTCTGATCCAAATCTTAATAAGGGTATTTGATGTTCCTTCAATTTTTAAATACCCGGTAATGTTTAAGGATATATGCCCCTCAAAAAGTCTCTTATAGTTTTAAAATGGATTGAGCATGATTGAAACGCATTGTCGAAAAAATCATAGGATAAAGAAGAATGTGTAATGAACTAACTAATTATTGAATGTTATATTATATTCTATACCTTAACTTGTACTTTTCCTTTTGTATTCTCCATTTCTCCTAGTATACTTGATAAAAGTGACGATTTTCCAGATCCAACCAATCCAACAACAGCTATTAATTTCTTTTCTTCAAATTGAGCATTGATCCTAATATTGAAACATAAAAGAGGGACGAAATCGAAAATAAACTGACAACGCCATGGCTAAAAATGAAAAGGACAAACGGACAAACAAAAGTACACATGACACAACATAGAAAACTAAAGAAAAAACAACACGAACCACACCAAATACTAGGGGTGATCTCAGGTGCTCCGGAAGGGTAAGCAGATCCTGCTCCACATGTGGCACCCGTCGTGTTGCGTATGAGATAGCAAATTCGGTAAATGGTCTAATTCGGTAGGTCACATTCATGAAAGGGAAGGGGATTATATAGATTTCTAGACGAAACGTTTTGTTTTTGCTTCGACAACTCTTTTTGTGATTGAAAGAAAAAGACGAACAGTTTCACTAACATCAATTATTATTTCTTTGTCTCCAATTTGGGTAAATTTACACATAAATTATGAATATTTATCTTTCCAAACAATTTTATTTGTTTACTTCAGTATATAGAGTTTATCTTAAGTTTTTTATCGTTTCAAATACATAAAGTCATTAAATAATTACAGTAACATTTGAAACTGCTCTATTTAGTACATGATAATTCATTGTGTATTTCATTCGAGTTAACAAACAGTTTTAATAGTGTTCATATTTCTTTATTTCATACCTACAAATTCTTGAACGCCATTGCTCTTCTGAATATTTATCCTTTGTTTACTCTTTCATATACCATTTTTCCGAAACTACTTTCGTAGCCTTCGCGTAACACGCATGAATGAAATCCAAAATCACAATTTCTACTGGTTATTGATGTGTAAACTAGACCACTGACTCACAAACTTTATAAGAACACTTTAATAATCTCTAGGAAAAAAATATATTTTGATCATATCGTATGTCAGTCGATGAACTGAACAACATAAATAACATACCCTTTCAATGTATTTTGATCGTTCTTTTGTCCCATTTGAAGAAACCTTTTTTCATGTAAACAGCACAATCTAAAAAAGATAAAAATACTGTGTCTTTCTAACAATATTTTTAATTTAGGTTGTTACTTTCTGAGCAGGTTATCCTTAAATTGCAGGATTTTTGTTTGCAATTAAACTCCATGAACATGCACTACGGGCAAAGTATAATTTCTTTATCCTGGTTTGAAGTTGTCGATATGTGTCACTTTAATATGTGTCATTTGAGCGGGTTTATAACATTGCCACATAATCGGGAAGTTCGACTATCATAAAACCAGGTTTAAATCATCATTCCATTCTTAAAATGTCCTGTACCAAGTCAGGAATATGGCAGTTATTATCAAATAATCCGTATCTATGTTTGTTGACGTTTGTTTTTGATGCAATTCAGTATTTTGTTGTTAAATTGTATCCCTTTAAAGTTAGTGTATTACTCTCGGTTAAATTTATTAATTCGAAGTACTACTATTGCCTCCACTTATCACTCAAAGCACAATAGAGGAAAATTTAACATTATTTCAATAGGTATTTTTTCATTATTTTATTACCAAGTAAACTTTTTCCGAAAATTTCGTTTTTTCTATTCATTTGGTATCTTAAAAACAGTTTCGATTATGAGTTAATTGAACAAAAAAAGATACAAAATTCAACAGTTACGATCCAGTTAAGTGCAATCATTTACAAGGGCATTCGCTATCAAATAATTTTCAGCGATTTGACTCAAATTCTCATATTTGCTTTGTAACATACTGAAATGTATATCCAAATTACAAACACGTCCAAAATAAACAATTTACAATGCATGGATTTGATAATATGTATCGGTATTGTTTGTTTTTTCAGTCTAGGTGCCAACTAATCAACCACCGAGCCTACCTCCGTTTCCTGCTGACGGTCATATAACACGATATAAACATGAATATAAATAAATAGTTTGCACTTGCACTTGGAATATTCAAGGTTTTTTCAATGTCTAACATTAGGTTGAAAATATGTTTAATCGTCGTTTTTTATCTGTATATCTATGATTTTTGTGGATCGAATATGTCAACAAAATGGTTCATCCTTGTTTCGTTTTCAATGTTGACATTCTTTTCCTTTTTTCAATCCCATCTACAGCTATTGGATTTAATTTAAGTTCACATGCATACGGATTCAATGAGGTTTAACTATTGACCTTAAAGTCAATAATACATCAGCGACGTTTATGAGCTGCTTTTCTAGTTTGAAAAATTTGGACCAAACTTACTGCCTTTAACGAAATACTATTTCAAAATTACGCTTTTGATTAATATTTAACACCAATAAACATCGTTTTTTAGATTTTAGTCTAAATCGTATATGTGATTTTTTAAGTAAGTAATTTTCGACATTTTGTATGTATATTGTAACTAAAATATGTAGATATTTCAACTGCATAACACGACGAAAGATATCCTATTTATAAACGTAGTATGCATACCTAATTCTGACTCATGTTGGACATTACTAGCGTCTACTTCTTCAGATAACAAGAAAGATTGTATTCTGCCAAGGGAAACAACTGTCTAAAGTAATACAAACTATTTTAGAATAAAACTGACGAAGTGAAAAGGGTAATAATGTTCATCAGACTATGAGGTAAAAAGGGTAATAATGTTCATCAACTATGAGGTAAAAAGGGTAATAATGTTCATCAGACTATGAGGTAAAAAAGTGTAAAACAAAACATGAAAGTTTAAAGGGCAACGTTCTTTAGACTATAAAGTTGTGATAGGTCTATAAAACATTATGAAAAACAAAGAATGTTAAGAGGTTATTTATTATATGAGTAATATGTTATTATGGTGAATGTTAAGTGTATGATACCAATCAACTTCCATGAAAACAGAATCTGGGAGTGTCCATGATGATTGCATAATGAGTTTTTGCAATTTCATTTCAAGCATAAATTCTGTTTAAGTTGTTTTTGTTGAACATACACTGTTTGGTATCAAATTCTTCTGTTGTCGGTCGTTTTCTTTTTTATAAATATATCAAGTAGATTAAAAGGAAGCTGCAATAAGCACAGTGAGTGTAAAAAAAATGTTAAATTATTCAAAATGGTGCTCTATATCACCTACGTAAATAAGTATTTGGTTTGGGTTCTTTTTTGTTATTTTATCTCATTTGGTGTTTAGACTGTACTTGTCATTGGCCGAGATCCTAGTTTCGAGTTTGTTCTAGATATGATTTCTTTTGTCACATTTGCTTTGTTCAGTTTCATACTTTTCTGTTGTTGGTTATAGTTCTGTGTTAAACAGATAAATAAAAGTAAAAGTAAATTATATAAGTAAATGTTAGAGTATTCAGATAATATGCTCACTTGAACGACTCCAGCTATAACTAATGGCATCAGTGTCAATTGACCCCTAACTACATTGACAACCGAAAGAGCTAGAAATGCTCGCTGAGCATCGTAGGGATGAGTTGCAATAAAACTGTATATTAACACCATGAAAAAGTTCATCTAAAATAGTATGGGAAAACTACTAATTAATCACCAAAACACATTTATATTGCCCACACTGTATAATCAACAATTCAATTTCACGATATATTTGTGTATACTACTCGGTACTTTTATCTTTTATTTTTATTTTCATTTGTAAATATATCATACTGAAAATAATCTTGTTAAATTGAAAATTAAAGAATATAAGTAGTATTGTATATACTGTATATTGAATTAATCAGGATTGTGCTTAATAGATCAACACTTTATCAATTCTAACGACTAGGATAAAGGACTAGGGGAAAAATCTGGAAAATAAGGGTAAATTAAATAGGGACAGACGTTTTGCCTAAAAATCTTCAAAGGTTTGTTGCTCGAGTTCTTAACATTTGGAGAGCATCGGATTTAACGGTTTCATTCTGACCGGACGTTGCTGTGTGAATTCACACATCCCTCTCACTCAAACGATCGCTGTGCTTTGCTAATCATTATATTACCTGGCAGGAGAAAACAACGGGTTTATCATATTTCTATAACACGTCAACTATTAAGGTGCAATTGTAGTTAACATTAAATCATTGATTGGTGTCAGTTCTAAGACATGAAATGATTTGTTTAGACTCGTGTCAATCTTAAACTTGACATAGAGTATAAACATATCAATTTTGGTGAAATCTTTGTTTTTCTTTATTTACTTTGCTAGTTATTTCTTTGTTGTTTACTGTCATTGTATTTCAATAATAAGTTTTAAAAAACAAAATCAAAGACTTATTGATATGGATAATCGATACCCATACAAATTAGGCAAAAATGTAATCTGTAATAAACTTATCAATCCGTTTTGAAAAAAACTACATATAAAGGTTATCATTTCAAAACAGTAATAAGATCTTTAAATATTGTATTTATCGGTAGAAATATTGATTTTGCTATCAGTAAATTTAAACAGAACTTAATATTTTTGATATTTACACATTTATATTACGGTTCTCTGATCTGTCGATACCAATATTTTTCAAATTTCCACAAGGTCTTGTCTTTCTCTGACTGTTAGTCGTTATACTTAATCCATTAGATGTTGGGTGTATACTGATTGATATCTTAGTCTTATACACATGATTTTATATTCGTTTCTATTGATTTTGAACTTGCTTTCAGTAACTGTGAGAACTCTCATTGGTTCCTCGTAGTTTTTTTTTATTGGCAATTATATCACTTCTCCTTTTTTACATATAGAACAGGTATATATAGATACATCAACAAAAGTCAGGTGATTTGTAACATAACATAGAAAAATAATAAATTCAAAGTTACCAAGAATGGGGTAAGGTTATTAATAACACCTTCCCCGGCTGCCACTTTAATCAGCTTGATGATAACTTCTATTTCTTTCGTCCTAATAAATGATACTTTCTCAGTATAAAATACTTCCCAAGCATACATTTTAATAATCTGCAATTTATAGAAAAAGATTAATAAGCTATGATATTTGTATGTATATGTTAAATAAAATGTCAATATGATAAAAAGAACATACGATTTTTAAGTGTTTAATAACAATGTAGATGTATCATGACAACTCGCTTATCCGAATTGTTGCTTATTTCTATTTGCAGCAATTTCAAGGAAAAAATTCATAAGTAACAGTAACGAAACGCAAACTATGTGGTTTCTTACCATAATGCATCACTATTAAACCTTAAAAAAAAGTGGTTCTGTATCAAAATGCATAATAAAAGGGTTCAGAAAATTTCACTATAAAACAGGAAAAGTTATTAACAATTTCCCCTTTGTCGTTATTATTATCCTCCGACACTCAATAACTGATGCTTATGGTTTGACCCAAATTTCTCATTCTGTCTATTCGTCCGTCCGAAATCAAAATTCACTAATTCCGGTGTTCTGAAATCAAACAGTCGTCATCTTTTCAGAGAATGGAAGGACATAACAAAATGAAACTATTTTTTTGGTTTCATGAATGTCGCTGCGAGTTTTCAGTGGGGTAAATTTAATAGAACCAAAACTGCATTTCCTGAACGAAGACTTATTTTTATGTTCGAAGCTCTCTTTTTTGTAGTCCTCATCTTAGCAACTTATTCGTCTCAAGCATATTTACCATGAAGTTCATTCCTGAAACAAGTAGCATGCGCACTGAAATAGCTATCCTTCATTTATATTACTTTGGAAATGTCTAGGTCTATTATCAACAAGACGAAATATTTTCTTTTCTATCAGATTCCTCTTTTTTGTATCTTTATTTCATATAAGAGGACAACGAACCAAAGGTGACTATTGAAAATTCTTACTGATTAATTTTTGAAAGGAATTATGAATACCTTTGTTTAGACAATACAATCGGTCTGGAAAAGTATCAAGGTCTAAAGTAACAACATAACCATAAGGATCATATTTCCCCTCTTATCTCTATAGCCTTAAGAACTAGAGTATGGCGTTCATTATCACTGAACTAGTATATATATTTGTTTAGGGCCAGCTGAAGGGTGTGGGAATTTCTCGCTGCATTGAAGACCTGTTGGTAACCTTCTGCTGTTGTCTTCTCTTTGATCGGGTTGTTGTCTCTTTGACACATTCCCTATTTCCATTCTCAATTTTAGAATTGTTGTTTTCAATATCAAGGTCGGACGTAATAGATATGTTAAAAATTGCTTAAGCAGATCTGAATATGCAACGAAAACATTACATATACTTTTAAAAGTATAATTATTTTATTTTTTTAGGGGTGGGCAACAGCATCCTGTTACACTATTAAACAAAACTCTGCATTGACAATAACTTATCACACAACTGTGTGTATAGACATACTTTTATCCCCTTCACTATCTCGTCAAATAGCTTAACTCTTCTGCCTTTTAGTGCCAAGATATCTCCGAAGTAATTCTGTCGGATTTTTCCAAATAAAACATTTGTCACTGCTGCAGTAATAATTGCAATCACACATCCAAATAATGATATCCCTAGTGGTTCCCATAGTTCATAAATGCCTATTGCCACTATGAACCAGATTGACATTAAAGATTGGGAAAATGCAAATGAATCTTGAATTCGCTGACAATCCACTGACACCAGGCTAAGAATTTCTCCAGTGGTAAAGTCTTTTTTAGAACTGTTACTTGACTGTAAGCACTAAAAAAACAATGTCAAATTTAAAAATGGATAAATAGATAAATATTTTTGGTATCAGTTTGAATAATTTCAAAATCTCGCCACTCGTGTCCAGTAATTCTGTCTTATCAATTGTTGCATAGCGTAACCGTAGTATGCTGACAAGAAACGCATAATATGTTTGTTTTTTACAAAAGTATGTGTTTGTCCAATTTGTTTTTTTTATCAGTACTGTACTCAAATAGTTACGCCAACAACAAAATATGGTACGGATATAAGGTACCGTATCGGACCTTTGTTAAAATAAGTAACACAAATGAAATAAATATTCGTTACAAAAGTATTTGTTTTTAGATTAATACTATTTACATTACCAAGCAATTATACAATAATATCTGAAAAGTCATCTATATCTAGATCAGTAAATAATATGTATATGTAATTGATAATGGTAGCTTACATTTCTTTTCTATTCCTTTTTTAGTTGGCAACTATATATATAAAAGGGTGACAACTCAGCTTAGTATTCAATCCATTATTTTTTAATTTGCAACGTTTTTATAGGCAATAATGATTATGAAACCATCGAAGTACTAATCGTCAAAATAAATTTCAAATCATGTTTTCTTTGTGCTATAATAGTTAATGTATGCAGCCTTCCAAAATCATGACAAACAATGATCACTGTTTTTCAATTTTAAGAACATTCCCCTTTCTTTCTAGCTAGCTATAAAACAAAATATCATTTTCGTCGGGAAATGCATGTACCAAGTAAGGAATATAACAATTGTTTCCATTCGTTCAGTTGGTCGATAAAGTCAAACGTTAGATTTTGTAAGTGTTTATGGACTTCCCTTTTTGACAAAATCTTGGAGTTCGGGATTTTTATTAATATTTTCTTTTTCTCCTATAAATTTATTCGTGTCAATCATTGGTAATAGTTATATCCTTGTTTTCAAAGTTGTTCTCATATACAATGTTCTATTGATAATTGCTAACCTTGTGATAAATAATTCCGATAAGTGACGTCTTTACTTTCAAAGCCAAGCGCAACATCATTTGTTCAGAATGTTGAAAACAAAAACAATTCATTTGAGATACAACATAAAACAGTACAGCAAGTAGAACACTTTTCCAAGTTCTTCTTTCTTCCACGATTTCAACTTGATGTATTATTTCCCTAAACATTAAAAACAGATATTTCTCGTTAAATCAGCTTTCATCGTGTTGATTTTACTAAACTCAAAGTTTGGTTAAAATGGTTTCGGAAACATCAATTAATGCTACTTATAAAAATGTTTACTCTTACATGAGAAACATGAGCAACACGACTGGTGCCACATGTAAAACAGTTGGACCTGATTTACCTCCCCCTCTCGGACCAGCTAAGATTACCCCCGCCTTTTGGTTGTGTATGTTGGGTTTCGTTTACTGGGTTCTTTTTTGTATTTTGATCATGTTTAGTCTTTTGCAATGACATTGTTTGAATGTTAATTTGGTATTTTTCACCTCTATTTTACAAAAATGCACGCCTTACATTATGCAATAAGGCTTAAAGTCAATTATTTGTAATGAAGAATGTAAAGAACAAGAAAACAACTATACTTATACATTGTATGCGCGAAAACAGCAATATTAAACGGTACAACTAAATGCACCACATGAACATTTCGACCAATAACGCGATACTCGAAGCAATACTGATGAAACGAAATGTTAACAGCAGAAAAATTGACTATACATCACTTTTCTATTGCTTTAATCGAGTACCAATTGTTAATCTTTGTAGATGATACTCGTGTGTGTACACAATTATAAGCTAGGTATATTTGATGAATTTTTACTGTTAATTTGATTTCATCCCTTTCCAAGTCTTAATCTCATTAGAATAAAAACAAAAGCGCAAAGTAATTGATACAATATTTCTTTTTAACATAACTTAAATTGTTTTTTTCTAATGTGTTCAAACATAGACATAGGTTTTTGTTGACCAAAATAATATAAAAAAATAAATACCCACAGACACTTATCTCATGTAAAATATTGGTTACATTTTTCACAGACAAGTGCCTATGCATTTGTCATTTCAATGCAATTTCCTTATATGACAGCACTGAATAAAAAGTGCAAAATATATTACTGACTAATGAAGAACGTTTTTTTCCTTCAAAACATGAATATAACTATTGCCATTTATTAACAATTGATTTCTTAGTGGGGAGCTGTACTGGAATGAGGGCAATTGTTGTTAGTTGTACATACCTTAGAATGATAGGATTGAGCAGTGTAGCTCCACAACCTAATAAATACAACAAAGATGACCGTAACCATTCGAACCCGTACAACTTTATTAGACAACTAGTAAGTGATGGGACTGCAGCTTTCTTTAGATGGTCATCATCGTTTGATATATTTTCATGAAGTAAGGAAGTCTCTTCGTCAGATGGTTCTTTACCTTTGTACTCTTTGAGATATGATACATTATGTAGAAAATTCCTTGGAAAAAAAATTAGTTATTATATTAATTTATCTTTATGGAAATGTCCAACATTTTTTTTCTTTATCGAGCCAAAAACATTGGTTTAAAACAAAAACAAATATATACAAACTCTTTAAGATATAATAAATGATGCTAAAAATCCCTTGAAAAACAGGAAAATATCAGTATTCTATTAAGTTGTCTTAATGAATATGTCCAACACTCAGGGGTCGAAATTAGCGCTGGTCCGGTGGTCCGGGACCAGTAGAAGGTGCGTCGGACCAGTAGATTTTGTCAACTGGTGGTCTGGCGGACCAGTAGAAATTTGTCGATTAAAATCACTGATTGCATCACAATCTCCGTTTGTTTACAAAACAAATTACCTGTGAAATCAATTACACGGTACTGGGGATGTTACAATTGATCAAGTTAATTAATATCTCGGGTGAGCGTCCTTCACAACAATATGAAATGTGGAAATTTTTAGAATGAGTTAAACCGCCGGACAAAAAAATTAAAATAAGTGAAAATCAAAAGGAAGATCGAAATAAAGTATATGAAATTGACAAAAGGAAACGAAAATACCAAAAATCATGGGGAAAAGGTCGCGAATGGTTGAATTATATAGTAGATTGGATATAGCATCATTTGATCCGGTCCTGGCTATTGAAATGTTGAATATTTCTGGACAGCGCTCCAGACGACCCAGTCAGACACCCTATGGTCTTCGTGATGATTGCGTTGACGTGGAAGACAATGTTGATACTTTTTCTGTCCTTGATCCTGATTTTGATAAAGAAAATCATATGAGATTATCAAGGCATTTATCAAAATCAGAATCAAGACTATCCCTTTGTTCCTGTCTAACTTATGTAAACGAAAGCATCAAAATAAAATTAAACATCTATCATTTATATAAGTGTTTGTCAAATGAATGTCATTTTTGCAGGACCAGTAGATTTGGAGCCGGACCAGTTGAGTTTTCAGTCCACTGGTCCGGCTTGCAACACTTTATCGAAGCATCAGGGCTAAAACATTGGTTTAAAACAAAAAAGGATATTGTTGTCCAAAAAAAGTCAATCATGTTGAACACACCTGTGTGCACACCTCAATTCTTCAGATTTCCAAAGCGATTGTAGATCCATAATATTCTTTTCTGCTTTCAAATCTTGTTCTTGAGTCCAGAGATTAGCCTTAGTAATTGTTTGTTTATAACATATAATTATCATTCTATAAAAGAAATACAAAAGAATATAAATTTTGATATTAACTACAGTTGTAGATAGTTATTGAAAAAGTTAAAACGAATTTGAAATTAATCAATATATATGTGTATGCTGGTGTATGCTGGTTAAAAATATTCGTGTAGCATACACAATCTTAGCTCGAAATCAGTGCATCAATCTATTTCGATTTCCAGTGATGGAAAGTTCATCCTCTTTGAAAGGATAAAAATAAATTATGTAAAAAAACATTTTTGCATTGTGTACTTTTTATGCAAATGTTGATTTTTTCCATATTACGTTCAATAATTTATTTTCAAATTTTATTTCATATTTTAAATTTGTTCACTTGAACTTACGGTGTAAACCAACTGAAGCATACTGCAGTGGGCAAACATTCTGAAAAAAACACGCATTAATATGATATATGGATTTTTTATATACTTCTTCTGTAAACTACCGTCTTTGAAAAGAAAGTTACTTTTTCATGTGATAAGTGATCGAGTTAAAGAGTTTAAAGTAGATGTGTTGCTTATCGCAGTATTAGATACATGTGACGCATAGTCAATAAGTAACCCAAACTTTACATACAGTATTTAAACAGGTATTTGTGTCGTGTTACTGTAAGAGCGTCGTCTGTGTCTTCTTTTATTAGAATGGCATCGTAAACAAAAAATGTGGATAGATGCAATGCGTTTTATAATTGATTCAGAATTAATTTTGTGATATTAAGTTTTAATGCAAATGCAACGCTATGAGAAATCGCTAAGAACTACACAAACTACAAATTTTTCAGATGTATTTAGATAAAGCCTATTTGAAACACAAAAGTAAATAATTCGAAAACTAGTTTCTCATTCTTATGCCATAAAGGGTGATTACATACTGTCACTTCCAGTAGTAAATATCACATGCATATTAAGGGCTATTACAGTTTAAACTGCTATGTTATACTATATTCATATGAGGAAACATATAAAAGGTATCTTTTAAACGACATAGCTTCCTCGTTTTTCATGTTTACAGAAAGAGGTGTCACCCTAACCATTAACATTTATCCTTTCTGACGCGGAGACGACATGTACTTATAATCCTATTCCAATCAACTTTAGACTACCGAGTAGGTTATAATAGTATGGAATTTGAAATCCAGAAGTAACATCACGAATCATATATGTTACAGGGTTCGTTTAAAAATACATATAAAAGATAAGAACATACTTCGTCTAGAGGCTGGTAGCTGTTATTGTGTTGATACTCAGCAAAACTGTATAGCACAACTTGTAGACATAAACAGCCGAAAATGACATAAGATATAATGCTGTTGACACAAGATGGCTGCAAAAATGAAAGAATGTTCAGAAAAGGACTAAAACTCCTATTGTCTACTTAAAAGATAAAACATTACTTTTGCCTCGTAATCAAGTTAATATTGTATTGTTGTTGCCATATGTAATAGCTATTGGCAATCAAAAATCATAACACAACTTCATTTTATGTATAAATGTAAAGAACATGATTCTTGACTAAGTTTCTCTTGTTGTTGTTCGTTTTTGTTGCTGACAATTTCTTTCTACTATAGTGATTGCCAAAATTATCTCCCCATAAAGCTGGGGTCACACATTCACGATTTTTTTTTTGCCGTCCTTGACAGGACCATTCCCGATTAAAATTTGTCAAAAGTCTGATCAAGATCCTTTAAATCGTGGATGGAAATTCAAACTTTAATTAAAATTAATTTTTTTTTTAATCACGACAACAATCAGATATTGTTCAGGAGGGTCGAGATTCAACCGATTCCAAGCGAATTTGTCCCGATAATCCCGTTCTCAATCCGATTCTAATCAGATTTGTATCTTTCGCCAGGTAATATTCGACCGAGTCTGTCACGACTGCGTCCCAATTCTACCGAATGTAATCCGAATGAGATCAGATAGTGACAAGACAGTGAACCGACGCTGACGGAAGTTATCCGTTCGAAAACTGTCGACATACTCGGGATGATCAGGTACTGTCAGAACGTAATCCTATCACGGTCCGCTCTATCGCATTGCAAACGGCTTTGTCTTGTCTCAGTCGTATTACTTTCTGTAATTGTCGGGACTCTGACGTGGGTATCATTGACGAATTCAGAATTAATAACGGGACTGTTTCGGACCGGTTTCGGCAAAAACGGTTCGCAATCGACAAGATCTGGATACAATCTGGACTCAACCGGCAGAAAAACAGCAATGAAAAAATTCTCCAGATCATTCCCGTTCCACAGGACACCGTACAGATAACACAGAACATTGTTAGGATTTTGATCCGATACAGCAGAATATGTCACGACATAGTCACGGCTGTAATACGACTAGACAAAATCGGCTGAGTTTCCCCGAATGTTAGGGGACGCACCTAACTGTCGGGGTGCTTTGCCGAACTATCAGGACCATTTCCGACCCGTAAGAATCTGTTAAGAACTTAAACGACTGCGTTCAGCCAATGATGGGACATTCCAGATATTTGAGGATAGTAATCCGATTTTTTTACTTTTCGTGTCTTATCGCTGTCTGATCTCAAACAGGAGCAATAATCGGCAATGTGTGAACGCATTACGCCAGTTAATTTTCACAATCGTAGAAATGGAAGCCATTGTAGGGATGACGCGCTGCCAATTTTGCTGTTGAAAACCGATAAATTTATCCGCATAGCACCATTACGATCCTTATATGTCAGTTGTATTTTAAAAGACAAATGTATCTGGGTGAATGCCACTGCTGGTGGACGTTTCGTCCCTGAGGGTATCACCAGCCCAGTAGTCAACACTTCGGTGAATATCAATAATGTGGTCTTTTTTATAAATTTCCTGTTTACAAAACTTTGAATTTTTGGAAAAACTAAGGATTTTCTTATCCCAGGCATAGATTACCTTAGCATTATTTGGCACAACTTTTTGGAATTTTGAATCCTAATGCTCTTCAACTTTTTACTTGTTTGGCTTTATAAATATTTTGATATGAGCGTCACTGATGAGTCTTATGTAGACGAAACGCGCGTCTGGCGTACTAAATTATAATCCTGGTACCTTTGATAACTATATCTACTAGCTAATGAGCATCAGCTAATGATCTGGTCTACATTGATTCAACTTAAAACTAGTGTCTATCGGTTGTCAGGTGGAATTTTTTTAAATTCATAAACATTTAAAAAATTTCTAATCAAATATTTCGTGGAGGGGCAGACTAGATTTTTTTAGTGGTTGAAGACTATAAACCTTAGTTATCACACACAAACAAAATATTATTTTTCGAAGATATGCATTTCTATCATCCAACTTGAAAGACTGTCGTAAAGTACTTTTAGTAAAAAAAAAATAGCTATTCGTAAACACCTACTCTGTGTTTATGATTCATTAGATAGGTATTTCACATGACCCATATATTTCATCGTTTAGTACTGTGATGTTTTTATGTTATAAAGTCAACCTGTAGCTTTGATATATAAAAATGATAGAATCTGAAGCGAGATGATGTGTGAAATATTCTTGCTTTGTACGTTTTCAAGACAAAATATTCAACTCAAACACGTCCTAACATAAAAAGGTGCACTCGATTTTCTCTTTTCGTTACAATTGTTACCCATTTTTTAGATTTTTTTCTTGAGTCACATAATGGAAGGGCAGACACGAAAATTATTGAACTAATAGATTAATATGTTATCCGTCCGTGGTAATTTTTTCAAAAAATCGGAGGTTATGCATTTTCTACATCCAACTTGATAGATACCCATGTCGTCGACTTGATATCTAATTATTCTGCTTAACTATGTAATAGATAAATTGAAACCTTATGCAAATGACGTTTTTAAAATAGAACACTTCGTAATTGAGAAGAAAATTGTCATTTTATTTGTTTCTATTAACTTTTAAAGTTTTTGTTACTATAGTAAACATTGCAGTAGGCATTTATCACCTTCTCTAACAAAGAGCTTCGATTATTTTGTTCTATTTCAACCGGGTTTCCGCCTATGACTATCTAATGCAGTTTTCAAAACAAAAATCAGTACTTGTATTTAACCCCTATATTATATGTTTTTAGTCTTGGTGGTAAAGTTGGTTTGCAGTATGGATCATAGAAAATGTTTTTGAAGATACCTCAAGAGTGATTTGGCTTAGTCTTTTCAGAGAAAGAGATAATTGGTAACATTAACGGCATACAGACGACCGAAAGCTCACATTTAAAAAGAAACACAGGATTGTTAAACAAATAGACCACTTTCGAATTTTTTGCATTTCAGTAAAAAAAAAAAAGGGATTTAGTGAACATATTATAATATTTCTTGCGTGCATTTAGGGGAATTTTCACTTCCATTACCATGTTGAGCGAGTGGTTTGAAATATGATGCTATATTGCACGAATTCTTTGGCAATTCAAATTCTGAACAAACATTATTTCTAGTTATCCTACTTAATGTAGATTACAAAGACGATTGATAAACTTTAATAGTATAGGGAACCCCTTAGGTTAGTTCCCTCTGTAAAATATTCAGTATGCCTTCGGAATATACACGCTTGTCAATAACGGCCGGATACCAGTCTAGTGAAACGATATCATAAAGGCGCGCATAATTGACGAATTTTAACGATAAAGGACAAAAATCGACAGTTGTATGTTAAATCATAAATTGTTACCTGATTCTGTATGTCATTTTGAAGAGTAAAAATAGACAAAACAACAGAAATTATCCAGTATATCCATAAATACCACGATGTTGTAATTCCTTTCATTCGGTTGATCTGTGTTACAATAGCTAAGAAGAACTTAAAAAATATGTTTAATACAGTTGAATGGTATATTGTAAATGTACAGTAGCAGCATTCATATCCATTGTGTTGTGCAGAGTATAATCATCGGAAATGGTTATTTTTTTTTTAGATTTACCTTCATCACTTCATAAGACAATTTGAGTAATGACACGATTGATTTCTTAGTTATGTTGAAGCTTTTCGACTTGTGTTTCCTAAGACATTGGCCATCGACGTACCTGACACTGAGAAACGAAATTTGTGAAATATATGAATGATTAGCTATGTTTGCACAATAGGAACGAGAGAATATTTCGTATTCTGCAAAAAATAGAAATTATAAAGATACATATTTCAGGTATAGAACATGCAAGGATACAGCAGTGCTTGCGTTTATATATGAAAGTTGAAAATTGTTTGTTTTATTTAAATATAGAATATACTTACGTAAGAAAAAATAATTAGTATGAGACCAACCAGTAGTGACAGTTGGACAGGTTTGTGTTCGTCACATCTGTAACCATAATTGATATTGGACAAAAGATAGAACAGACTCAGCACCAACAGAAGGACACATATAACCTGAATTATCAAAACGTTTACAATATACAAAGAAAGAGTGATACAACTTTTGAATTTACTTTCATTCAGATTTGATGAGATGAAATTAATGTATAAAATTATATTCTGTTGTTTTTTGGTATGTATTTGTTTTCAGAGCTTCTAAAAAATTTATTATGACCAAAAATGAATATCGGACCGATAAACGAAATTGATTTTCAGCGTAGTTTATGTACTATTGTTTTTCTGTGTGTCTTTTTCATTTTTAGCCATGGCGTTGTCAGTTTGTTTTAGATTTATGAGTTTGACTGTCCCTTTGGTATCTTTCGTCCCTCTTTTTAGTGTTGAAACATATAAAATTGTATCAGTTCCTTAAAAGGAAATATAACGTTTTCGATTCAGTTGAAAATTTATCAGATACTTTATAAATAAAACGTGTAATGCACAAAAAATAAAAGGGTGTAGTGAGTAGTAGTAATAACAGTAACAATTGTGATAAACTCTGAGTGAAAACATGCAAATGTATTTTCATAATTAAATTGTCAATTTTCCCCAAAAGTCAAATGTAAAAAGTACTTGCAGTTTTGAACACGCTTATAGTTCCTACTGCCAAGGGTGGATTCTGAACCTTCCTTGAAATAAAGCAATCGTATATAAAGGATATAAGAAGCCATCCTGTAGGTATCCAAATTGGTATAGTAGTGAGAAAACAATCAGTTAAATTTGGGACTTCACCGGTCAGAACATTTTCATCCTGAAAATAATGTTACAAGTTGTAAAGTGTATAATAACTGTGGCTTTTAATGATACTTTTCGTAGAAATAAACACATTTAATTCTGTATAAAGGCAACAGTAGTTTACCGATTTTCAAAAGTCTTAAATCGATTTAGGGAAAACAAATCCAGGCTACAAACTAAAAGTGAGTTATCTCCTTAAATAAAAACACCTTCAACTTTCCGACATTCCATTTATATAATTCAGCATTGATTTTAAAACATTCAACATTCGATTTGATAAGTTATCATCGAATGTTGAAAATATGATTGTTGATATCCAACGTTGAATGTTGAAAAACACAAACGGATGTTGAATGTTAAAATCGAATGTTGAAAGTTGAAAATTGAATGTTGAATGTTATCACTCGAATATTGAAAATTCAAGATCAAAAGTCAGGAATATGACAGTTGTTATCCATTCGTTTGATATGTTTGAGCTTTTGATTTTGCCATTAGAGACTTTCCGTTTTGAATTTCCTCCGAGTTCAGAAGTTATGTGATTTTACTTTTTTCTGGAGATAATGAGAGTTTTAGTAGAGTAACTGCACACTTCTTGAACTCAAAATACTGCTGTAGAGAAACAAAAAAATCCTACCCAAAAAGTTGAATTCCCACAAAATCCTTGAAACACCATTCTCTACAATTAATTTGTTTATCAATACATAACATTAATGTATGTCAGTCGACATCAAGTTTACACAAAGGTGTTTACTGTTTAGGAATATCTAATCGTGGTGCATGCTCAGAAATGAATTAAGAAGACGTTTACCTAGCTGTCATTCAACTTTGTACAGGCTATCGTTTCTGTGAGGAATATTGTGTGTTTACGGTTCGACCGTTCACACAGTATATTTATAATTATATATGATTTTCCTATAGTATATATTAACAGTAGAAGGAAATAAATGTAGTCAATTATTCAATATATCTAACCCCTTAACACCATAGTCAGGTGGTGATGTATAGGTGTTTTATATATCTATGTTTTATATATCAAAACCCTTAACACCATAGTCAGGTGGTGATGTATAGATGTTTTATATATCTAACCCCTTAACACCATAGTCAGGTGGTGATGTACAGGGAATGTTCTAGCCTGACTACTGAAAAAAATATAACCCCTTAACACCATAGTCAGATGGTGATGTACAAGGATTGTAAAACCATGACTACTAAAAAACAATAAAATAATGACTTGTTTTTGGGAATTTTTTTACTTTCAGAAAATCAGCATTTTCTCATAGCATGTAAAAACATTTTTTCATTAAAAAAAGAAGTGTCAAAATGTATTCAGACCTTTTTAATACTCTATGTACGTTGTTCATTCTATTTAATCAAAGTCACAGCATGAAGATTGGTGGTTCGAAATATTCCATGCAAGTTCTTGTGTGATTATCTATTATACAACATTCCATTTAGGACCGAAGGACAAATATCCATGATATGAACAATAACAGACCAATATAATAGAATGATACACTAGAAATGCAAAATAAGATGTCGTATAATAATACGCAATGAGATATAGGTCAACGTAATGCATTCGATAATGAACAAAACCATTATCATAAAGTAAGCTATGTCAGCATATATAGATGCATGCTTTCATGTTTTTTCTATAGTCATGCCAAATCGAAACCCTACACCTTTCAGACTATGCAGAACATAAGACATTCCATACGAAAGTTAAATAACAATATTCATGTCCAGCAAATTTCACACAGAAGTTTTAGTACAGGTGTACAGATAATTATACTATAGATATTTCGCATGAGATTGTATTACTGAATAATTTTTAGGCCTGATATAGTGTAGACTCCAAATATTCAATTATAAAGCTGTGTCGATTTAAGGCGCTAGTTCCCTATTAAATGTATATTGAATAGTGACAAATAAACTGTCTTAACATGCTAATCTGTTTATTTCGATGAATATGATTAGGCAAATATTCAAATGCAGAATACATTTATATAGCTTAAGTGTATATATGAATTACGAAAATATCACAAGTAGTTAAACAGCTTTACCAAATCCACGGAAAAATCAAAAATGACAAGTTATATAGTACGTACGGACAAAACTTTATGAGACGAATTAACATTTTTACTGTTTATTTTGTTTTATGCCTGTTATCGTAACAAGTTTTTATATGATATACCGAGTTTTCAATTTTCTTGTTTTATTATTTCAAATTAATGAGAGTGTAATATTTTTGTTTATAGTTTTCAGTACAACGACTGGTTTCCGCTTCGATTTGGATAATGGTAATGAGGCTTTGTACAAGTAAGTTAAACTTAGTTTCGTTCTTTTCTTGCTGTTTTCATAATTTCATATACTAGTATTTTTATTTGTATCAACAGCGGTAACTCTGTAGCACTCTTGAAAGATATCACACGACTAAAAATAATGAAAGTACAGTACAATTATATATATGTCCGAAGCCTGTTTATCGGTGTGATGGGCATGAGAACTTCAAGCTACATGCTTATTTCCCACATTATATATTATCGCTCCATGCGTTAATCGGACAAAACTGAAATAACAAACATATTCTAATGTTTAATTCATACTAACAATAGTCAGTGTTACGATCGCCCAAGGTACAAACTATCTGCTATTTTGATTAAGTGGAATCTGTTAGGTTTCAATTGCTTATCGTTGACCCTAATTGTTCTTCTGAATAAAGTTTCAAATCGTGTAATTTATAAAATTACTTTACACTATTACTGTTACGAGAGCTATTTATTTTTTGTTTCCCCTTTTCGTTGTTTCACAAAGTACAATAAATGAGGATCAGGTTCTACTACTCTATTAACAATCAACCGATAGTATAATAGATTCTTCAAATAAGTATATATTTTACACGGTACTGTACATAAAATACATTTAACCACCAGTTCATGTCAAATTGCTTTTGATCATTGTAAATCTTGAGATAACCCCTTTTTGAAATGGGTTCCTGTCTTAGGCATTAGTTGAATGTGTCTGTATCAATTTATAGTTTACAAACATGTCATAGTTGTAAAAGTTTCAGTATCAGTAGCAGCAGTAGTAGTCGTAGTATCGTATAAATAAGAGTGTGGTTTGATTTCCAATGTGAAAAATATCCAACAGAGACAAAATGACGCACAATTATGTAAAAAGTAAAATCACAAAAATACTGAACTCTGACGAAAATTCAAAACGAAAAATCCCTAAACAAATAGCAAAATCAAAATCTCAAACACATCAAACGAATGGATTACAACTAATCAACTATAGCTCACCGTTGTTCGGATACTGTTGTTAGTGTTGTTTTCTGATAATTTTATTTTATATGGAGATATAATCTTTTTCAGGTGACTGTCCAGGAGAGTTTACATGTGGTGAAAATGAGTGTATATCATACAGTTTGGTTTGTAATGTGAATATTGATTGCAAAAACGATCACAGCATTGCATATGAAGAATATTATGTTTGCTTGATAGGTATCTTATATTTTATATTCTATAATTTAATACATCATTTGATTTTGCACCAGGTAATGATAAAAACCAAACTGGCCTTAATGGTCAAAAGACAAATGATCACCAAGATTACAATAACAAATAGATGTCTTAAAAATCGTTCTATATAGACAGTACTTGTCATTTTTGCCTGAATATAAAAGCTTTACATCGATGAAATGAAAAGACAGAATATGGATAGAGTTTTAGTTATGTAACATTTATTATCTTTTAAGATACAATCAATTTGAAAATTGTTGAAACATTAAAAAGTTACAAAAAATTATAGATTGCCTTTGAATAGCGCTCAGCAATACTTCATTCACTATCTGGTGTTGATGTGCTTTCGTTTACTCTAAACAGTTACCTCTCAGTATAACTACTTAAATCAGTACAAAAATATTCACCTCAAAAACTAACAAAACCTTTGAATAGACTTATTAAGAAAGGATATAGTTACGATACTGTTGTCAGGTCATTAAAGATTGCATATTTTGGCGTTAATATTGATTCAATTATAGGGTCTTTGCATCGGAACTAAACACATTTATTCAAAAACCAGTTGTTGGCATGACACGGGTTATGATCTTCTCATATATGTTATGATGGTATGATACTAAACCCCTAACGGGAAGGATTGTGCCTGATGTTCATATGATGAAATCATAATCTTTCAGTCAGTTTAATTGAAGTCTGGAGCTGGCATGTCAGTTAACTGCTAGTAGTCTGTTGTTATTTATGTATTGTTGTCATTTTGTATATTTTCTTTGGTTACATCTTCTGACATCAGACTCGGACTTCTCTTGAACTGAATTTTAATGTGCGTATTGTTATGCATTTACTTTTCTACATTGGCTAGAGGTATAGGGGGAGGGTTGAGATCTCACAAACATGTTTAACCCCGCCGCATTTTTGCGCCTGTCCCAAGTCAAGAGCCTCTGGCCTTTGTTAGTCTTGTATAATTTTTAATTTTAGTTTCTTGTGTACAATTTGGAAATTAGTATGGCGTTCATTATCACTGAACTAGCATATATTTGTTTAGGGGCCAGCTGAAGGACGCCTCCGGGTGCGGGAATTTCTCGCTACATTGAAGACCTGTTGGTGACCTTCTGCTGTTGTTTTTTTCTATGGTCGGGTTGTTGTCTCTTTGGCATATTCCCCATTTCCATTCTCAATTTTATAAGTCTTAACTAAAGTATTTGTTCTTCATTCATTCCACAGAAGGCTGTGATGGAAAGTTTAAATGTGACGACAGAACATGCATCCCTTTTGAAAAGTTGTGCGATTCCCATAGTGATTGTGCCGGAGGCGAAGACGAAACAAGATGTTATATATCAGGTTGGTTTTAGATTAATCAAAATATATTTACTGATTGTGATAAAGAACAGAGTATATAATGTTTAAATTAATATATTAGTAAATGTAGTATGATTGCCAATGAGATAACTATCCACCCAAGTTCAAATGAAGTTGATGTAATTAAATAAAGGCTAACGTACGGACTTCAATGATAAGAGAAAAAAACTACTGTATAGTAGGCTATAAAAGGCGCCGACATGAAAAATATGAATCAATTGAATTGAGAAAACCAACGGCCTAATTTAAAATAAAACAATTTACAAACAAACAATATGGCAGACTTTGATCAACGTGACAGGTTGTTTTTCAGACATTACGTCGACACTATCTAGTTTCTTCTGAACTAAAGATATTAAGGCTCAATATATATTCGTATCATGACAACGCAAATGTTTATAGCAATAACCAGCCATTGACATATTCGACAGGTTTCAAGAATTCGCAATTAAAAATGAATAAAATAAGGGACGTGTAACTTTATATTCATAGATCTATAATTTCATGTATGTGAAGTTAGCAGCCGGTTCATTATTCGATATTCGATAAAATTATTTGATAACATTAAAAGCATCATTTTCATAGTTAAAAGGACTGATAAGATGCGTAGGAACTTTTTTAATGGCCTCTTCAATCTGTCGTAAATTCTCGTGGTCCTCAAATATTAACCCTTTTCTAAACTCTTTTCTAAGTTGCATATTTGTCTTTATGTAATGTAGATTTTTATCAATAAAACAACCTCAAAGATGTACTTTTATATATGATATTTATGATATTTCTTGAAACAAAAAGGAAAACCTATAACTCTAGAAACATTAAGAAATATAAATAGAAATACTTGTGGAACGCCAAAAAAAAGAAATATATAGTGAAAACCTACCTGGGACCGCTTAAATGAGGGTGAGACCCTCTGGTCTCTCAATGTCCCTAAAATTCAAGTAAATCAAAGACTCTGTTTATATAAAGGTTGTATTAGAAGTATTTCCCAGAATAATGCCATCTTCGATATCTATGGAGGGCTTAGATTGTCACTTTTTAGCTAAAAAATTGTCAAAACTTTAGAACATTGAAAAACAGGGGGGTCTCACCATCTTATCAGCGGTCTCGTGTAGGTTTTCTATATATATATTGAATATCCAACTGGCACTTTAGGCCCTCCGTGCATATAGAAGACAGGAAGTGTACCTAAATTCTTTTTTCACGATTGTATCTACCTTTAACTAACTGTCTGCCTAATATTAGGCAGATTGAGAGTTTAGGGGGCTGTCACTATTGTCCTGTGCCCTTTGTCCTGACATTTTGACAATGTTTAGCTGAAAAATGACAATCTAAGCCCGCCGTAGACATTGAAGATGACATTATTCTGGTAAATGCTTTTGATAAAAACTTTATATATACAAAGTCTATAAATTCGTCGAATTTTATAAACATTGAAAGAACAGGGGGGTCTCACAGTCATTTCAGCGGTCTCAGGTAGGTATATAAGTCTTTTTTTCGGATTTCCATAAATATTCTTATTTATATTTCTAAATGTTTCTGGAGTGATCGGTGTTTGTTTTTGTTTTCAAAAATACTAGATATAGAATTACAGTTTGATGTTGTTTTATCGATAAAAAATCTATATTACATATTAAAGACAAATATGCAAATTGCATAAGCTTTGATAAGGGTTTATATTCGAGGACAACGAGAGTTTAAGACAACTCTTGAAGGGGTCATAAAACGATTTGCTACGTATCTTTCCATTCCTTTCAACTATGAAAATCATGCTTTTAATGTTAGAAAGTATTGTGTATTTTATGCAACTACGGTTGGCTATTAAATATCGAATAAATAACCGGCAGCTTACTTTAGATCCATATTATAATTTCACAAAATTGTATGTTATTGTATTGTTGGAAGCATAAATGTGTCATCTACCTTTCAGATGCTTTCAAAATTTCATACGTCCGCTAACATGTCGCTTACTTCGCCTTAAAAGGTTAAATAACAAAAGATATTGAACTCTTAGAAAAATTCAAAATGGAAATTCCGTAATAAAATGGCAAAATCAAGAGCTCAAACACATCGAACAAAGTGATAACAACTGTCACATTCCTGGTTTGGTACATGCATTTTTTTATTTAGAAAAATATTGGATTACACCTGGTTTTATAGCTAGCTAAACTTCTCAAGCGTTCGGCAGTCGCATAGATAGATGTTTGATAAAAACAGACAGACATACATAATAGGTATTGGGGTACAGCAGTCAACATTGTGTTATTATCTTAATCACTGTAAAAACAAACAAATATGCGACAAGAAACTGAAAAAGGCATAATATACAAAGCACATTAGAAAAAATGAAAAAAGAATAAAGAATACATGTAAAAATGGTTAATTAGTTATCAAAGGTACCAGGATTATAATTTAATACGCCAGACGCGCGTTTCGTCTAAATAAGACTTATCAGTGACACCCAGATCAAAATAGTTATAAAGCCAAACAAGTACAAAGTTGAAGAGCATTGAGGACCCAAAATTCCAAAACGTTTAATAAGCATTCAATAATGTACGGTGATCATTACCGTTGCCGTTACTACCGGCAGTATCTTTTGATAAAACTGATGATAGTGTGGTCGTCCAATTTCTCTGCGCAGGCCACATATTTCGGTTATGTTATAACCTTCATCGGGTACACTTGAGACTAACGCCAAACATCCACAATTCGAGAGCCAAATAATAAAAGGACAGAAATATAACAGTTTCTAATTTGTCTGTTACTAAAACCTCGGTCACACATTAACGGATAGCTCGAAGGGATGCCGAACGGATAACTTTTTTTCAATCCGTTAGACGTCCGTCCATATCCGTTTCATGCCCGTTTAGCGTACGTTTTATCCGTCGACGCCTGTTCTGTCCGGTGGAAAATTTTGAGCATGTTCAAAACTGTGAACGGACGTCCAACGGATGAAGAGTCCGATGAATGGCCGGTAGACGTCCGTTTTGTACGGTACTCTTCCGTTTCGTTTCCGTTTTGTATCCGTTACTTGTCCGTTAAGCCTCGGTCACACCTTAACGGATATCTCGAACGGATGCCGAACGGATAACTTTTTTTTCAATCCGTTCATGTCCGTTAGACGTCCGTTCTTATCCGTTAGACGTCCGTCCATATCCGTTTTATGTCCGTTTAGCGTACGTTTTATCCGTCGGCGTCCGTTCTGTCCGGTGGGAAATTTTGAGAATGTTCAAAACTTTGAAAAGACGTTTAACAGATGAAAAGTCTGTTGAACGTCCGGTAGGCGTCTGTTTTGTACGGTACTCGTCCGTTTCATTTCCGTTTTGTATCTGTTACTTTTCTGTTATACATCCGTTGGAGGTCCTGTAGACAAATTCACCACCCGACTTCTGGACGTTTAACGGATAAAACGGATGATGAATGGATCAGAAACGGATAAATGCCAATTGAAAATTTCGCGTTAGAAATGCAAATTATTGGTATGTCAGATTTCTTGAGTGTCATGAATTCTTATTATTCATAATTGATCTTAGAGTTAGAGCACGTCTTCACTATCAATCAGCTCTTATTAAGGCCAGACACTACTCTTTGGTGGCATTTTGAAGGACAAACCAAAACCAGTTTACACAGAAACTGTTTGAATATTGTTGCGACTTACATGTATTATCATTGTCGCCTTTAATTTTTCCGTATATCTTGTTCATCCGTTTTATTCGGTGCGCTTTCGTTAGTTGTCCGTTTTATGCGGTACTCGTCCGTTGGTGTACGTTCGACATCTGTTCTGTCCGGTACGTTTTCGTTTCTCGTACGTTGCATAGTTAGCCATTCGTTACGCGTCCGTTTTACTTGGTCAGTACATCAACGGACTCCGTACGGATAACAATTTTGTCAACAGACAACTTTTATTTTCATCCGTTAGGCGTCCGTTCGTGCTATCCGGTAAGGTGTGACGAATTCACCAACGGGTTTTTACTGGACGTTTAACAGATAAAAAGCATGTAGAACGGATCTGAAACGGAAAAATGCCAATTGAAAGTTTCGCATCAGAAATGCCAATTATTGGTATGTCATATTTCTTGAGTGTCATGAATTCTTATTATTCATAATTGATCTTAGAGTAAGCGCACGTCTCACTATCAATCAGCTCTTAGTAAGGCCAGACACTACCCTTTGGACATCCGTTCTGTCCGTAACGTGTCCGTTTCTCGTTTGTTGCATATCCGGCGTGTGTCCGTTATTCATAATGTTACGCGTCCGTTTTATTTCGTCAGTACATCAGTGGACTCCCAACGGATAACAATTTTGTCAACGGACATATTTCATTTTCATCCGTTAGGCGTCCGTTCGTGCTATTCGCTAAGGTGTGACCACAGCTTTATGAACAGCAAATTTTACCGACAAATCGGACTATACATGACAAATAAAATTTCAAATTAATGTTGACCTCAGTCAGATGATTTGAAAAATAGTGCAAAATAAAGTGTGTATATGTTTAGAATTTTAACCATTAAAGTTTTTATTAACATATGCACATACAATGTTTTTGGTAGGTTTGGTATGTCCAGGTGGGTCTAAATGCAAAAATGGAATGTGTATCCCATCAAATTGGATGTGTGATGGTACTCCACACTGCCATGACGAAAGCGATGAATCACCTACAACCTGTAACCCAGAAGGTACGCTCTCTCTCACACAAGAAAGATTCACCTGTTAAGAATCAAGTATATTGAGTTATGTCATTGTTCGCTCACTAAACAAATGTCGTACACTTTTTGTTTTATTTCGATCATTAGAATTCATGTGTGTCTTTGATTTGAACGTCATACTAATTGTGGTGTAAAAAGAGACATTTCCATGTGTCTTATAAAAACTTGTTTCATTCAAATAATCCAATAGTGGAATAATACTTTTTTTTACATCTAAATATAAATTTTATCCTTACACATTTTACATTTCACGACTGTCATCAAAATCAAAAGACATATTTACAGTTCTAAACATTGAGTACTCGAGTAGTTACTATAAATATCCACTCGATATAGTTGAAGAAGCCGGCATTATTTTGTTGTTTGGGGTTGTTGTGTAGCTGTCATTGACGTTCTGGTAATATAAGATCACTATAAAGTCCAACGGGTCACATGCGTATGCTACATAAGTTGTGTAGAAAACATATAACGATTTAGCAGTTCATTCAATATATTTTTTTACGAAATAAAGCATATTGGTTATTTATAACATATCTCACTTAAAACAACATTTTCTATATTTTTCTCCGTAGAATTTACAACACAGATGATGCAGGCATCAACAAATTCATCAACCGAGGACCAACCAAAATGGGAGACAAAAGAACAATCAAGATACCAGACAACTTCTCAAATGCATCAAAGTAATGATACGAACGGTCGGTAGATATTATAATATGTTTTGGAAACTTAGAGTTTATTGAGCACTCGTTAGGCCAACAATAAAAAAGGATAATATGTGTTTTGATTACAAGTATTCTGGACTTAAAAGTAAAAATTGTCGCCGAATTCGATTTTTTCAGGTTTAAATTTCGTTAACTGTCATCATCGGTAAGGTTGCATATGATGCAAAACTTCTTGTTGTAATCAAATACTTCTTTCACTTTTTTGTTTTATCTATCATTTCAAAATATAATTTTAAGATTTTCACTGGAAATCTTCTCATTTTCGTTTTCTGTAACATGTATCTATCCGATTTTGTTTACGCGTATCTCAATCTAATTAAAATATAGATCTCTGTAGTATAACGAAATCAGAGATGTTTATTTTAATTAGATTGCATTTATCTATTTTAGGCGGTGAAAGTGGGATTGAGAATAGTAGTGCCAGTGTAAGCGGAGGGGGAGTGCTCGTGGGCAATAATGGCGATGTTCTCCGATCAAGCATGAACAATGGTTAGTGTAAAACATTAGGATTTTTTAAAAAGAATATTTTCACAATATATAACATTCGTAAGCACTAAAACCGAATATAAAATCGTCACTCTAGAGTCAACCGGTGTTTACTGTAGAAGTCAAATTTAAAACTTTACTACTGAAATTTTTCACGTACCTATGATCTTCTTTAGCTGTATATCTTCATCGAAAAGAGTAAAATTAGTTATTTGGTATGGAAGTAAGGAGATGTGATATGCTTGTCTGTTGGACGACTATGTTTTCTTTTAAGACTTGAGGTACAGGATATGAAAAAGTACAGGTTATCGTAAGGCGTCCAGCAAGGAGCGAACCCAAATCGTATAGAAATAAATAAAAGATTTAGTTTAGACCAGACGGTTATACCGTTGTCATTAGACAAAAATAAACAAAAAATACCGAACTCTACATTAAATTCCAAAATACCGAACTCTACATTAAATTCAAAAAAACCGAACTCTACATTGAATTCCAAAAGGGGGAAGTTCATAAAAAATGACAAAATTAAAATTAGAAAAAATTAGACAATACCAACTGTCATTAAAAAATGTGTCCCTTAAGAGTTTAGATTCAACACGTCGTATAAGTTAACCAATTAGTTATTGTGGCCATAAATATTATGCAAAGTCAAATTCAGAGGCTGTTCCTCATAACTCTCCTTAAAGAGTACGAGTATTTTTAAACGGCTATGGGTCTGAACAATTATTGTAAATTAAAAGTTGCTATTATATTTGAGTTACGAATAACTTTTTTCTTCAAATGTTCTTCAGATCGATTTTGGATTTTATTTTTGTGGTATATAATTTATGTTTTTTAAGATATACTTTTTAGTTGTAAGGGATGGAAAAAAGTAAAATCACAAAAATACTGCACTCCAAGGAAAATTCAAAACAAAAATGCTCTTATCAAATGGAAAAATCAAATGAGAAAACACATCAAACGAATGGACAACAACTATCATATTTCTGACTTGGTACAGGCATTGTCAAATGTAGAAAATGGTGGAATATATTTTAAATTTCCCTATGGAGTGGAAGGAAACTGTGGAAAGAAGCATTTTTAACCAACAGTTAAAGCATTTGCCATTTTCTGATACTGAAAATTGTCATTTCTCTTTTTCAGGTTTATATTTGAGAATGAATGCCATGACAATATTTGTTGGACTAAGTTTAGTTCGAATACTGATAAGCAGTTCATTAGTCATCGTATTTTAAACACAGAACTATTCTATACATTTAACATTTTGTAAACATGTAGACTTCGTGATTAAAGGATTATATATAAAGGCAATATATCCGACAAAGATAATTGTAGCATGTGTCTAGTCCGAGATTACTCTGACGTCCAACGACTGTTTTGCCAGACAAGCTGGGGCCGTGGGACGTCAGAGCTCGTCCCATATCAAAAAGTGGATATTTGCCCACCCAAAATAGATGCGCTGCTTCGTCGCTTCTGGTGCCGATTGAGGGTCTTGGAATTATATAAATCGGGCATCAATCTGTTCATTTTTCATTTATCTCTTCATTTATGTAACACAGCCGAATCTTTCGAACTTGTTTGATTTAAGACTGCGACACCTTAATTGTGAACACGAAAAATACTGCTTACTTGTAAAACAAGTCTTATATAGGATGAATCTTAGCGATAGTCACACTTGTCAAATATATTCATGTCGATCTGACGAGTCCGTTGAAAACTCCCTTCTTTGTTGTTCTGATTGTTCTGATCTATCTTATTCCTACCTTGCCAGGCATCTGCCTCACAGAGTTATCGACTTACGATAAATTCAAATATTGGTAGATTATTATTTTGATTAGGTTTTTTCCCTAAATTAGTAAAAATATGACAGGCCAGGTCAAATCAATGTTGAGTGTAGTATAGTCTTACAGATCATTAGTTTTGGGTGCCAAGTTTAAATGTGATTTGTTTGTGCAATACGATTTATGATACTTTCAGTATTATTTCTATATGTTGTATTCAGAAATACGTTTGTTATATCTTCCATGTAAGCTGTCTCAATTTGGAAAGCCTCGGTCACACCTTACCGGATATCTCGAACGGACGCCTAACGGATAACTTTTTTTCAATCCGTTCATGTCCGTTAGACGTCCGTCCATATCCGTTGCATGTGCGTTAAGCGTACGATTTATCCGTCGACGTCCGTTCTGTCCGGTGGAAAATTTTGAGCATGTTCAAAACTTTGAACGGACGTCCAACGGATAAAATGTCCGTTGAACGTCCGTTAGGCGTCCGTTTTGTACGGTACTCGTCCGTTTTGTTTCCGTTTTGTATCCGTTACGTGTCCGTTATACTTCCGTTGGAGGTCTGGAAGATAAATTCACCAACGGACTTCTACCGGACGTTTAACGGATAAAACGGATATTGAACGGATGAGAAACGGACTTCTACCGGACGTATAACGGATAAAACGGATGATGAACGGATCTGAAACGGATAAATGCCAATTGAAAATTTCGCGTCAGAAATGCCAATTATTGGTATGTCCGATTTCTTAAGGTTCATGAATTCTTAGTATTCATAATCGATCTTAGAGTATAGGCACGTCAACACAATCAAGCAGTTGTTATTCAGGCCAAACACTTCCCTTTGGCGGAATTTTGAAGAACAAACCAAAACCAGTTACACAGAAACATTTTCAATATTTATGCGATTTACATGTATTATTATTGTCGCCTTTGATTTTTCCGTATATCTTGTTCATCCGTTTTATCCGGTACGCTTCCGTTATGTGTCCGTTTTATGCGGTACTCGTCCGTTGGATGTACGTTCGACATCCGTTCTGTCCGGTACGTGTCCGTTTTTCGTACGTTACATATCCGGTGTGTGTCTGTTATGCGTCCGTTACACGTCCGTTTTATTCGGTCAGTACATCAACGGACTCCCAACGGATAACAATTTTGTCAACGGACAACTTTTATTTTCATTCGTTAGGCGTCCGTTCGTGCTATCCGGTAAGGTGTGACCGAGGCTTAATGCATAAATTGTCATCTCTGATAATGACATGGATACTTTACCGTTGTTATCCATTCGTTTGATCTTTTGATATTGCCGATAGATTAGGGACTTTCGTTTTGAATTTTCCTCTTAGTTATGTATTTTTGTTACTTTACTTTTTATTGCATATTCTAATAGACGCATTTGTGCATCCGTACGCACTTGCGTCCGTTGTAAAAGAGTAGTTTCTAAAATAAATAAATCAGGAAGTAAAAAGGTTTATCTATTTCAAAGACTAGCGTTACGAGTACCACGTGTTTCATCTTTTTGTTTGTTTGTGGGTTTTATTTCGTTTGTTTTCTTTCTTCTGTTTTCGCTTGTGTGAAATCTTTGTGTTGTTTTCCCCATTATATTATCAAAAACTTCAAGGCACTAAAAAGCTTTATTATCCAAAATTTATGAAAACATTAATTGATATATATTCAAATTTGAGTAAGACTCAATACAACAATTTTTTATTGAAAAAACTACTAACAATACCACGATCAAGCATTGATGCGGATAGCTAAAAGAGACACTTCAATAAATTGAAGTCTCGGTTCTGTGATGATTGTTTCTCTTCGTTATAATGTTGTATTTCGAAGCATGCGCAAATCAAGTTTTTAATGGATTTGGCGTAAATAAATTACATTGGAGTTCAACTTATTTTTCAACTCTACCAGATAAAGGCTACAGTAGTATAACGGTGTTCAAATCATAAATCTTTTAACACCTGTGTATAAAAAATGTCTGAAATTATTTTGACAGTTTTGATATAATTATGCCCGCAATGCTTGATCGCGTATATCTCCATACATTACAAACCTGAATTTGGTTTAGAGTCTAAAATATACTAACAGCTATAATGTAACAACCTTCTATAAACAACATTTAACACTAACCGATATGACTTCCCGACCCTGATATATCAGAACAAAATTGGGTACTAGTGCCAAAGCAAGACAAAATACATATGATAAAGAAGAAATAAAACCATTGTGTGTTTTACGCGACATATTCTTAGACTATAGGAGAAAAATATAAGATATATTATAGCAAACACGAACAGCTTGATATGTGAAACTAAAATACAATCGAAGCTTTGCATTAATATAGGTCTTACTAGAATTGGAATATGGTAAGGATATCATCAATTAAAGGACCATTAAATAAATCAAGAAAAGCAAAAAAACGAAATACCACAAAAAGTATTAAAAACAAATAGTTTACTACAGATTTTGTTAACATTACAAGTAGATTATTCAAGTTCTTGAAATTGCCTATATTTCAAATAAAAAAATAGTTTTGATATGTGTAATCAAGGATTTTTATAGTAAGACTTACTATACAAATCCTTGGTGTAATATTATAAAATTTTTACACTAAGTTGTCTGCAATTAAACGAAACATCAGTACACCATAACAGATATGTATAATTATCAATGGCATAATATTTGAAGACATTAGAATATTGATAAACTAAACTGTAAAACTGTATAAAATGTCTGCAAAACGATAAAGAGAATCAATAAAAAGCAAACTTGCGCAAAAACATAACTAATTCTGTCACTGCAAACAGCTGTGCCTCGTCCCCTGATTTAATAAATTAAGTCCAATTTTACATAATGTTTTTTCACTGATGCATACTAGTTGAAAAAGAGTGCTTTTATGCCTGTTAACTTCCAGCTATTCTCAAACAAGTCACTCACTGAAATATAGCTTACATATTATTACTTTTTAAATATTCAATGAGGTCCGACATTCTTTTTACTCCAGCAGTTTCATTGCCTCTCTTTCCTCCTACAAAGAGAGCTACCATGACTGCTGTTTTTGATCCTGCTATGAATGCCTGGTACATTTGTTTATCATTTAGTGTTTCTCCTTCTCTATGTTTTCTTTTCAAAGCCATTGTCCCTGCACTATCTTCAATATGTCGGAGGAACGTGTAGGGGTTACCATCAAGAGTTATCCCGTGTGTGTAGTCACTGCCTTCTTTGTCATCCAGCCATGTACGTGCCTTTTGGATTTCATCTGCCATTATATTTACTCCATCAGTACTTGCCCATTTACTTCCGTCGTTACCATATATTCCTGCGCCGACACATTCACCTGCTGCCGATAGATCTCTAACACTTGTAACGTATGAATCCCAGCCTGACATGATACTAATTTATTCTGTAAAAACAAGACAAAAACTATTAAGATGAAATGTAGCATATATTTTATATTAAGTATGAACCATGAACAAGTCAACCATGAAAATAAGGGCAATGTCAAATGAAATTTACCAAACGGTCATTACACCTTATAGTAATTCAAAAAAGCATAAACATTTTCTATGGGGTTGTTATAAGGCTACATTTTCTGACTGTGCCGAACTATTCATTTGCCATTTTCAGCAGTGTGTTTTTTAATGTACAATTTCATATTCATATTTTGTTGATCATGTCCATGGCCTCAAAATATCTTGGTTTGTCAGGCATGATCAAACGATCAATCAATCATTGAAATGTGGTCATATATTGTATTGGATACATCTTCAAAATAAATGACTATTGGTAAGCAAGTTCACCATACACACACCACGCCATAATCTTAATTGTAAAAGGAAACACTATGGGGACTTGTTAAAGCTTACTGTGTAATACAGTATCTGATTATCATAGTACATCTTGATATCCTTTAAACAGGGTACTTATAACACTTTGTAAGGTATGAAATCACTGTGATTGTACTTTATATTTCTATGATATTTTACTATGCTAACTAAGTTGTCAAAGCTATCAATCTATACTGATCACTAGCCTATAACACTGAGGTTATGAGTCCGAACCTCGCACGTGGCCGATGAGTTTGACTACGGTCTTTATTGACTTTCCTCTAATCAAGACTGACCTCCACAATAAGCCAAGAGTGAGGTGGCATAAAACATCAACAATAAATTATATACATATTGATATATGCAAGATCAGTGAATATGTATTCCCAGAGGAGACAAATACACATGGAAGGGACACACAGTTACTTCAGTGCAAACACTGAAAACAGGATCTCTTCAAACATTGGCACGTTTTACACGTTGTAGTAAATTCACAAGGAATGTCCAGGTAAATAGTAATAATAATGTTATATTTCTTATAGATATTATAGATATATTTTGAAATTCCGAATTTGCAAAATAAGAAATATAACAATAACAAGAGACATTTTTGTGTCTGTTTCATTGACCTTTCGAAAACAAATTGTCAGTTTGCTTATTAAGATATTAATGAGCACTTACTATAGTTAAGCTGTGTGTAGCTGGTGGTTTTTTCAACTTACATGTGTAACCTTGCTCCTGAAGGGGTTTTTTTCATATAACAACCAAAATTGCAAAAAAATTGAATAACATCTCAAGGATAATTACTCCAAGGTTGGTTGTCAAAAAAAAGAGTAGATAGATCATGTCATGCAAATCATTTTTGCAGTTTTATCTTTTAATATAGCTCCTACAGTTGTTATAATACATGCAACAAGTTGAAAAATGTATTCTTCTGGGGTTATTACTACAAATATATGTATGTATATGTATGTATGTATGTATATGTATGTATGTATGTCCTGCAAATCATTTTTGCAAAATTTAGACTTTCAACATTGCTCTTCACGACATTGAAAAAATGCCAATAATGATAATTTCTGGGGCAAGAACTCCAAGCATGTCTAGTGTTTTTCTCAAAGTTTCAATGTAGATACATTTGCTTATTCTGAACCTTTTTGCATTTTACACTTATAACCTAGCTCCTGTGTTGTTTATCGTAACAGGTAAAATATGCAAATAAATGATTATTTTAGGGGTAATAACTCCACAATAAATTTTTTTTCAATTTTCAGAGTAGATATAATTACAGATCTTGTCATGCTGATCAATTTTTCAATTCACGCTTTTAACTAAGCTTCTTAGTTTTTTTGAAAATATGGCAAGGAAATGCTAGAAAGGTTCAGATCGCATTTCCAGGGCTATAACTGCATACCAGGAGAACGCATTTTTCTCCAATTTTCAGGGTAGAAGCTGAACCTTTAAGCAGTTGACAATTTTAACCTAGCTTCTGATTTTTTTATAACAGCCACAACCTGCAAATAATTGATTATATCAGGGGCAACATACTCTATAACATAACAACAGATTTTTCTCAAATAGTCAGGGTAGATACATCTTGTTGTATTACACCTTTTTTTACTTTTTACTGTATACCTATATTTTTCTTGATAACAGCCAAAAACTGCAAATAAATGTGAGCCGATTTTCCCAGTGTACATTTTGCTCAAAAGTATGACTATTTACTTGGCAATAGCTCCAGAACAGTTCCACGGCAGAGGTTTCGGACACAAAAATAAATGTGGTCAAAAATCTTTAAGATTTATTGTACATGTGAGGTATGTTTATATGTTGCCATACACTTAAACAAAAGTTATAGTCTGGAAACTAGAAAAGCCCCTTTATGACCCCTAATTCCTGCATGTTTAGGGCTATTACGCCCAAACTCAGTCTCAGCCTTCTCAATGAGATATGGAAACTTGTGGTACAATTTCAGATCGATCCATACACTTACACACTTGTTAATGTCCGGAAACTACAAATTTTTAAAATGCTTGTTTAAGCCCCTAATACTTGGCTGTTGGTACCATAATTCCCAACCATCCTTTTGTGGTATTAAACTTTCTGATAAAAATTCTTTATGAGATCCATTCAATTAAACTAAAGTTATTGTCCGGAAACCAAATGTGTTTTGACAAAGAAGCTGATTACCACGACGATATTGCATTGTACAACGCAAAATAAACAAATTTTTTTACCAATTTTTATTGTAGACGGTTCTGAACTTTCTGTGATTTTCAATTATGATCTTTCTATAATTTACAATTATGATCTAGGGCTATTTTTTTCTCGTGATAACAGCCAAAATCTGCAAATAATTGATTTTTTCAGGGGCAACAACACGATAACAAGTCTACAGATATTTTTTCACTTTTCAGGGTTGAAACATCTTGTTCTGAAGATTTAAGTAGTTTATACTTTTAACAAAGCTCCTGTACTTTTTATGATATCAGCCAAAATTTACAAATGCTTGATTACTTCAGGGGTAATAATTCCATAACAAGCGAACCATTTTTTCTCCAATTTAGAGTACATACATCTTGTGTGGATCCTTTTTGCACTCTAGACTTTGAACCTAGCTCCTTTGTTTTCATGATGGCAAAAACCTCCAAAACCATGAGTATTTCTTAAGCAATAACTCCAAATCGGGTCTCATAATTTCAATGAAGATCAACATCTTGTCTTGTCAATCTTTGTTTACATTTTACATTTATAAACTAGCTCCTTTATTTTTTTAAGATAACAGCAAAACACAAATTAATTATTTTTTCAAACCTAAACCAGATGCTCCGCAGGGCGCAGCTTTATACGACCGCAGAGGTCGAACCCTGAACAGTTGGGGCAAGTATGGACACAACATTTAAGCTTGATACAGCTCTGAATTTGGATTGTGATTAAATAGTTGACACAACATAGGTTTCTGTCACAGAATGAATGTGGTCTAAGAACTTAAACATTCGTTTTTGATGCGTTTTGTTATTTGATTTTGCCATATGATTATGGACTTTCCGAATTGATTTTCCTCTAAGTTCAGTATTTTTGTGATTTTACTTTTTAAAAACTTAAAAATTTTAAATTGGACATTTACCTATTATGCTCCAATATCCAAATCTAAATACATGGTTAGATTCAGCATATCATAGAACCGCACGAATTCAATTGATGAAATCAAATAATGTTCAACTTTAGACCCTTTAGACCTCAATGTGGACCAATTTGATAAATGGGCCCAAATATTAAAAATCTAAATACATGGTTAGATTCAGCATATTGAAGAACCCCATATATTCAATTTTTGTTGAAATCAAACAAAGTTTAATTTTTGACCCTTTGGTATATCTTATTTGGGGCCTTTTTGGCCCCTAATTCCTAAACTGTTGGGACCAAAACACTCAAAATCAATCCCAACCTTCCTTTTATGGTCATAAACCTTGTGTTTAAATTTCATAGATTTCTATTTACTTTTACTAAAGTTAGAGTGCGAAAACCAAATGTCTTCGGACAACGACGACGCAAACGTGATACAATATACGACCAAAAAATTTTCAATTTTTGCGGTCGTATAAAAATAGGTCACGATTTTTCTCCCAACTTTCAGGGTTGATACATCTTGTCGAGCTGATCACATTTGCAATAAACACTTTTTTTATACCATTGAACTAGTCACGATTGAAACTGGTAAAAATAAGGATTATTTTATTTTTTTGTTCACTTAAATGAGAACTGATTATCTAAGTTATGTTTAAAATTATGATCAATCCCTGTACTTTGTATATCTCTAAAAGTAGTGATAAACCTTGGAAGATTTTATGGGCGATATCTTTTTGCGCCAAAAAGTAACTCATTGCGCCACAACTTAATTGCGCCAGTTCTTCTTTTGCGCCATCTAATTTTCTAACTATAGGGAGCATTAGCACCAATAAAATAATCATTTAATTGCGCCAATTTTGTTTTTTATCTATATATAACAACTAAATGATTGACTCTCCTCTTCCTTTATGATTGACTGCCCTCTTTCTTTATCCGGACTTGGGACGGCAGTTCTTGCAACTTTCACCAAGTCAGGAAAACATTTTCTTGTAACAAGCTTTTGATTTTGACAGCAACAGACAAAATACTAAAGGGATATAATGTCCATTCTTAAAGTCATGTGTAGTATAAGTTGTTTGAAATATTTTGGACAACACTTAAGGTACCATCATCATCTTTTTTTGTAACAACAATATCATCCAATATTCTGTAAAATTCTGCTTAACTTTTTAGTTGAGCCGGATACAGTTTTCTTCTCTCTCTTTATTTATTTATTGACTGACGCACATATTTTAAATATTCCTTTCTAAATTTTCTTCTTTAATTTTGAAGAGCTATGAATTTGTTATTTTGAAGGTCGCTCTGACAAGTAAAACATGTACAGTATGATATAGGTAAAATAATATGACAGGTAAATGTGGCGCAATTTCATTTCATTTATTGGCGCAAATAATACCATCAAAATAAAAGAGAGTGGCGCAATTAGTACTTTTCAAAACTGCAATTGGCACAAATTGATTCTGCCCATTTTTATAAATATCAACTCATGCAAATTTTTACCCAAAATTTTATTAAGTATTTATTAAACTGTTGTTTAAGCTTTGAATTATATAAAGACTTAACATTTAAAGGGTATTTCAATTAATTTGATGCACAAAAGTCCTGGTGCTTAATTGACCTTTTGATACTCGTAAATGTCTACTACAGCATGCATTACAGGGGTGAAATACTATGATCCCAGACATTTTTCACAGCCACAGGGACATGAAAATACTTTCATATTAAATCATAAGACTCAAAGGCATTATAAAAGCTTTATTAAGCAAGGAAATTAATAAAGTAAAAGAAAGCTGGTATAAAAAGGTATACCTGGCACTATTTAGTAAACATGTATATGACATTTGTGTATGACATATGTAGTGATGGCTGAACTGACACATACTTGTGACAAAAATGCTCAAATCCTTAATACATATAACAAAAAATACTTAAACATATGTTGTACCATCTTACATCAATATAACTGTGAAAATCTGAACATTTATCTTTTTCTTACTATATTTGGCACATACACTGAAATATAGACTAATTCACTAAATCCTCACATAAAATATCTACATCATTGATGCTTTATTCTAATTTTGTATACAAGAAATTAACAATATGAGGTCTATGGTTTTCTATACTTTCTGACCTGCAAGATATGTATCACATATAAAATTTTTAAAAAAAATCTCTAGAAGAAAGATAATATAAAGCTTTTTCAACGAGAAGTAAGTTTTTTTAAATATGTTCACTTTGTGATACATATATTCTACTATATTTCTGTGTATATGTTTGTGTGAAAATGTAAACATTTATAGCACTTTTTATGCATATTTATAGTAGCACTTGTTATGTATATTTATATCACTTGTTACATTTATTTCTAACGATAAAGAACGAACAGATCTAGCTTATACTAGCAATGCACAGATCTACCTAAATGTCCTAATAGAACACTGTTATTATGCTTTGAAGGTACATGTATATGAACCTTCAATAATACTTTCACCAAGGTAAATCTAAGTCGAAAAAGTACTTGTACATTATGGTAAAACATTAAAAAAATTTACTCTGTGTATTTCAAATCAACTGAAAACATCAACAGAAAGTTTCTTTAAATTAAAGACGCAAATATTTCAGACATTTTTTATTCTTTTTAATTCCTTTCTTCAAATTTTTATAACATTTCTACAGATTTCACATTTACTTAGAAAGTTAAACTTTGCTTTCCTTCCAGTAATATTTTAGATAACTACTGTCCATTAACATCCCAGTATAATAATTGAATATACATGTATATATAACGACCGAATCTCCACATCAAAAACAATTTCTGAGGAAAAAAATAGAACTGTCAGTGAACTTAATTGAAGTTGGATTATCTCCCCTTGATGATGGAAGTTTTTAACTACCTTGACTGGCTAAACAGCTCTGGCACGGCTCCCTTCAACATGTTGGACAGGGATTATCTCCCCTTCACTGAAAATCCAGGGGTACATGAAGAAAAGTGTAGTGTATTAATGTTTACAACCATGCCAAATTTCATCAATTTCAATCAAGTCGTAACAGAGATGTGCTTACAGGGCACATAAACAGACTTACAAACTGGGTGGTTACTGTGTATCCCTCTAAAATCAACCAATCAAAATACTGGATTTGGTGTTGTTATGAGCACTTATTTTCTACTCCGAGTACTAAGTTAAACTTCATAACCAAGAGCCCAGGTTTTCTGTTATCTAACCAAGAAAAAATCCTTCTTGTGTGATCTTACACAGTTAAACTGTGGTGCAGACCTTCCAGAAAAAACATGAACTTATGTAAATGTACAACTTTATATTTTTGAATTTCTATCAATATGTATAAGCACCTTTCAAAGTAATGCCAGAGCTGTGGGTTAATGTTTCAAAACTAGAAAGTATTTAATATCAAATATACTTCTCAGATTATATAAACTTTTCACAAATGAAAATATCAACCTTATACGTTAAACACAAATGCCCAAAAATATAACTCAATTTACGTATTTCTTTATCAACGAAAGTTCATTCAAGTTCACAACCAACTGCTGAAAAAATTTCTTAACATTTCAGATTATGTAAAATCCCTTATTTAATTAGAAAAAATAATGATTATATGTGTATTGCTGAAATCAAAAGAGGTTTTCTTCATGTACAAAAATCAGGACTTGTTACTTCATTGTTCATGCATGATGCCTAACTGGCAGATTGTTATATGTTATTTCAAACAGTAATTATCATTATCAGTGTAAAAATCTTTGATTGCTTAAATAATAACTTTTGTAAAAAGCTTTGATTTCTGAAAAGTGCAAAAGCACAAAACAATCAGCAAAGAGACAATAATGCAGCGTATTGTTACAACTTATTTGCCGGGCAATTAAAAATTCTGGCAAATCCCTTCACAATATAATGTAACAAAACAATCAAACAAGCATATGACATCAAAATGCAATCACTTTAGCATGGTAAATTTAAACAAGTATTTAAACATCCGTCTGAAAACAATACGTCATAATGCTCATCATTCATTTTCTATTTACTAACTACCCTAGTAATACTTGTTTGTATGTTTATCACAGTGTTTACATCCTGTCTCAACCTATCAACATTTAATATATTTATATATGTATAAAAATACTAGTAAATCGCAATTAAGTACAAAACTTTTGGCAGATTACTCTTTCAAAAACGAGTTACACCCTTTGAATTATTTAAACAAGAGAATGATTCTTTCTTTGTGCCGCATACTACAGTACTAATTCATCAATAATTTTTAATTAGACAATGTTTTTATATGATTATGATGTTAGACAGCAACCCAAAGACAGAAAAAACAAAAACAAAACAAGACATTAACAGGTCTGACAAATGGTTTGCAACTTTAGAAAATTGTGTATACTGTTAAATCTAAATCCCCCAAAAATGTCTTCTTCTAGGGAATTTATACACGAAAAAAATCAAGATAATAAAATGAAACTGTAATGCTATATACACTTCATAGATATAATGCTGTCAAAACATAATAGGTATGCTTTATGTTTAGACACTTTTACCCTTGAAATAGAATTATACCCAGAGCATAAATAATACTAGATGTACCCCTTTTCTCTTAAAATTCCATACAACATGAACAGCATACAACATATTTTAAATTTATGTTTGTACCATGAAACAGATCAAAATACTCAATATACTGCTTATAATTAATTAATGTATATCTTACAACCACTTAAAAAAAAATGTAAAAACTTGACCACTTAAAAATGTAAAAATTCTGTGTTATTTGCCGAAATATTTCATTAATATTATGATACAAATATAACTACATGTAAAAATTTTATGACTAAAGTATAAATGTATAAAAATCATTACATAACACTAGTATCCCCAAAAAAATCATAACAAAGTCAATACTCTTACAATTCTAGTAAACGTACATTTGAAAGGAATCATTCATTTTCAATCAGACTGTTTTTCCATTATAAAACAATAACATGTGATAGATTCGAATCATTGAAGTTTGCCGTCATTTTTGGGAAGAGTCTTTGCCCTTCAAAAATGCTATACTATTCAGTAACTTACAATTGTATTCAAGAGCCTACAACAAACACTCATACACAAGGCATACAGTTACTGTAAAACATTAACAAATGCATCTACTGATCGGTATATCTATTTACACATTTATCACAGAACTATTATAATACAAATTTGAATCAATCTACCAGTCTTCAATAATGTCTGTTTTAACTGTGGTATAGTGTTACTGTACCCTCAATTTCAGTAGTAGTGACAATCTATCTACTTGTAAGGCAAGATATTCATATTTATATTCAACAATTAATCAAATATTTTCGTAGATTATACATTATGAAAACTGATAGACTGATTCATATTGACTTAAAACAAATGCACCAAATGCCTTTCCCTCGTTTCAATTCAATTACTTTACTTCCATTTTTTTTTTAAATATCAGATAAGGGCGCATTGAATAATAAACCTCCAAAGCTATTAACATTTATGACATCTTAAATATCTTCTTTCTTCAGACTGATTCAATTTATAAAAAATAACTTAGGCAAGCTCTTCATAAAATGAGTCTTTTTGAACACCTATAGCTAACCAACGGTTTCATCTAGCCAGAGGTTTAATTTTTAAATATGCAATTTTAAGATTATGAAAATTTGTAAGTGTTTATACTTTCTGCATAAATACCCTAATAACTATGACTTAAAATTATGAGAGGCCATAGACCATTAGATACCTTCAAGGTAGTAAACAAACAGTTCCATAGAAGTCGTTTTTATAAGTAGCATGTTATATAGACAAAAACTCACAAAGATTGTCAGAAAGGCAGTTTATCAAACCCTACTAACTTCTCACTCAAAATACAAATATTTTCTATTGCTCTTTTCTCCTAGCTAGTTTACAAAACCATTTTACTCAATTCAGAAAAGTGAAATAATAATTAATTTATTTTTAATCTTTACATAGGATAAAGATTTTTTGACAAACATATGAAACCAAGATAAAACACATTCATGAAGGTGTCTACAGGTCCACTACAAATACAACATACCGGGATTAAAATCTTTGGTTTACTTATTGAAGTAGACAGCAATCTGTACACAAATGCATTGATTACAAATACAAAGGTCTGAAGATATTTTGAACAGATTCTGAAATGTTTTAAATGATAAAATTATAAAGGTCTAAATTTGCATTAAATTTCCCAAAGTACATTTTTTTTTTAAATAACCTTATTTTCTGGGAACAAACATATAAACATTTTTTAACTTTCATTTTCATGAAAGCCTGACAAATCTTTATCAATGACTAGTTAATATTATATAAATACTGGATTAAGTTATTTAATTGGAACTACTTGCTACTTGTTAAACATTCAGCTACCTCATCTAGGTAAATGTATAATTCTTACTAAACAAAAGAAGCATCTTATATATTCTCAAATTCAAATACATAAATAGACCTGAACGTCTTACATATCTATTTATACAGCACATGGTTTTAGTTGAATATCACACTCTGGTTTTCTCTTTTCTTATTTTCACATTTCTCTAGTACAATAAAAATAAAAATTTGAAATATTGTGTGTACAATGACATATAATAATATCAGACAATAAAAGCCACAATTTGCACTCTGAAAAGAGAAAAAAAACAGGTTTTGTTTAATTGCTCTGAATTTTGAGTCTAGAGAAAACTAAAAGTATTAGATTGGTAAATAGAAACTCAGCATCAGTTTATTTGTTATAAAATTTTGTACTAGTTTAACAGGATTGGAAGTTATTCTTGATCTAGATTGTCATTGGCTGAATTCCAACTAACTTACAGTACATTTCCAACATACGTTTTTACATATTCAAATACAGCATATGTTTCTTAGTTTTAAAAGAAAAACAAAGAAACAAAAGATTGCCAAGATTTTCCTTCCTGCTTTGTAGAAGAAATAAAAACACTAACATATCTAATATCTGAAGAATATGATCTTTTGAATTTTATCCAAAGATATTGGTCTTATAAATACTGCTATTTCTCTGGAATAAATGATCAGTACATTTCACATCAATAAACCTTCTAAAAGAAAAATATTTTCATTTGAGTTCAGCAAACAGAACTGATTCATCTTATGGTCACTGTATATTTACAGTCATAGGCGGATCCAGGGGGGGGCCCCCCTTTCGTGGGAAAAATTTGGTTGATTATATAGGATATCATTGAAGCATGACTGGAGCGGGCCCCCCCCCCCCCCCTTAGGTCAGTCAGCGGGTCCCCCCTTAGGAAAAGTTCTGCATCCGCCACTGACAGTATATAAAACAAATGAAATGAAATGTACAATGATATGCTACAGAATGTGTTGTCAAATATAATATCATAAGCTAACTGCAATTTACAATCAACTAAACTTAATTAGCTTGTACATATATACTAAGGAAAGGATGAATTGCTGGACTGTTTTCGTCTTTGTTTTGATCGGTTGACAGTATAATTTACGAATTTGTTAATTCTAATGTAAACATGATTACATATTAACGCTTTTCAGGTATTCAATAAGATCATTCATTCTTTTTACTCCTTCAGTGTGGTTTCCTTGCAAGTCCCCTTTGAAAAGTGTGATCATTAGTGATGCTTTAGCTATCTGCATAAACATCTGATATTTTTCTGCAGAATCAAGTTGTTCTATTTCATCTCCATTTTCATTTCTTTTTGCTTTCCTTTTAAATACAAATGTGTCCGTTCCATCTTCAAATTTTCTTAAATAGGCGAATTTCAATCCCCCAATTTCCAAACCAGCACCTTGTTCATATTTTTTTTTTTCAACATAGTCAACAGCACTCCTTACATCTTCTGGTGTAAAATCAGGCATGGTACTAGATTTAGCATAAGTACTGCCGTTTGCTAGACCATAAATAGCAGAACCTGCACATGCATTTGGTGCTGAGCAAGATGCAACACTTTCTGGGTACTGACTCCAATCACTCATCTTTCTGAAGAAGAAAAAATAAAGCAAGGTTTAAAGAAGATATACAGATACAGTCACAAACTTTACATGTATATCATGTATATTAAATAATCAATTTCATAGCTCTAATTATAGGGATTCAATATGTGGAATGAAAGGGAAGACAAATGCTTCATGAAGTATGTTCTACATATTACATTTTTCAGGAATAGAAAAAAACCCAGCTTATTGGTAAATATTTTCATCTTAAATACAATGTATGCTACTAGAATTATCTTGCAAAAATGCTTTCATTCAATATTCTGAAGATAAACAGAGGAACAAAAGTACAATGTAACAAAAAAAATTGAGTGTATCAGAAAATTACTTGTATTAAACCTTGATTTTTCTATTTTTCTTAGTCTATCAAATCTGAATCAAGCCTCTTTTGTACATATCTAGACTAATTAGAATGTACATTTTTCAGTAATTTATTTTGTTGGACTGTTTTGTCAAATAGTCATCATTCTAACACTTTTCATATTTCAGTTATATAATTTTCTTTTCAAACCATGCACTTATTTTGGTCTCCATAAATACTACAGTGTTCCAGCTAGGATTTGAAAATAGAGGGGCGCGTTTTTAAAAAGGGCACTTTAGCGCGTTCTCACTGAAAAAAATCAAATACTTAATATTACCACATAAAGACATATTTCTTGATGCATGGTGGGTCTAAGATGAATTTGCAACGCGATGCGCTGCGTTGTTTTGTAGAATTATTTTTATTACACTTGTGAAATGAATTGTGCATGTCAGTTTAAAAACTTCACATAAATCTGCAATACAGTCAGGAACAATACTTAACATTTTCTCTGAAGGCCAGCCTGGATCCAAAAGTTTTTTCAAGGGCCCTGTAGAATTTTTTTAGGCCTTACCAGGTTTGTTTTTACTGCAGGCACATACATATTAATAGTCTTGAATGTTCTTATATAAAAGCCAAAAATATATGTTTGAAATACCTTGTACATGTAGCTTGTTTCTTATTATGATGGAAATAATAAAGAAATTAAATAAACATGAGTTTTTCAGAATTAAAATCCATTTAACCATGTATTTTCAGACTGGTGAACTTTATATATATTTGTAATATTATTGAAAAAAAAACCCAAAAAAACAGCCCCCCTTTCCATACCCCTAGATGTAAATTATTTTAATAAAAAAAGTATTATCAGTTTCACCCCAAGAAATTATTATAATTTTTCATGAATGAATCTTAGCAGTTGTAATCAAAATTATTTCCAAAATGAAATTCCTACTGTCTATAAATAACAATGAAATGTAACTGTTTCCTGTTAATAAGGGGTTTCCCGAATTTTCCCGCCAAAAAGCACATGGCTTTCAACAATTGTAAACAAAGCATTCAATTTGTGATCATGGATTACAGTTTTAATTATATTTAATTTGGATATAGATATTCAACTTAAGCAGGGGCGTAGCTAGAAAGAAACGATCTGCAAGCAACTACCGCCGAGCGAAGCGATGCGAAAAAATTTGGGACCCTTTTATGCAGATTTTTTTTTCAGTTTTCGGTCAGAGGACGGTTAAAAGAGGAGCTACATGTAGTGATGTAAATAGGACTTATTTATCAATTCATAAATGCAAAACTATTTAGAAATCTTGACTTCTGAATAAAGTAAAGCATGGTTAATTGAATATGCAGGCAACACATTTTTGTGATACAGAATTTACTCAAAATTGTCCAAAATCCGCTCTTCGGGTCTTAGCAGAAATGAACGTCTCTCTTACTTTGTCAATATTCACACTGGAATCCCGTAATATAATGCAGTAATGCTAGCAATGATAACCTAGCTGTAGTTGTTCATGGTTAATCATACATATGTTTTCAACAAATGTAGAACATTGAACGATCTCTCCGCGGTATCACTCGTGTTCGCCATCGAGCGACCTCTCGATTGAATTTGACAAATTATATGCGAGGCCAGTTTTTTATGTCTCAAACAATGCAGCGATTTGTTCGTTTGTTTGTTGTATTACCGACAACACGAGGAAGCAGATAATGCGCAAAGAAGCGATTTTCTGATGATATCAGACGCCACTCCAGTTCCATTATCATGTGGTCTACGCAAAATATAATGCGACTTTCCAATACTGTTTTGGCGTGTTTGCTGGGGGGATTGACTCTGGTAGTCTGTCGAACACATCGCCTCGGCATATTTTCAACAATATTGAAGGGTACTGATAATTCTAATGTCAATTTGTACATCGCATTCCAAACAGTTAAACCGTACTCTGTAAAATGTGTCCCGAAACTACTAGAGTATAACAAATTCAAATCTTGTAATAGATGCAAATTACTGTTAATCTTTTCATCTCCAATTAAACTTTAATTTTGAAACCAAAATGCCGCTATTTAATGACATTACATCATTTAAGAAAGCGATTAAATATATGTGTTTCCTTTAAACATTTAATTTATAAATTTTTATTTTACCATTATTTTTTTTTTTCATGCCGAATGATGTGCACGCAACTGCGTGTTGGCGTATAGGGAGCTACGCGCCTGTTAAGGTACAGTCAAGCAATGTTTTTACTTTCTTATGGATTAAAACTAGTTTGAAAGATCAGTTTAAAAAATAAAAACATCAAAACAAAAACGATCTGAATTGTGAATATTCAGTGACCCATAAATTTTTTGAACTCTGCTACGGAGGTCAAAGTTACATCATGTTTCATGCATTTTGCGTGTTGACCTATTGGAATGATTCTTTTTAAATGACATAATAAATAACAAATACAATAGAAATGAACACCGTTCACATTTATTTTATAAATTATATTTTGCATCGTCAGGTGTTAAAATAATCAATTCATTTAACTTCGATGTTTGGTGCTTCATATCAGTGTAAATTTAAGGGATTAGACAGGGTCGTAAATTTCACCTGATTAAGTAATTGACTCTAATCAAATAGGTGATTATAATCAGGTAACAAGTGTCAACAATTTTAATCTGTTGTCTTAATGAAGTGTGTGTATTAAGAACTCAACAAAATGGCGACGATATGAGGAAAAAAGATTGTTTTTTTAAACTTTTTTTTCAAAAGGGCACAGAGGGGCGCAGGGGCGCTTAAAAAAGGCAGAGGGGCGCAAAATTTCGGGGGCGGGCGCTGCGCCCCTCCATTTCATGCTAGCTGGAACACTGTACTATAACATGTTATTTTTCATGCCTATACATGTAGGTTCCACTTTGTAAATACACACCTCTTTTGTTGAGATATATAATGTTCATAGATAATTTTGTTTATGTACTGGTTTCCAGATATGATATCTGCTTCATCTTGTAGAGACATAACTTGGGAATTTTACCAGTAAATATTCATATTCATAGCAATCAAATTGAAATCTGTGGAAATCCTTAAGTCGAGGTACATGTAGGAATGGCGCAGGATTTAAGTTTTAACTCTTAGAAGAAGAGGGCATATAAATGTTGAAAATATGCCGCACAGCCCTATATTTTGACCTTTGAAAAAAATGGTAGTGCATATGAACGTTCCATTCTAGGATGTAATATTTTTTAAAACTTCAAAGTATAAGTGGTACAGTTTTAGCCGTTAAGGAGTTCCTACATGGGAAATTCAGTTGTTGGTATTGCAGAAATACAACCTTTAAGGCAAACTTTTTAATAAGGAAAAAATAACCGTAATCAACCTCTTTCAAAACAGAGCCTTCAAATGCATGAAATGGTGCATTAAATGTCATATTTTTTCGGCCCTTTATAGCTTGCTGTTCAGTTTGAAAGGCTGTACTTTGACCTTTGATGGTTTACTTTTACAAATTGTGACTTGGATAGAGAGTTGCATTGTCTCATTGGCACTCATGCATACACATCTTCTCATACAATGTATCTATACACTGTACCTGTATCTTTCATTGCAGAGTTTAAATTTGCAGTCTGTGAGTAAAAATCTAAAACCTATTTCATGCATTATCATGCAAAATGTTAACATTTAATAGCACATTTACATTTTTTCAGTCCAACATGTCACAAATTGAAACCACAGTACACGTCACAAATAAGCAGATAAATTTGTAAATATACATGTATGTTTGTTTTTCATTGATATACACATGAACATATAAATACATACATCACAGAACACATGCTGACTTGTATAAATGACCATACATCAAAATATTTTATAACAGTCCACTCTAGAAAAATTGTTAAATCAATAGCAACTACTTTGAAGCATTAAAAAAGTACAATACTGTACATGCTTGTACTTTTAATGTTACTTTTTTGTACACACAAAATGTACATCAATGCTGACAACAACTGTACAATGCAATGCAGACGGGCATGCATTGTACCAACCTGAAAGGGACTTTCTTGGTAAGAAAATTCCATCTAAATAAAATCTCCAACTCATTACATGTGACTACTGTTCCAACTGAATAAATTGCCGTTCTTCTCCCTTGGACAGTGACTTCAACATCAATCAAAAAGTATTCTGTCTTTATTGCCATGGCATCCTTACAGTTGTAAGAATTATGCCTTCGGAACAATCCATGAAAGGATATTTATTTGAAAATGTTTGAAAGTTTGGCTCAGCGAATTATAGTATGGCTTTTCTAACTTAAGCCTTTCAACCATACATGTCAACATATGTTTCCCAGGGTGAAAATTTCAGGGACTGAACTTTCGGCTCTCTCTTAAAACCATTTGCAAGTATGATCTATGGTATGGAGCAATAATGAAAGACGATAAAAAGCTAATTCTGTCTGGCTAAAAGCATAGGTGGATCCAGGGGGGCGCCCCCTTTCGTGGGAAAAATTTGGTTGATTATATAGGGAATCATTGAAGCATGACAAGAGCAGGCCCCCCTTAGGTCAGTGAGCGGGCCCCCCCTTAGGAAAAGTTATGGATCCGCCACTGAAAAGACACCCTTGTAGATTTCTTAAAAGAGCAGGCTACTGGCACTGCCTCAACAAGTCAGCACTTGCAACCTCAAAGTGGTTGATATAAGTTGTAATAACTTGTTTCCCAATCCATATATATAAATATGTTTTAACTAATATACATACATGTATGTTTTTGGTAAGGTTTGGGATTTTTAAATATTTTGAACATTGTGGAAATGCCCATCTGATCAGTGAAATTATTATGATTAATGTTATAAGTGTTGTTGTGTAAAAAAAAATTAATGAACATGATTTGACGTTAAAAAAAAAGTTTAAAATTGATGCATGAAGGATACATGTGTACATGTATTTCAAAAAATGTATGAAAATAAACATCTGCACCATGAGTGTGTCATACTCCCATCGCGTATTCAAAGAATAAAGTTCAATAACTCAATGTCATATCAGAAATTTAAGAAAAACTAAAGGGAGGTTATCTTAATCTTTATAAACTATTCCTGAAAACTTCACATTCTTGAGTTATTGTCTGACATGTTGATGATGGACAGACAGACAGACGGACAACAGTAAAACCTCCCGAAAGGGTTGTATAAACCAAGGTTGAACATACTATTTAAATACACCATATCGCTATTTGTCTGCCATTACTGGACATTACAAAGGTTCCTGTAAGATTTGGCGTCATAATAGAAAATGTCTGAAGCCAAAAGGAAAATTGATTGTTGTTGTATGACGTCAATAGTTCAAAGTATTACAGACTCCCAAATAAAATAAGGTCTATTGGTTAATCACAAAGTCAAAATCAAGCAGAAATAGACACCAGAATAAAAAAAACAAATGATGATTGCTATAAAAAGTCCTCAAATCTCTACATAGAAAAACTGAAGACTGATCAGTACCAATCCCACCAAGAATAATTTGGGTGCGATCTCAGCTGCTTTCGAATGGTAAGCAGATTCTACTCCACGCTCCACTACAAGTGCGTTTTTTCTGACTGAAAAAGGAAAGTTCCTTTCCTCAAGACTTTCGAGTCTTGTTCAAGAAACCAAGTGCCGAAGTGGTCACGCCCCTTTTTTAGGTTTTAAAGAATTTGATAGAGGGGAAGAGTAATCGCATGAACAAAGTTTCAATAATTTTAAGTATCAAGCAAATTGAGAGTTCATTCCTCAACCTTTTTAAGTTGATTGGAAGATATCACCTCAGACATGTGCCCGGAAGTGAAATATTGAGTGTCCCGATGAGGACATTTTCTGACACTTGAAGCAACACATACATATCATATGTGTATTTACAATGGAATTTGAGATATAATTTACTGATTAAGTGTACCTTTTACCTGTATGTTTTGTATTTATTATGTATTAGCCGTATTACTGTTTTAGTTCTTCACAGACAAACTTTTACCGGTATGATAGTCTGACTTTCTTCTATCGGAAGTGATTAAAGAGGGAAGATGACATCACAACTTTCCCACAATTCCATGTAATTACCATCTTTAGGTTAAAGAACGTTCTTTGAAATTCGAAGAATTTTAAAAGGTTATTCAGCAGTATTATAAATTATATAAATTAAGTCGTAGAAAAATGAAACAACCATGAACACTGGTGCGGATTATGCTAAAGTATCTGTACAGTTCGAAGAAACACTGCTCTGAAAATAAAATTCATTCATTCTCATTGTTTTTTCTTCCTTTTTTTCTGTTTTTTTTTTGGGGGGGGGGGGCGAGGGGGGAAGGCATTTCGGAACCTTTTTATTGTCAAATCGGCATTTAGCTAGTTAGTCAATTCGGCCTCTGAAAAAATATTTTATATATATAAATAATTGGCAATCAAACCTAGCATGTTGGGGAGGGGAAGGGGGTGTCATTGTAAGAAAAATAAATTTTTGACCTATAGATCTTTTGTCCTTTTTTTATTTACATGTTCATTGGGATTCTGGAAGTTGTTGAGTGATGAATCTGAAAACGCATCACACAGTATAGCTAACTTATATAAATCCTGAAACCTTTCAGAAATCCTTGTATTGAAGTCAAGTCCTGAGAAAATACATGAGTGACTGAAATATATATTCATGGGACGGACGGACTGACGGATGGATGGACTGACGCACGGATGGATAGACAGAGGTTAAACAGTATAACCCGACTTTTTTTTTTAAAGCGGGGGTATAAAAAAGGAATATTTACCATTTTTAAGGGGGATCGTATACGTGCCCCCGTCAAAGCTCTAAAATTACCCTACTGAAACTACAAAAATACCAAATATCGTATAAAAATAGACTTTTTTTACAATTAACCCTTACCTTTCAATTATTTTCGTGTTATACAGTATATATGAACATAAATATACAAGAAATAACAATTTGCATTTACTATTCACTATCAATTCCAAGTTTACTATCCCGGCACAACGGTCAATGATATATTATAATTTGATATTGATATTGATTCACTCATCGGGAATAAACACATTTATGATATTTATTCTATAATTACACCTTATATAAGAAAGCAAGATTTTGATTGGTTGATAGCCAGTGTATTTTTCGCATATTCTAATATATTTTCCTCATTTCAAACGAATTTGCCTGTTTTTCATCACTGCCGGTGAATTTGCCTCAAATACCATGGTATTTGCCATTTTGGATATTCCTTTTTTACCCTCGCTAGCAGCTTCCCGCCAAAAGATTTCGGATATGACGTTACATAATGAAAGCGAGCTAACGCGTATTAGAACATGTATAATTCCCGCGGTTCTGTGATAATATCCACTTATACCCTAAATTATGCATAAACATGTTTATGAATTGCAGCTTGATAGTATTTATCTGCACATGTACAGAGAGTTTCAATCCAAATCTATTCGGTGTAATTAAACAGATATATCATGTTATGGAGGGGTATTTGCGAAAAATACCAGTCTTGGGACAGAATTTCCCTCGCCTGGCGGCTCGGGAAATTTCACAGTCCCTTGACTGGTATTTTTCGCAAATACCCCTCCATAACATGATATATCTGTTCTAATTACACCTTATATTAGAATGCCAGCTTTTGATTGGCTGATAGCCAGTGTATTTTTCGCATATTCTAACATTTCTTCCTCATTTCAAACGAATCTGACTGTTTTTCACCACTGCCGGTGAATATGCCTCAAATACCATGGTATTTGCCATTTTGGATATTCCTTTTTTACCCTCTCGAGCATTTTCCCGCCAATTTTTCGGATATGACGTTACATAAAAACAGCGCGAACGCGTATAAGTACATGTATAGTTCCCGCGGTATATTTTATGATAGTACTTGTCCTCAAATAAATATTTCCTTTTCCTAGTACAGAGAGTTTTAATTAAAATTCATTCGGTGTAATTAAACAGATATATCATGTTATGGAGGGGTATTTGCAAAAAATACAAGTCTTGGGACAAAATTTCCCTTGCCTAGCGGCTCGGGAAATTTAAGTCCCTCGACTTGTATTTTTCGCAAATACCCCTCCATAACATGATATATCTGTTCAAAAACCTATTGTTGGCATGATACGGGTTATGTTCTTCTCATATATTTTATGATGGTATGCATATAACTCTTAGCCCTTACCGGGAGGGATTGTGTGCTTGATATTCATATGATAAAGACTTAATTTTTCAATTAGTTTAATTGAGGTCTGTGACTGGCATGTCAGTATCTGCTAGTAGTCTTTTGTTAATTTATGTTGATTATTGTCATTTTGCTTAGTTTCTTCTGGTACCTGTTCTAACATTGAACTCGGACTTCTTTTTATGATCTTTAAATGATTTTTATTGTGCGCATTGCTGTGTGTTTTTTTATTCTAACTTGGCTAGAGATATAGGGATAGAGTTTGGATCTCAACATGTTTAACTCCGCCGCATTTTTGCTCGAATCTCAAGTCAGGAATCTTTGGCCTTTGTTAGTCTTTATGTCTTTTTTATATCTTTATTCATTTATATGTTTTTGAGTTTAGTGTGACGTTACTTTACTATGAACTAGTTCACATTTTTTTGTTTTGGGTGACCAGCTGAAGCCCGTCTACGGGGTGTGGTATTTTAACACTGTGTTGAAGAATCGTTGGTGGCCTTGGGATTTTTTCCTGCTATTTGATCGGGTTGTTGTCTTTTTGACACATTCCCCCTTTCCATTCTCAATTTTATGACAATTTAAAGTTTTTCTCTATTTTAATTTCATCAGAAATAGTTTTGAACATAGCTTTCTAACAAAAATCAAAAGTAACTTCCCGAAAGATTGCTGCTCAGTTCTATTCAAACGAGCAAATAAAAAGTAAATACGATCGCGATGTTTGAATCTGTATTGTAAGTAAAACGATCTACATTGAACAATTTTACTTTTCGTGTCACGTCTGTGTATGCATATCGTACTACTACGAGTGTCTTGTAAAAGAATTAGGAATAAATCAGCACTCATGTAAGCCCACATAGAAAAACATCATTCAAAAAGGATGATATTTTTAACGAATCATAAGTCCTTCTTGGTTTCAATGAACATAACATTGAGCATGCATCAAATCGGAGGACTTACTGTTTGCATTGGATACCGAAGATTCACGAATAACCATACACAGAACCATACCTTGCCGGTTCATTTGCAAGTTCGACGAACGAATTGACCATTATGTTCTAAAAGATTCCGAGTTTCCGCAGTGAAAGAGGGTATTTAGAAATACTGCGAAACTGTTCACTCGCGTAGTGGTATTAACCATATGTGGATTCTAAGAATGTCTAAAAGAACTTAATTCTGGATAATTTTAAATCTCGATTTTTCTCTAAAATAAGTTTTATCAAAACTTTTTTTTATTTTTTAACCCTGTATACCACAATTCCTTGTGTGAAATTGAAAAATCGACTTAAAGAAATAATCCACAATGCTTTTCAATAAAAAAAAAAATCAGTGGTAGCATACGCTATACATTTATTACTTTGCGGGTTTACCATACGAAGCATGCATACTTTGTTAATTGTGAACAGAAAAGTAAAACATGCTACACAAGTGATCAGTATATACAGTATGGAGTTTCTTTTTGACAACATATTTGTTGAATTTTTAGGTAGAATTCTCGGCATTCCTTAAGGAACGAACTGTGCGCCTCTCCTTTCCGATCTCTTCATATATATTCATATGAGTCAGAGTTCCTTCAGAGATTTGTCAAAAACGGCAAAAAGATCAAAGAAGCCACATTCGGATACACTGATGATGTTCTTTCCTTTAACAATCCAAACTTTTCTGATTGGTTTCAATTAATATATCCCCAGAACTAGAAGTAAAAGAAACAACAGACACGGCTTCCTCTGTCTCATTTAAATTTTAGACGTATACAGGTCTCGAATTTGATATGAGCAGTAATCTCAGAACCAGAATATATGACAAACGAGACGATTCTAATTTTGAAATTATCAATTTTGCCGCACCTTAGTAGCAGCATACCAACTTCACCTGCATAAAGAATATACATTTCCCAACTCCGGTATTTATATTCAAGAGCTTGTAGCTGCTACTCAGACTTTGCAAAAAGTCACCAGTGTCTGAGCAGAAAGTTGATGAGCCAGGGGTATTTCACAGAAAGTTGATGAGCCAGGGGTATTTCACAGAAAGTCTCGTCTTTTTTTCTAAAATTCCTCGGAAGATACCAAGACCATGTTGTTAAAAAATCCTTATCACCTTCAGTTTAGTTTAAACCAATTTTATTGTCTAAAATATACAATAGAATTGGATACAAGTTATAACAACTTAAGATAATCCTCTCCATATAAGTACAATATACAAAATTTCAAGATGACAGCAATTATATATTTCAGTACAGTATGAAAAATATATACAATAGATATATTATGTTTAAACAGTTACAGTTGGATACGAGTTCACTTCAAGATACAGCAATATTAATCAAATAATCTTTTTGTATGGCGTATATAACTATGTACATATCACCTTCACACATAAACTAGGCTTCGCTGAGTTAGACCATAAACTGTGATTCATTATAATACAGGAATAAGCCTGGATTTAAAGAGACGCAAGTGTTTGGAGTTCGATGTATACTGATTGATATTTTTATTATTTTAGTCTGGAAAATCAATGTTAATTTATTGTTTGAAATTGTTTATATATACTGCAACTGCTCTTCGATACTGCAGTGCTTTTTGTCTTTTTGTTGTGCCACGTGCCAATCTGATGAGTCACTCGTTTTTAAAGTTTGTTCTTATGTTGTGCTGTTACACCACTGTCACATGTTACATTGTATAATCAAGCTAAATTCTTAAAGTGTGTGCCCAAATCAGGACCCTGTTATTCAGTGACTGTAGTTGGTTGCTATGTATCAATTTTGTGTTTCGTTAATTTTTTTAGCCTCTTATTTGCTATTTGACAGGCTCCGACAAAATTATAAGCCATTTTTGCCGGCTCTATTTAAATAACGACTTATTAGTATATAGAGTCATGCTATGTTGACTACATGAAATTTTATTTTTATTGAAAATTAAGTCAGCGGTTGATGTCATTCTGGTGATAGAGGAGGAACACGTAGAAACCCGACCTGAAATGGTTTCAAGTTCATGTCTAGACAAACAGTTCTAGTGAATACAGAATTAATACTGAAATTCCGTCCTATTATATATTGTACATATGGTGCATGGAAATCTATCATAACAGCATGTATTTTATGAAAATTGAATATACTGTAATATCTGCAATTTTTGCAAAAATTGATGGAGACGCAAAAAAACATAACACATCTCCTTATTTCTGTATAAATGTTACAGGCAGCTCATGCCTGCATTATCATCTTCCTTGTGCAAGACCAAAAAATTCACCAAATGAAGGCACTGGTTTTGTAACACTTGTAAAGCATTTTGAGGTGGTTGGATGCTAGATTTGATTTAAAAACTTTCTATTAGGATATTTTAATTTAATTATTATTTTTATTATGTCGCTGGATTTTGAAATGCATGCATGCTATGCTTAAGTATTATATAAAACAGATTTATTTTTTAGAGACTTCTCAATAAAGTAAAGAATATCAATTTTAATATAGATGCTTTGCTCATGTCGAAATGTTTTAAAGGAGGCATATTTTTATCATTACCAAAAAGATAAACACAGAAAAGAACAACCATAGACAAAATACTACATACTAAAATGCTTTGAAGGTGGCAGCTTGATAAGACCGCTGAACAGTTAAGGGAATTATATGAAAACAACATTTAAGCTTGAAACAGCTCTAATTTGGATTGTGATTAAATATTTGACACAGAATGAATGTTGAATTAGAATTAAAAGTTTAAAATTGGACATTTACTTGTTATGGTCCAATATTTAAAGCCTAAATACATGGTTAGATTCAAGAATTCAGTTTTTATTGATAACAAACGAAGTTTAATTTTGAACCCTTTGAAACTGAAAATGGACCAGTTTGAAAACGGGCATCAGAAATTAAAAATCTACCTGAACAGTTAGATTATGCATTAGTATTAAAATTATTGTTTTTGACACATCATAGTTTTCTAAACGCTTAGGGCAAAACTCAATCTCTACCTTCCTGTTTTGGTATGGAGCCTTGTGGTACAATTTCATAGAGATCCATAGACTTATATCAAGATATTGTCTTCAAACTGATAGAAAATCCTTCTTTTTTGGCCCCAATTTACAAAATGGTTTTGGGCCATAACCCTCAAAATAATTCCCTTTTGATGTATGAAACAAAAATGTATTATTAAATGTCTCTGATGAAACCTTGTAGTACAATTTCATAGAGATCCATACAGTTATGTACACTAGTTATTGCCCTGAAACAAGAAAAATGTTTTTGGCACCTTTTCTAAAAAAAGACTTAGGAAAATAACCCCAAAATCAATCCAACCCTTCTTTTTGTGGTATAGAACTTGTAGTACAATTTCAAAGAGATGCATCATATATACTTAAAGTTATTGGACAATGGAAACCAAATATCTGTGGATGATGAGGTCATGGTCATACCATTATACAGCCACAATTTTGCTGTTGCATAAAATCTGAACATTAAGCAACACAAACTCCACAAGAAACCTGGGATGAACTATGGTGCTATGAATGCTTAAGGTGGTATGGGAGTCTAAAATAAAAATGATAGAATGTGTTCATACTTTGCAAAAACGTAGTATCTATGTTCAAATATATAATAAAAATGATAGGTCACCGTGCATTTTCTCTAGCTACAGGTGGTGACAAAATGACAGATTTTGTATGGATTATACAGGAAAAATCACCATTTTGTGATTAGAAACTAAACAAAATGATAGAATTGTAAAATAAATTAGGAAAAGATTGCTTTTAGACAGTGCTTTGAGAATATCAAAAGAAAAGATGGGGTCACCGTACGTTTTTTCCGGATAAAATACAAAATAGGAAAATTCCATGTAGAATCCTTCAGAAAATGCAGTTTTAGAGTTACCTCCCCTTAAAATGCCAATTTGAAAAAAATTAAAAACAACCAAAAATAATCAACACTTGAAATAATATTAATATTTATAAGTTATATTCTTATAAATTGGTTCTTTTAAATGAAAATTCACATTAAATATCTGCTTTCCTGCATCAAATTTTGCTAATTTGATGGAAAATCTAGACCTTAGGTTCTCTGTTTTTTTGCAATCCAAGATGGCGGAAGACACCAATACCACCTTTTGTAATGATGTTTAAGTTGAGGAACTAGCATGGACTCCCCCTAAGTTCTAAGTGATATCATGTTGTATAATTATTTACATTTTATGGAGATTAAATGATATGAAGAGTTAAGATTTAACAGTTTGAATTCCGATATAGTTCAATTTGCAACTTTGTTAAGTCCATTGATCTAATCTATTGTTCTTTTATGTACATATAGTTGCCCTTTCTCAGTGTGCTGATCCAGTCAAAAGAAGGAGAATGGTTTGAGATATGAACACTTCATAATACCTAGTTCTTTTTTTGTTACTTTTGACCTTTGTTAGTCCAGTGATCTAGACCAAAAGGAAATATTTTATCATATATTTATACATGAGATATGTAACAATTGCCAATGGGACAACTATACATAATTGGTTTGAACTAGCTTTCAGTAACTGTGAGTACTCTCAGATCAATACTTCAGTATCTTTTTGTTGTTGGGATATACAAGTACCCAGCCAGGTCCACTCTTGTGTTTTTGTTAGATGTATTTCTATTTGTATCCATCTGATGAATTAAGCATTTTTCAACTGATTTTTTATAGTTCGTTCTTATGTTGTACTGTTATATCACTGTCCCAGGTTAGGGAAGGGTTGGGATCCCGCTAATATGTGTAACCCCGCCACATTTGAGTAAGGAGCATGTAATTCCGTGGTTGTCTTTTGTTGATGTGTTACATATTTGTTTTTTTCATTCATAAATTAGGCCGTTATTTTCTCGTTTGAATTGTTTTACATTTGACATATAGTTGTTAATTTCTGTGTCATTTGGTTTCTTGTGGAAAGTCATTGCCAGTCATACCACATCTTCTTTTTTATATATATATGTTCTTTTAAGTACATTTGACCTTTTGTTTGACCACTGATTTAGACTTAAAGAAGGGGAGGGCTGAGATATAGAAAACCATTAAAATTTCATGTGCTTGCCCCAGTTCAAGAATCTTGTCAGTATCAGTGGAGTTTAAGCTGATGGAAAATAAGTCTACCACATTTATCCACTTTTTATCTCAATGCAATTCAGAGATTGGCGTCTTGTGTAGACAAGCTTCTATTATTTAAGTCTTTAGATATGTTTACCAAAAGAACGTTTTGTTGTTGTTTCATTGATATCAAACTCCTTTTATTTAAACTTAGATTCACAGTCTTCTTTTCTGATAGCACTCTGTGCCAACATTTACTAGTCCACTAGCTGTGCCTATTAAAATTTGATTTGGGCATGTGGAAATGTGAAATAATTTTGGTTAAATAAATTGAAGCATTTTCTTGAAATAAGCTTTCCAGAGAGTAGGTATAAAAGTTTTATGCAAAGGCTGTAATAAATGTCTTATATAAGGTAAACTCTATATTTAAACTATTCTTATACACTTAAATCCAGTTAAAATCATCTTTTAATAAATATATAATAGAATTGAGAATTGAAATGAGGAATGTGTTAAAGAGGTAACAACTCCACCAAAGAGCAGTAAACAGCCAAAGGCCACTGATGAGTCCTCATGCCAGTGAGAAAATCCTACTCCTAGAGGCAGGCTTCAGATACATGCATCAGACAAGAAAACAAGCTACATGAGTTTACATTTCTTTTATTTTTTTCAAGTCTATACAAATAGGCTTTTTTAAAAATCAAAAGCTGAATAAAAATTTACAAGATTCTGAATTCATGCATATATGTTGAACAGTCGGCATAAAAATGGCAGTTGCAGAGAAAATATCTCTTGCTGTTGGACGGTTTGTTTGTTTGATTAAGGCACTATAGGTTCTGTAAAGGGGTTTTCTTTTAAAAAAAGGGATTTGGAACATAATAAAAAGAAATGCCCAAATATATGACTTCATACCAATATCTGAAGCAAATCATTTATTTTATCATGATTCTTAACATGTTATAAAATTTACCCAATTTGGTCCACAATACTGCTAGTTTTTGTACATTATAAATTAAACATTGAATTATTTTCAATGAGAGAACTATTTTACAATCAAAACTGCAATAACATTGATGGTAAAGTTCCAAGAACATAATTGAAATGTTTGATTCTTTATCAATCCCTTTTACAGAACCTTTTTGTGGCAGTGGTTAATTTTGAAAACGAATGGTGTTTGAGCAAAATTAATGAAAAAAATTGACATTGAGTTAAATGTAAGGAGACATAGTTGCCTTATATTGTTTTACATAATAATACTTTTCCAATATCATTTAAGTATGCCAAGAAAAAAATGCTGATGTTGAAGAGAATGCTGCAGGCATACAAACATACGAGGGACAAACAGGATGTGTGTAAAGTACATTCGCTGTTGTACTATGCATGAAAAAGTAGATATAATATAGACATGATAATCAAATAATATACTACATTGTTTTTGCTGGATACCAATTATCTGCCCAAAACACAAAATTTCCATTTATTTTATCAATTTCTAAACAGTAAATAGTAAGAAAAATTGGTAATCATATAATATTTTCCGTTAACTGTGATGGCTGGTACCCAACATTTCAAAGCTTATTCCACTTCAGCTTGTATAAGTTTGATTTAAATATCATGTTCTGTAAAAATTGAAATATATGTAGATCTAGATAAAAATTTGGATTCATATATATCTATATAGATTCTGACAGGAAAAAAAAAACTAAGTGGTAGTAACTTCATAATAGAGAAATTTTTAAGGTAAGGGTACCTCACATTTAAGAAAAGATTAACCTGCAATAAATAGTGAGTTCTCAAGATCCTTTTCAAGAAGTATCTATTAATCTAAAATATGATTTTGTTTCTGGTAGACAATTATGTATTTTTTTACTATAATGGTAATGTCCATGTCTGTTTTTCTTTAAAAGGTCATTTCGTAAAATTTGATTTATATGATGCTCAGTTTCAACAATGGATGTACATTGTAGAGATATTTTATTTATATGAGAAAGAGGTTTATCTAAAAATTTATAAAATTTATAAAACACAATATTGATCTTAAAATTAATTACAAATGCTTGTTACAAATAACTCAATATAATGAACATGTATTTTAAACATAGGAAACTTTTATACTTTTTGAAAATAAAAGATGAACTGCTGATCCAACTTCTCTAAATTTGAAAGTACTGAAAAACATTCAGTTGATGTCATCTTTACAGACTTAAGGTGGTACCTAACACTACAGGGAGGTAACTCTGTAAAATCAGCTAAACGTTTATAATTACGTTGTGTTGTAAAAGGAATAATAAGCTTCTCAATGATCAAAATTGGTGTTTGTCAAATTGCCATATAACCAGTGTAATTTTTCTGACAAAACGGTTGGTTCAAAAATTTTTAAATCTTTATATTTTTATTAGTCTCAAAGTAAATACTTTGACAAAATTTTATGAAAATTAAACGAGCCAAATTAATTTTAGTGAAAGTGTTGGGTACCACCTTAAAAAATTGCCAAAAATTTAAGCCATGGGATGACAATATCAAAATAATACTTCACACTGGCTGAAGTTAACTTATAATGCAAAATATGAACGAATAATGCCATGGTATATTGATGTTTGGATGCTTGAGTATACCAACCACAAAAGAAAAATACAAAAAAAACTGTAATAAAAAAATATCAATGCCAATTCAAAAATATATATAAAGTACCGGTATATGAGCTAAAACAGCTGACAGAAATGTAACGGTGGGAAGGAATGTTTATTGTTTTCTCCTTGATTAAATTCATTCATAACTAAATTCACATTTTAATAATATTCTCTTGCATAATTTTGATACATTTGAACAAATTATTTGTAAATCAATAAACTAGCAGTATCAAATAAGATATAATATACATACAAAAAAATCAGTCTTGGTCCAATTATATAACTTGTTCGTCTTTAATAAGCATGGATGTAAATAATACAATTAATAAACTGTTGACAGAGATTTATCTCCCCTGTTGGCAAAATTCAGAAAAAAGATCTTACACTGCTTATCAATTCAAAAGTTAAAATAATGACAATTGAAAAATTGCTAATTAAATTCAAAGTCACTTGACAATGAACTAGGATGATTTTTGTTTGTTATTGAAAGGACTTCCTGAAACATTTTTCGGTGTGATCCCTTCTACTATTTAATGAAACAATCAGATAGAATGTGTGGTGATGTAATGTTTGTGCCCTAAAGTTTATAATTAAAATGTAAATTTCAGAAAAAAAATTCTAGGTCTCCTGCATACCAAAATTAATTAATACCCAGCTTTATAGTACAATCATTTTAAAATAAAAGCATAAAAAAAATAAACTATGACATTACAAAGTTGATTTTTTTCTCTCTAGTAATTTCAAGTTAAATGTATTTGTATGAAAAAAAAACAGAAGTTTTTTCTTTTTTTAATTTGTTCAATATTAAAAATAAAATACATCAAAAGAGAAAATATACTTATGCTAAGCAAAATCAAAGGAAATTTATCTCCAAACATTCTAAGCAAATTTAGATACATTACTTATTAATCAGAAATCCTTTTAGAGTCTATAAATAAAACAATAACCCTCGTATATTTAAAAGCATGAACTTTGTGAGTTGATCGAGCGAGAAGTTATATATATTGTACTACATATATGTTGAGATTTTTTTTGAATAAAATTATGCCACAGTTTGAGACTTAAACAACAAAATGTAAAAATTTGTTCAAAATATATAAACATTTGTACAATATATTTACAAAATTTACATAACATTATATATATAGTCATAAGCAAATATATCAGGCAGTTCAATATCTGGCAAAACCAATATTATGTATAAATGCATAAAATTCACAACAGAATACTTTTGGTCCCAAATACACTATAAAAATGTATCTAAAAAAGTTTAAAAATTGGAATTTATACTGTTAAAATATTCATAAGTTGATAAAAAAAAAAAAATGTTAATGCGATATATGATTTAATAATATGGGATTTATTAATACCAAATTATGAAATGTCATATAAAAATGGAATATTGAAGACTTTTAACAAATAATAAAATGCACCAATGCCAACTTGAATTAATAATATACTAAATCAAGGCTATCTTGCCAATATTGTGACTCAATAATGTGGAAAATGACAAACAAGTTAACAAATGTTATTGTGATTCCTCCAGCCTCTTTTTCAAAATGTTAAGACGTCTGCCCAACAAATTAATTACAATGTGCCTTACATGGTGCACGTGATTCTAAGTAGGTATTGAAAGAATATGGTATCAAATTGACTTATTTTAGTGCCCTTTCATACATTTTTTTATTCTGAAATTTAATGTGTACAATTTTTATTGAAAATCAAGGGCAACATACACTTCTAATCAGAGCTTGTTAACAGCAAAGTTAGGAACAGAGGGCGACATTGTCGCTCACTTTGCCTAGTAAAGTGACTCCAGAATTCCTTCTAACAATACACCATATGCATTATTACAATTTTTAAAAGTAAAAATGCTCAAAATTGGATTCTAATTAATATTCCATATTGATGTAAGATCAAGCCAAAAAACCAGAATTCATATTCTAAAATTGACTAAACAGGTATCAAAATTTCTTTGTAAATCATCAAGAACCTAGGGAGTTAGGTCTAATGGTGTAATTTTCAATGCATGTATTTCATCTCTTCACTCAATTCTAATATCTATAAATTTACAAAAAGCTTAGAAAAACAAAAAAAGAAAACTGTAATTTTTGCTTATTTCAAATTTTAATTTTGAATGTAAAACGTCTGGGATTTCCTATTCACTATTGGATATTTATTGTGTATACATGTATTACAAAATATTTCTTTTTTTAACAAGAACAAAAAAAAGTATTCCTATCTATATTTTATCATCACACAAAAAAATCTAATTTAACGAAAACAAAAATAACATGCCTTTTTATATTTTTACAAACAATTCAGTATTGAACAAAAACAAAATTTAACATGCCTCTTCTATATTTTTACAAACAATTTCTTATCTAAACAAATACAAAATTAACATGCCCATTTATATACAATTGATATAAAGACCGTTATTATCAACGTCCACATGTATAAGATATAGTGCTAAATGAGTTTGCACATATATTATTCCAGCAATTAAGCTTAAAATTGAAAGAAAGGAATACCCATAACACAAAGTAATCACAGTTTGAAAGTAAGAAATCACAGCTAAAAATGCTCAAACATTTTCAAGTTTAAAAGTAAATACAAGTATGACATCATCACATCTGATTTATCATTTTGCATTATATAAGACATTGTTATCAATTTTATATTTTTTGAAAACACTTTAGGGATGGCTGCAGTAATCAAGATTTGATATTTTGTTTAACAGCCTTATATTACCAAGGACTAAGCTATTGTATCATAACTGGCTTTGGTCCTTTAAATTAAAAAAAAAAACACAAAAAATCTGCAATATAGTAGTAAGGGTATTGAACATTACTTGAAAGTGAAAGTTAAATTTTATATTAATTCTAAATCTGTAAATTCATTACATATCCTTCTCGCACTTTGTATTAAAACAGTCAGATTAAAAGTTCAGATTTTGACAAAACTGTTTCAACTTGAGTCTTTATATATGCCGAGATTAAAAATAGTGAAAATTGTAGATTCGGCCAGATGTGATGATGTTACAATTTTCAAAAAAAACAACAAGAACTGATTCATACTTCGCAAATTATTTCATTTCATTTACACCATAGTAAGAACACACTTAAAATCATAACAAATTTCATTATAACTGTCGCATTTGCATGCATTTTTTAGAAAACATCTAATTTTCCTCATTTTAAATAAACATGTGTGCTATTACCTTCAATTTTTTTTTTAATGATTTCATAGCAAAAACTGATTTTTTCTTTCCCCTATAATCAAGATCAATTTTTTTGTTCAAAATGTGAAAATCATGGAAATTGGATGATACATAATGACTATTTTGTTTGATCATAAGCTTTTTGTTAATTTACCAAATAAACTCATAAAAAACATGTACATTTTAAAAAGAAATGCAGATAAATGGAAGCTGTGTTTATGTATATATAAGTCGTATGATAGATCTAGTTAAAATGAATTTTCAAATGTATGATTTATAACAAATACATTTTTACCAATAGCTGACACACTAAAATGCCCTGCCTGCTGCAACAATTTGATACAATTACTGAAAAGGTCAATTAACTTTGAAAACTGAGGTCAAGGTCAAATTCTACCTGTCACCCTTTAATGTAAATTTTCTTTAATGAATTCATATTACTGGTATCAAAACACTGTTTAACTATTATAATAATCAAGTATTGTTTCTGAGAGAAAAATATTTAGTCAAAAAAGGAATAAGGTAAAACAATATGTTTATATGTTAACCCCACTGACTTAAAAGTAATCTTCAACGAGTCACTGGTGAGACAAATCATCTTTTTTAAAATGCCATTTGGTAGTTCATAGATTATAAAAATATTAAAATATTAAATTACTTTCTTCTTAACAATGAATGTATACACATTTCTGTTTTTGTTCACCATTACAAAAATACTCCTCTGACTAATGTTTGTATACACGTTTCTGTTTTTGTTCAGCAGTGCAAAAATACTATCTTGACAACTCTTGAAGTTTTATATACAACTATCTTTTCTACCATTCACTCATTTGTATTCCTGAATTATTCTTTTCTGTCCTTGCATTGATTTAGCCAACCATAAAATTCTTGTACCCTACAATGGAATTCAATAATTGATGGATAAACCTTATTACCAGCAAACCCCTGATCCTAATGTTCAACCCAATCACAGAAAAGGAATCATCTCCCTGACACTGCTAAGTAATCCAATCAAAACAAGGGTATCATTTCCCTGACACTACTCAGCAATCCAATCAAAATAAGGGTTTCATTTACTGACTGGAGTATCAGATCTGCTGCTAGTATCCAATCCTGAATCACTTTCTGACACTGACATAGAACTTGACGTCCGTAAACTATCTATTTCATCTCTAAAATAACTATGGTTCAAAGCATTTCTTGCACTTATTCTTTTATGTGGATTAAACTGCAACAGTTTCTGAAAAAAATTGAAAATTTATAATAATAAACACATGTTTTATTAATATTGTACAAAGGAGACTGCACAGTGTTTTTCATTAGCTGCTGTATCATCATATATCTATTTTGTTTATTGCTTTATCGTAAACCAGGCTGTTAAGTTTATTTACTTTATATTATGTCATTTAAGAGCCTTTTAAAGCTCAATTATTATTTTTGGTTTCGCTCATTGTTGAAGGTAATACAATACCATATAGTTGTTTGAATCCACATCATTTAGTCTCTAGTGAATAGTTTATTTGTCTCATTGGCCATCATAAAATATCTCTTTATTTTCATATATACATAGAAAAAGTTTTATATCTTCTTCAGTGGCGGATCCAGAAAAAAATTTGGGGGTGGTCCCAAATGAATATTGAATGGTATGAAAAAGGTTAAAAAATACCTTCGACATTATGGAAGATCATGAATTTGGACAACACCATGCAATGCACATATTCCTAGGTAAAGGAATTTAAAGACATGTAAAACTGATTTTTATTTAAGACTCTATGCAATATCTTGCAATCTAAAATAGCACAACATACAACTGTCATCTGAATTAGGCAAGCTGTAAAAAAAAGTTAGCTAAAATGTTCCGAATCGGTAAAAATAGTTCTACGTAAAATTGTTCAACATTTACTAATTTAACAAAGAGTCGTTTATCAGGTCATTCAACATCATGCATCGCGGGTGTTTCCTTGCAAAGTTATCTATAATTTGTTTTATGTTAAGTTCCAAACTGTAGTGCACATGTATCAACGAAAGTCCGTTTAACGCGATTGCCCCATAGTTATTCTCAGGTAGGTTTTTAAAAGTGATAACTCACTGTTGGATCGCTCACATTCGCAACTCGTCACCCCAATGGTAGCTATGATTTTTAAGATAACAGAAATATTTGGAAAGTTTGTTTTGCAACATACTTTCAGAGTACCAACTACAGTTTCTGGTTTTGAAAGAATTAATTGACAGTCAATTTGTATTTACCTTTCAAAATAAGAAGTCAACTTCTTCATATTGAAACCCCTAGGGTGACTGGGGTATAGAAATATGGTCACTTGTTCTTCTCCCGACCGGCAGTAAAACGCTTGCCGAAGTGGGGCGTCCGTTTGGCTGTGCGGGATGTATCAAGTTCGCAGTCACGTCCGGTCAGAAGGGGGACGTTAAATCCGATGCCTCGTGTAAAGAGAGTGCCACGCTCTTTGCATGTTAAGAACCCTTGCAACAACTCTTTGAGGGGTCGGTAGGTGGCCTGTTGCAAGGCAAAATGTCTGTCCCTATTCAATATACCCTCATTTTCCAGTGGCAGTCCAAATTCCCCCGACCATCATCCCAGATGGCCTCTATCGTATCCACCTACCTATTGTATTTATTGTGAACTTGTTCTCGTCCTGAATATGCATGAAATATTTGCCACTGGACGTTAAGCAACCAACAATCAATCAATCTTCATATTGACGAGCTGTTTTGACAATTTAATTACATGTATACAGGTGAAACGCATTGATCCGTATTCTATCATTGTGACACCTCCAGGTATCCAGGTAATCCATAACCAATTAGTGCGATGAAAGGATTAATCTTAAGTGTTAATTTATTAATTAGCTAGTTATTGAAAAAATAGACACTTTAAAAAAAATTGAGGTTCGTCATGGGGGTGGTCCGGTGCGCCGTGGGACCACCCCCTGGATCCGCCACTGTTCTTAAATACTAACACTTGGTATATTGTAAAAAAAAAACCTGCAGCAAAACTTTATAACATTATAACTATTATTTAACTCTTCTTGAAAGTAAGTAAACTTCTTATATGCATTTGTGTATTAAAAAAACCAACTAGTGTTGACTACTAGTGATACAGTGAGTCTTGAGTAAATTGTTTCTGGTTGTAATCCTACAATTACCTCTAGTAAATCTTGAGCGTCAGATTCTATTTCTGGAATATAATGTTGTAGTGGCTGTGGTGGGACTGGTTTAAATGAGCTCCATGGTAACGTAACATTTTCTGGCCAATCATGTTCCATTGGAAGTCCCAGAATTCTACAAGTAAAAAAAAACTGCCAAAATTACAAACTTAGTAATCTGATGAAACTGATTTACAATAAGACAGACCTTGATAAATGTTTAACAAATGAAATGAGTGAAAGCAAATAAAGCAATATTTATAAAAAAAACTCATAGTAATTATAAGAAAAGAACAATCTACTTCATAATATAAATTAAATTTGTGCATGTAACTGTATGTATATTTTCTTATATTAATGATATGACTACTGGTCTTTAATGATTTTCTTCTAACGTTAAAAACATTCTGAGAAATTAGCAGTACAACATGCAAATCACTAAAGAACTAAAATTATGACTTAACAGTATGGAATTTGCTCATTCCTCATGGCTGAACAGTGGTCTATAGACGCTTACATCCACATCATTTTGTCTCAATTGGTGGATGGTTGCATCATGGGCAATCATACCACATCTTCTTATTTCTATATTTTTAGTGTATGGCTGTTTTGCTATGATCAATATATATGATGGATGAAACTACCATCCTTAAATTGAAATTTTAGATTCTAGGTTATATATTATGGCAAAATATGGTGCTGCTCCATCTGAGATCATACAAATGGTTTAAATTTTAGTTAAATGTTACAATTTAACCATTAATGAAAAATGTAATTTTATTTTACATTCAAACTCAATAGTTTTTCTTTACTAACAAAATCAGAATCCTACAATTCATTATGAAACCACATTACTTTAAAATTCACCACAAAACTTACTCAAATATTTTGGCTAACTGATCTATATCTGACTGTCCACAAAACAATGGCCTGCAAAGATAAAGTATGTAAATTACACATTTAAGGCAATAATAAATACACATACTATACATGGCTGCATAAAATATTTATGAATAAATACAATGAAAAAATCTTTAGTAACCGTGACATCAAAAAAAGTTAAATAGAAGATTGCATTGATCCTTTAAAGCTTTTATAGTCATGTGATCATCTTTATGCAAATCATATGCAAATGTTTCAATAAAACATGATAAATAGAAAGTAATTATTGGTTGGGTTTAGTGTTGCTCAGTCTTTCATTTTCTTTTGTGATCCATATGTTGTTGTATGTCGTCGTTTTTTTGTTTTGTGTTCTGTCATGGTATCGTTAGTATGAATGCCCCGTTGGTATCTGTCATAACAAGTGGGAGGTTTAGTACAACCAGGAATATGGCAGTTATATTTCACTTGTTCCGCTGATAGACAGCATTTGATTTGATCAGTATTTACCGTCTTCCCCTTTTTTAATTTGCCTTGAGAGTTCCGTATTTTTGTTATACTTTTCTCCCCTTTATTTTTATATTCTTCCAATATATGCATAAGTACTATCATACCTTCTGATGAAAAGTTCTGCAAATATGCACCCACAGCTCCATAAATCTACAGGTGTGGCATAAGATGCTTGTAAAATTACCTCTGGAGCCCTATACCATAGTGTTACCACCTGAAATTCATAAGATTTGTTAACATCAGTTTCAATATATCAAAGATCCAATGATTACAACTTTAATAATAAAAGAATTAAGGAAGGGTTGGTAGATGTCAATGAGCCTCTTTTTTGTTTTATCCTCTTTATCTGTTAGTATTCATTCATTGATGAGTTGAGCATTTTTTCCATTAAAGTTTAATTGTGACGTTTTGTTGTATTGTTGCACCACTGTATCAGATTAGAGTGCAGGTTGAGGCTAAATATAATGTTCAAACCTGCTGCGTTTGTTTGCATCTGTTCTTTGTCAGGAGCATGATGTTTAGTGGTTGTCTTTGCTGATGTGGTTCTTAAGTGTTTCTCATTTTTTTTATAAAGATTAGACCTTTGGTTTTCATGTTAAAATGGTTTCACAGTTAGTCATTTCAGGGGCCCTCTATAGCTTGCTGTTCGGTGTGAGCCAAGGCTCCCTGTTGCAGTTAAACGGCAGTTTATTTGCATCTTACTGATAAATGTTTTTTAAGAAGTCACTGTTAAAGTAAAATTTGTTTTGATCATATAGACTGAGATTGAGTTAAAGCATGTGTCAACATTTAAGTTGTAGTTTGCAATTTTTTTCTTCAGTTCATGTACCTGCAAACATTAAACTAAATATTGTATAATGCTTATCAATGATTAGTCCACTAACCACTGAAGTAAGAGCCATCTGAAACCCGTAAACTCGAGCAAGACCAAAATCAGCAAGTTTTAACTGGCCATTTCTTGTTATAAGTATGTTCTGTGGCTTTAAGTCTCGATGTACAATTCGATGAGCATGAAGAAAGTCTACACCATTTAATAACTGGTACATTAAGTCCTGAAATATGAAGAATATCAATTAATTACATTATTCATTAAAGACTTTGTTTCATTACAATAGAAAAGGTTTTCTTGTTCTTATCTTTGCTCTAATTTAGAGTATTTTTTTCCATTCATGTAGGTTTTTTAAGAACCAGCATATCTTTTCGATTTTCTGAGTTGAAGGAAGTAAGAGAAACTGAATTCTGTTTTCAAGCTTTTGTTTGATATTTGTCATTGGCAATTATGTCAAATCTACTGTTTTGTATAAATCATTTTGGGGTTCTTGGGGTTTTTTTGTGGGGACAAAAGCACACTTCTTTAATTTTTGTGAATGTGAATGATTCATGTTTTTTCCTAGTTGAGTCCTGTAAAGTTATCTATCTTAATATGTAGTTTCATAAATACATTACAGTTAGATGTTTACTTGACCAACCATATGGAACAATGATAAAAAAAAATACAATGACACAATTATCATACATTGTGTGTGTATTACCCTTAACCAATTTATTTGGTTTGTAGCAAACATCCATGTCTTGATTGTTTTAGTTTCAGGTAAATAGTATAAAACAAGATCTAATTTTTTCAAAAACTCTTACTCTAATTCTGTCTGGCCCTAGTCCTGGTGATGGACATCTTTCTAAATAGGCTGCCAAATCCTGGTCTATGAATTCAAATACTAAGTTGAGACGGATTTCATTTGCGGTTTGATTTGTATGTTTCACATCAAGAAATCTGAAAAAAAAGGAGTTTGAGTATATTTTCACATTTGTTTGAAAGCCATAATGATAAGACTGAAAATTGCAAAACATTCTGAATTTCATTCTTGATTCTGTATACAATAAAAGTGTGGAACCTTCAGTCTAAGATCTGAAGTTTGGAAAATGAGAAACAAATTCCTAAAACAATCATGTAATAGCAGGTGGACAATTTGAACAAAGTTCAACCTGCCTTAAAAGATCTTAGAAAATTCAGGGCTCAGGGTTAAAATCTGTAGGAAGAGTCAATAATTACACAAAATAGGTACCTAATTCCCCCCCCCCCCCCCCCCCCCCCTGCCCATTTGCCATCCTATATGGCCAAAAATCATATTTATGAAAAATACATAGACCAACAAAAGATATTCAGTTAGGATTTGAAGGAGTTTAAATACGGGTATACTTGCAACATTTGAGCGAAGCTGACATTATTCAGACACTGTTTAAAGTACAGAATATAAATGGCGCAAGCTGACATTATTCAGACACTGTTTAAAGTAACAGAATATAAATTGGCGCAAAGCTGACATTATTCAGACACTGTTTAAAGTAACAGAATATAAAAAACAATTAGTTAAAAACTAATTGATAAATACTGTACTCTTTAAAAACATCATACTAAACTAACATAAAAAATAATAACCTGATACCCCTTACAGGATTTGATTGGAACAGCCCAATCAGGTAGAAATCTATTGATCTATCTAATAAGGTTAGCTACATAGATTTACCTATTACATATGTAGAAAATAAGCAAACAAAATTTAAATCAATACTTGTAGGTAAATGATATTCATGACCAAGAGAAAGCCATTTAAAATGTTTGGAGCATTGACTTTTAAAGAACCTGCAAGAATTTCTAAAATATGAATGAATTTTGGTGTAGGTTGAAATTTAAAAGGGAGAATTCCAATAATTTTCATTTAAATTTCAATCTTACGTGACTAAAATTCATATAAGAAAAGTTCATTCAAATAAATTTTTCAGGTTCTAACTTGTGGTTAAATGATTTTTTGGTTTAATATAACAAACTGAAATAACACTACTTTTAATAGAACTATTAAATTTGTGAAAGTATTCATCTAACTTAATAACATTTTTCAGTAGCATTTAAAGAGGGCGGCGGCACATCTCGAGGTCTATTTTGATATGCAGTTTTTATGTGTAGATCTAAGCACATTTAAATAAGAATACAGTTCTTAAAATATGTCAATACTTTTTAAACAAAATGTTTTGTTTCAAGTACAAAACAATATTTTATAAAGGGAAACCAGCTTAAGTCAAAGTATCATTAAATACTAAGACTATTAATTATGCATATATGTAAAATAATCACATGATCATACACTTGAATAGGTGACTTCAACGTTAACTAACTGGGCAAATAACCAACAGAATGATACTATCTTCTGGTAAAAAAATAAAATCCTATCTGGACAGCTCAATGTTGAAGGTTATACTTTGTCCTATAACCATTATAATGATTTACTTTCCCAAATTGTGACTTGGATGGAGAGTTGCTCATTGACACTCATACCACATCTTCTTATATCTCTCTAAAAGTTTTCAAAAACATGATTATTTGAACAAAACCTCTTTAAGATCAGCAAGACTCTCCTATTAAGAATAATTTATTGCCATTCAACTTGCAGTTCTTAGAGGCTGTGTAGGAGGTCAAATTTCCATGCTATTATGATCTGGCCATATGACCATTGCAAACATCACCTTATTTTATCAAATACATTTTCCTATAACCCTTTTAAATTTGTCTTTATCTAATACTATAAGTGTCTAAATTGACTAAAAAGCATTGTTCTAGGATCATTCCCTATATAAAGTAAAATGTCTTATTTGACTCAAAATATTGTCCTATGAATTTTCCCAACATATCTACTGGCAATAACTATAGTGTCTTATTTGACCCAATGCACTGTCTTACAAACACTCTGTATATAAAACCTTTTTGGTCGTCTTATTTGGTCGCATTGTCCAAGGAACATTTCTTGTATGTAAATGCTCCTTATTTGACCCAAATTACCTCATCCATTGTCTTATAACTTATACAATATTCTGTCACATTATCATTACTTCTGCTGACTACAGGAAAACACTTATTAATACTTCCCATTTAGTATTGTTATCTTCATTTTAAACAAGTATCAAAGTATTTCTGTAACATTAAATTCATATAAACAGTTTCAGTCAGTAAGTTTTGCTAATTTTATAAAATTTAAAAAAACAAAAGGGGAGATAATTAGCAATATCTTATTCACTGTCGTCTTCTAAGGCTCTAACAATGCAAATCATAAACAAAGACAGCAAATTGTGAATATAAGCAGATGTGCAGTTTATATGTAAACAATCAGTAACCCATGGAAACAAAAAAATAAATAAATTCAAAAGACATCCTCTTCTCATTGATTAACGTTAAATAAATGCAAAGTTCTAGAAAAGTGAGTCTCAGGTTTTTTTCCACCAAATTTTGCAAAGGTCTGACACAATTTTGATATTTTGCAATAGAAATATTGATATAAAGACCATCAGATTTTCTTCAAGGACCATGGTGCACCAAGGGGAAAAGTTTTGGAGAACTGACAAGCTGTTGAGCAACAATACTTTTTTTTCTTTTAAACCTAAACGTACCATTACTGTTTCAATCTGTTATCATGAAAATTAGTACTAGTTAGTTAAAATCCATCTCCACAATAATTGAGACTTGGTGTACTATGAACATCACCACTATCACATAATCCCAGCTCTTTTTACTCATTAGAAACATTTTTGGGGAGTCTTTTCAGAAACCATTAGTACATGTATTTCAATATGCTGGGTCAGGCCAAAAGTTTTAACCTCCATTGGAATATTTCTACCAGAAAGTGTATTAATCATTCGAATTCCATCAGCATAAGACGTACAGTGACACATTTTATCAAAGCATTCTATTTGCTAACTTATAGTCTTCACCTTTTCAAATATTTACAATATTATATTAAACTGAATCACGCCAACAGTGTCATCTGAAATCGTGATTCAGTGATTTTTGTTTGATCAGCAATAACTTATCATTATTGTATCTCATATACTGTACCTATACCATTTTAATTGACCTTAATATATAGAATAAGAATCTTTTTAAACTGGTAGACTGTCCTAATCTCTCTAAAGTGGATCATTTATTCTGAATTAAAAATGGCAATGAATGCATGGTAGCTTAGCACTGACATTATGGTGGATAATATGTATGTATACATTCTTTTAAAGGGATCTTTGTATATTATCTACATGAGTAAATATATCGTAAATTCTTTGGAAATAATAGTACAGCCTTCAGGTTAAATTTATATACACTATTGTGTATATATATTTCAACTTATGTATTTATAATATACCATTTACTGAAGAAAGTAAAAGTCAACTTGAGAAATATGTAAATTAACGGTATGCCTCATTTATGAACTTCTTCAACTGTCCTCAATGCTTAGATTTCTTTCTGACAATTACCAAGGTTTTATACTATGCTACCCACAATACATATTGTCCACATTATCTTGAATTGATAACTGTATTTCAAAATACATGTACTTCTTTGCTTATAAACTGAAAATTCTTTGTTTTTGGAGGTTCAAAGCAAGATACATCAACTACATCAGTGAACAAATTATATTTTTTTAAATGAAGTCTCAAAAGTGGTATTCATGGTACAAAATTTGCTTTAATTTGAAATGTAGGTCATGGTTTCTATTTCTTGTGGAATGCAGGTTTCACAGAATCTCCTGATTGCATTAAGGTTTATGTACCCTTCTGTAGCCATTTTTGTACGAATTTTTCAAACCTCAATTGTATCAAAACTAAAGATATAATAAATAATAGCGATAGGCCATTTAGTACATGTTCCAAGGGGAAACTTGATGCAAAGCATTATTTTTTTACTGTTTCATTGCATTTGATAGAAAAAGAGGACTTTGTGGCAAATAAATCAAGATTTTTATAGAAAATCCACAGCCTTTAATACAGAGATTTTTGTTATAAAATTTGAAACATAAACTACTCACTTGATTTTCTATGATGTGCTAGTGTTTATTTTTTACAAAAAGTTCTGAGTAACCTGTAAATTCCAAAACACCTCGTGCTGAGTCACTAAAGTCGAGCGCACCCTAAAAGGTGTACTTGATTTTGGCCATATTTATACTTGTCTTAACCAATAACTACATTTATAAACTTGTTTTAAGGAAATCAATGCTAGCACTGCATGCAATAATCCTATATCTATCAGTCATCAAATTGCCAAATATGAGAGTACAAGGATAAAGGCTGTGGATTTTCTATACAAATCTTGATTTATTTGCCACAAAGTCCTCTTTTTCTATTAAATGCAATGGAACAGTAAAAAATAATGCTTTGCATCAAGTTTCCCCTTGGAATATGTACAAAATGGCCTATCTCTATTATTCATAATATCTGTAGTTTTGATACAATTGAAGTTTGAAAAGTTCGTACAAAAATGGCTACAGAAGGGTACATAAACCTTAAACTCTAATTCATCATATCTAGACAAGTATCCACATCAAATATCATAATTTACATTTTCAAAAATGAAGACAAGTTGTTCATTTCAGGGATTGATGTGTTCTCCCTTTATAAGCCAATATAAGGGTCTTAATTACAAAACCATTGATAGTGGATTACTCAATCCCAGTGGCAAATATTTCATGCATGTTTAAGAACAGGATCAATTAACAAAACATACAATAGATAGGTTCTGTAAAAGAAAACGTCTGGTATAAAGGTCAGAAAAATTTGAAATGCCATCGGAGAAGGAAGGGATATATATTTGATAGGTAAGAAAATTTGCCTTGTAACAGTCTTCATATAGTATGACGCTCTCACTACAATAGGCATCAGATTAAGTTCCTGATCTGACTGGATGTGGCTGCCTACTTGTAGTTGTACATTCTGTCAAATGGATGGCCCCGATTGGCAAGGGTTTTACTGACCGTTGGAAGAAGACCTAAGTGACCATATCTCTATTCCCCCAGGCATCCTACAGAATTATATAAATCTATACAGTTGAAGGTTCAAGTATTATCTCATAATGGGTTAATGATAATTCAATAACCTTTAAATTACAAATAAAAAGGTCAGACAGGCTTAATTGTAAATTCCCTTTGAGTTTATTCCAAATCTGAAACTGATCTATAGGTGTATTTGCCAACGGTAAAATTATGGAAATTTAATCAATCTTATAAATGATATGACGTCAGTTCATTAAGAACCTTGTAGATTAATTATGGTCTACATGTAGATTATTGTTTAGTATGAAATCTAATCCTGATATAAAATTACCATTCAATGTGATTAATTAAATCAACCAAAATATGTGTCATATACTGATGATGTGCCTCTGCAAAAATTGCAATTGAGGTTCTTGGTATAGTCAGTCCAGGAGTACTGAGCATTTTCATGCTCTAGTTTTTATATCTCTTTTTTTTTACCAGTATATACAAAACAAATCAAAATCGTGTAAATTTTTGACAACTAAACAATAGAAGAATCAATTAAAACGTTTAAAAATTTCCACTTTCAATGATCAGGTTACTTCAAGACTATAAATATAACATAAAACAAAAGCTACTGTTTAAAATAAACAATAATATTATGTTTAATTTTAAATATTTGCACTTTCAAAGATCTAATGATTTGAACACTGTATATATATTAAGAAATGACACAAAACAAAAGCTTACAATTTAAAAAACGAAATATTATTATGTTATAAATGCATTGAAAATGACAACGCTATTTCTTATGGTTTTTTTTCATTTCTGGTATGAAATCTGGACAAATAAACAAACGAGTAGGTGGTATATTCAGGAAGGATACCACGTATTTGAATCTATCTTCCTTTTACATATGTTTTCTTACTGGAACATCAGCAGTCAAGTGCTCAGGGACTTGAATGACATCTAAGTACATGTACGGCTTGTTGTATATCCATATATTGAGCTTGAGATTTCTGGTTTTGACTTTGGATTTCTGCTAGACCAATTGGTGGCCTTCGATTGTTTTCTGCTCTTTGGTCAGGTTGTTGTCTCACTGCCTATTTTCATTCTCAATTTTATTTTGATCTATGAGTATAGAAGCCTATATTCATAAAAATTACAAGTCGGCCAATGATGTACCTTTCAAATATATTAGGTACCGATAAATTCAAGATGAAATTGATAAGTTTATCTAGCTTATTTTTGAAGGAACTATCAGACTGGTACATCTGTTCTTTACATACAGTTTAGATAAGTCCACATCTTCCAAGTCTTTTTTACTCTCAATCTTTTAAAATTTGATATAAGATATTGGCCATGGTTTTAAGAGAGGAAGTTTTTCTTCAAGTATCAAATAAGTGGATAGATTGAACTTGGTATCTTGGTTTTGACAAATTCTGCATACAAGCATATTAGGAAATTTGAATTTTGTTGAACATTCAATTCATGTTTCACCTATGCCTACATCCACAATCCAGGAAAATTAGCACATAATGAATAATAAGGAATCTGCTGCTTGCTTTCTTCCATATAAATGTACCTACATTAGCATTCAAGATCACATTTTTAAGATAACCCAAACTTTCACAAAGTATAACTGTTAGTACGTAGGTGTTAAATGACCTATATATACACAAGTCTATATTTGTACAGTGAAGTAAAATTGTTACACCTCTATAAATATATAAGGTCCTTTATAGATTTTCTTTTGGGTTGGGTTTTATGTACAATAAATTTAGTAACTTCTTCAACTTCTTAGATTAATTTGATAATTTAAAAGAAAAATTAATATGAGATCTCATATTGCATTATAATTGGATGGATTAGGTGTTTAAAGTCCACTGGCAATTTTTATATGCAATGTACATAAAATTGAGAATGGAAATGGGGAATGTGTCTGACCAAGGAGCAAAAAACAGCCCAAGGCCACCAATGGGTCCTAAACACAGTGAGAAAATCTAGCACACAGGAGGCAACTTTAGCTGGCCACTAAAAAAATGTGTTCTAGTCCAGAACAGTGAAAGCTATACATACACATCTTAAATAATTTGAATGGTTTTTATATTCTTAACTGTGTAAAATGTATCATATAAAAGGATATGTTTCAAGATCATCTGATTTTTTAAATGTTATTAAAATCAAAAATTTAAACATCTTATTTTGAAAGGAGAGAAACTTGCTTGTAATTTATTCATTTCATTTATTAAAAAAAGTTACCCTATATAAAATTTTGGTTCTAACACATAATATGTCTTATATTGAGTCAATATTTCATCTTCTCATAACTGGCCCAGCAGTTTCTGGGGAAAAGATGTAAGTAAAAGTCAATGGATGAAGTCTGCCAAGAGATGGGAATAGCTCTTTTTGTCCTGTGGTCCAAGTGAGCTAAAAAGAAACATGATTTTCTCAAGAAATGTTTTACCGTTTTTCCAAAAGGACTTATCTCAAAATCAAGTTCAATGACTGTTTTTATTTTTTCATTATTTTGATGTACATGTGTGTTTGGACTGTGGGACCCTTACATTCTCTTTTTAAAAGCTTTATTATATTATATGATTTATTTTGTTATATGTACATATATTTTAGCAGTAACTAAACTTCATTTCAATCAATCAACAGAAGTAACACTGTATGAAATGAACACCACTACAAACAATAATTGTAATATATATATATTGTCACATTTATTCCTCACTGGGGCCTCATATAAAAATTTGTAATCATCAAATTAGTCATGTATGTGGTCAGTAACAAAGAACTGACCTCACACTGTGACCTGGTCAGTATAATCAGATTAACTAATCAGAGTAATTAATGTTTGATGCTAGCAATTTAGTCAAAAGTTAAAGTAATTATATTAATTAGCCAGGCTAGTATTAAGATAACTGTCCTAGATATCAGACAGCTATGTATTATGTAGAATAATGAATCACAACTGGTTAGAGTTAATATTTCAGAAAGATGGAAGAAATAAGTACATTGTAATGATTCATTCAAAATTGCAGGCTAGATATCAGGGACAAATAATACAAAAAGCTTTGATAACACTTCAAAAAGTTTTTTCTGATTTATTTTCCCTATAATTCACTCATTTAGTTTTGATGAAGGCCACAGACAATTAATATAATTACATACATGTAAAAACTAATGTATACAATCATAAACATGTGGTAACCTTAAATGTGTAATAATTTACTCTATTCCTAAAAGTTGTGAAGATCTGGCATCATGTATTAATACAATCTAATTAATGGAGCATGAAATGTAGGTCACTGTGAACTATATTTGGTGTTAATCTAGTCAAAAAGCCACAGAATTCTTTGAGAACAAATAATTTTTCACAGAATAAGTAAACAAAGCATGAAATGTATGTCACAGTGCACCAATAAGTGTTAATCCTGAACATACACTAACAAACAGTCTTCATATTGAGAAAATTGTGATCATAGTACCTATTTTTTTGTTTTGTAAAATCATACAATTCAATGAAGCATGAAGATCTATATGTACTTCCAGACTTACTATAAGTAGGTTTGATTGACATATTTTGAAGAAGGTTAAAAGTGCTTTTTCAAGTTAATGTAACATGTAGATATGTCTAAAAAAACAAGTTGTACATGTACATAATGACTTCTTTTGCAACCAGTGAACTGATACCATATATATGTAAAACAAGAATGTGTCCATAGTACACGGATGCCCCACTCGCACTATCATTTTCTATGTTTAATGGACCCTGAAATTGGGGTAAAAACTATAATTTTGCGTTTAAATTCGAAAGATCATATCATAGGGAACATGTATACTAAGTTTCAAGTTGATTGGACTTCAACTTCATCAAAAACTACCTTGACCAAAAACTTTAACCTGAAATTTGCACTATCATTTTCTATGTTCAGTGAACCGTGAAATTGGGGTTAAAACTCTAATTTGGCATTTAAATTCGAAAGATCATATCATAGGGAACATGTATACTAAGTTTCAAGTTGATTGGATATCAACTTCAGCAAAAACTACCTTGACCAAAAACTTTAACCTGAACGAACAGACGGACGCACGGACGGACGCACAGACCAGAAAACATAATGCCCCTCTACTATCGTAAGTGGGGCATCAAAATATAACACTAGACAATAAAGCATTTAATAAAGGTTACAATGTTATACTTATTTATGGCATAAATGAAGCTAGCTTTTTCTTCTTAATGTATTCCTCTCTAATAACGGATGCCTGTTAGAACCCACACACAGTATCCAAAATTTGTTTTAATTCAGGACCACAAAAAATTTGAGTCATTCATATATGAACTTCATTATAATTTAGGTGGGAGGGCCTAATATGATTCACCATAAATTCCAAATTCTGTGGTTCTAGTTTATTTTGTTTCTAAAATTAAATAAATATTTTTCAATTTTAAAATACGTTTTGAAGATCAACTGAAAATGAGAATTACAAAGATGGGAGATGGTTAAACCAATTTGTTCAAAAATCTTCAATTCATATTGTATTATAAAGAACTCTTTTTTTAGTTATTAAAAGACTATAACATGAACTTCTCCTGTATTTGAACTTTCTGAACTGTATGATGGTATATATACTCATACTTTAAAAGTTTTAAATTTTGCTATGTCACACCTTGAAGTCTTAAGAATACTTTAACAGTAAACTATTGATTTGTTTCGAACTGTACACCAGTATTTGTCTGACCTTGTTGAACTGGGTCACTTTAAATCTAGAGTTACATCCCTTTATAAATCATTTGCTTAATATTTTACATAATAAAACATAGGTAATCCAGCGGAATTGATCTACATATATACACCCAAATAAGTTATTTTCATAAGAATTTAACAAGGTAAACTATGCAGAGTATCATATTTTTCTTACTTATTTTGTTTCTTACCCACATTGTTTATTGTCTTAAATTGAACCCCACCCTCAAAATTGAATGATTTGGGAATCATAGTAATGCAACCAATTTTTCAAGGTTATCCTCTCCCCGACTAGATATATTTATATATATATATTACTGTTTTTCACTAAAACAACTTAATCCTTATTTTGAAAAATTTTGCTTTGATCTTTTTGTTTCATAATTTCTGTCTCGATCTACTCTTTTTTTTCAGATGAGAAGAGTGAGAACACTATTACTTCACAAGCAAGTTTCATTGTTGTGACCTTAGAAAGAATAGTGATAATCAAATACTGTTGACACTTAAAATTGTATAATTTTACAATGTCTTGAAAGGAGGTCAATCTATATGTAATTTAAAGTTGCGTTAAGGCATTAACCATTTTTATCACAAAAAATCTCTAACAAGAAAATAACAACTCTGCTCCATTTGCATTGTTCATGAGCTGTGTAAAAGACTATACATGGGACATTTGAACCTTTAAAAGAAACTATGATATGTGACCTCAGCATACACAATAATTCATTACAAGTTTTGAATACTTTAATGTCACATATTTCTTTATACATTGTATGATACACATTTCATGTTGTTATATGAATAATAAATGATTATTAAAAAATATATATAATTATTCATACATTTTTAGCATTGTTTCATGCATGTAAAATATTTCTCTCAATTATTTTTAACACTATTTTGTACTTCAAATCTTTGAAAGTTTATAAGACATATGGCTACACTCAACTACATCACTAATTTATGCATGATGTAAAAATGTGTTAAACATTCTCTCTGGAAACATTCATTATTTTACTTGAAATTGCCTACAATTGACAAAAGTACTCAAAAATGGAACTGATGTACTGTAAACTTGTTTTATTTACATTGCATATTCATGAATGTTGATTTCTTTGTTCACATTATATGTCAGTTCCTAAATACAAAGTGAATTGAATCTTAGAAAAAGAAAAAAATATTTAAAATTCAGAATTTATTTTGGCATTTATTAATTGAAAAGCTTTGTAAAAATAAATGCTTTATAAAATAACTTATAGGCTCATAGACAAGGTGCTTTTGTCAGACAATCCTAGATAATTCTGTTAAATCAAAATGTGATTCAAGGAGGGTAAAGTTCTTCCTAAACCATTCAAACTCATATTTATTATATACTTGAAATATTAGTCAGTTTACTTTTTGTACTGAAATTGTGTCACTGAACTTTGTGTTTCAGACAACCCTTAAACAATCAATATTTTGATGTTCTTGGTGTTTTTTATATTGTAAATTTAACAATGGTCTATTTCTAAAATGGCTAATCAATATCTGATAAAACCAATCATAAATTCAAATTCAGGTACTTCAAATAAATCAAAACTAACATCTGTATCAGATACCAACACCAAAGCTGTGTATTTAGCCTTAGGAAGCTGTAAATTTTCAAAACTCTTAAATTACCTGACAATGTTTGGATGTTCATAGTTTTCCAGTTGTTTTAATAAAGCAATTTCTCTAATTGCGCTCATTGGCATGCCTTCTTCTGTGTTTTGTATTCGAATCTTTTTCATTGCCACAAGTTGTCCCTCTTTGTCACGAGCCTTATACACTGTTCCGTAGGCACCATTTCCGATAACTGATATCACCTCATAGTTGTTGTTATCAAACCTTTCTTTTCGACTGGTCATCGCTAACATCCCTTCCCTCAATTACCATGGCAACCTTAATAACATGTCTTTTGCTGCCATGGAATTACATGATGAAACCTTCAAGATAAGATATTAAAACTTAAAAAATTCTTTTTATGAAATAGTTGTCTTTCCTTTACATACTGGGGAGTTAAGAAATGACAATAAAATATGTTTGTTACATAGTGAAATCAATGCCATTCACTTTATTTTTAGCTTCAACGAAAAGATGTCTTGTTGGAAAGCCTACCACAACTTCAATCTTTATAAAGTATATGGAATAGATAAGATATGTTCAACATGTTCAAATGACTTTTGATGAGAATTTTTCATGATTTCCTTTCTGTTGATGTTTAATAAATAAAAAAACACAAAAAAGGCACATCTGATATTCAGACATAGGAATAACCAATGCAAGGAAAACGCTTGTCGAATTTTATTTTCAATTGATCTTGCAGTTCTCACTAGAAATAACTGTATGTATAAGTGTATCATATATATTAACTTATTAAGTCAACACTTGTGGTAGATACATTTGTAGTCAGGTGAAAACTGTCTCATCATACCCATGCCTAGATGGGTAGTCAATAAGTCAAATAAATAAGTTGATATTATAGCTGTAGTCTAGTAAAGGTTTGTGTACAAGTCTAGGATACCACCAAAACAGAGACATCTTCTGAATCTTTTTAATGAGATACATTTATAATGCAAAAGAATTGAAGAAAATAGGTCCTTTAACCCAAAATATTCAAATGCTTTCTTACTTATTGAAGGTTGAATCAATAATACATCAATAAAACATAGCTATTTTCACATAAAACAAGTCATCAAGACTGTAAAACAGCAGTAACACTGAAAAATGGCAAAACTTGATTAGACATCTTTGTCACAGATTTATACCTGTACTACCTAGTAAATCATTTATCTTCACCACATAATCCAAAGATTATTTATAAACATACTGTACAGTAATTCTATAGATTATCAGTTTCACCTACATTGACTTTTTACCCTAATTTGATATCAATATTTTAGTTTTTCCAAGAAAAATGATTATTTAATATTCATATGTTCATATTTATGCAATTTTCTTTGCTCAACTTTAAATTCAATGCATTTGTACCAAGCCACAATTTTGTCACATTTGAAGTTCAATTATCAAAGTTACAAGATCAAGAAAATTGTCTTAGTTTAAAGTGTATATACTTAAAATTTCTACTGATTGAAAGTGGATAACACTATCTTTAATCATCAGACATACATGTATACATATCTACATGTAGCTTATAGGATTATTTACTTGTATATAAAATCTTTAAAATGGATTATTCATGTATAAGAATGCAGTATGACATTTCATATCTGAAGTTATCTTTTACAGGGCAGAATTCATGCATGCCAAATGAAGAACAGCAATAAAAGAGTTGTTCCTTTGATTTTTGTGGTTTTTTTTGTTGCTGTGAATTGTGTCAAGGTTGGATGACATACATTGTATCCCATTTCCTGTGATTTCTCTTATATGCAGTCTCATTCCAGGTTAACATATGGTTTTTTGTCAACAATAGAAATTTTCAATTAAATTTTTTCAAAACAGAATTCCACCACAAATAAACAGCTGCGCCATGAGCGCATGATACGCCCGACGTCTTGTGTGGAAGTTTTATGCAATAATCATAAATAGTTTCTGAGAAAGTTTTAAGCAATAACCATATATTGTTTTTGAGACACAGCGGGGACATGTGAAATCCCTAACCCTGTTTTTTTTTACAAAAAACTAAATTTCACTAAAATAAAATTTTGAATCAAAACCAAAAAGTATACAGATCTTTAGATTAATATAACAAAGAAGTGTGTAAAGTTTTAAGCAATAATAAAAAAATATTTTTGAGATACGGCGCGACATGTAAAAAAAAACCTCCCCTGTTTAACAAAATACTCAATAACTCCAAAATAAAGTTTTGAATCATCACCAAAAAGTATACAGATCTTTAGATTAATATAAAAAAGAAGTGTGTAAAGTTTTAAGCAATAATCATAAATGGTTTTTGAGATACGGCACAACATGTAAAAAGACCCTCCCCTTTTTTACAAAATACTCAATAACTCAAAAATGATTTGGATGTCTCTTCTCTCGTTTTAAATTATTGATGCATTCAAAGATTTACCACCTGTAGAATGTTTACATGTACAAGCATGATATACATATAAAACTCAAAAGTATGTCTGTATCATATTAAATAATAAAATTAAAATTATATTACACTTTTTTTAATTTCCATTAATAATTCTTATTTAAAAAAAAAAAAGCTTAAAACATTATCATTGTTGAGGGGATGTGATTTCCAGGAACAAAAAAAATCAATCTTTTTACCATGTTTTTGTCTAATTGCAGGTAGCAAAAAACATTGGGCAATGTAGACATTTTCATCAAACATTTTCTGTAAAAACGACAACAAACATCTATGCATCTATTAATGTGGCCTAGCATATAAATATGTATAGATAGCAGTTTATCTGTCTAACCAGATGCTCCGCAGGGCGTAGCTTTATACGACCGCAGAGGTTGAACCCTGAACGGTTGGGGCAAGTATGGACACAACATTCAAGCTGGATTCAGCTCTAAATTTGGATTGTGATTAAATAGTTGACACAGCATAGGTTTCTGACACAGAATGAATGTGTTCTAATGAACTTAAAATTTTTGTTTTCTCTTAGAGCAATTCACTGTGCTGTTGAATATTAATCCTCTCAAAACAAGAATGTGTCCTCAGTACACGAATGCCCCACTCGCACTATCATTTTCCATGTTCAGTGGACCGTGAAATTGGGGTAAAAACTCTAATTTGGCATTAAAATTAGAAAGATCATATCATAGGGGACATGTGTACTAAGTTTGAAGTCGATTGGACTTAAACTTCATCAAAAACTACCTTGACCAAAAACTTTAACCTGAAGCGGGACAGACGGACTGACGGACGCACAGACCAGAAAACATAATGCCCCTCTACTATCGTAGGTGAGGCATAAAAATGTTTGGAGAAATTTTCTTTTTTATTTATGAAATTTCAAATGAGAAAAATTGAACCCAATTTTCTTAATCACATCCCCCTTTCCCTTATTCCAAAACTAATCTCAATTAAAATTTCTAATGGAGTTTGCAACAATAACTACTCATTTAAATACATCATAAAATATTAAGATGTAAAAAAAACTGCTTGTTATCACTGAATGTTATTTATTATAATTTATCAGTTGGTAGTAAAAAGTGAATATACATTGTATATTGTATATAACAAAGATTTAAGTTGATTCTGGACAAAGAAAGATAACTCCAATTAAAAAAAAATCTTGCTATTGCACAATATTTTGCAATTAGATATTTCTTGCTTACTATTCTGGACAAAGAAAGATAACTCTAATTAAAAAAAAAATTGCTATTTCACAATATTGTGCAATTAGATATTTCTTGCCATTGCGCAATACTGTGCAATTGAAAAGACTTGCTATTGCACAACACTTAATATAATAATTTTAGATCCTGATTTGGACCAACTTGAAAACTGGGCCCATAATAAAAAATCTAAGTACATTTTTGGATTCAGCATATCAAAGAACCCCAAGATTTCAATTTTTGTTGAAATCAGACTAAGTTTAATTTTGGACCCTTTGGACTTTAGTGTAGACCAATTTGAAAACAGGACCAAAAATGAAGAATCTACATACACAGTTAGATTTGGTATATCAAAGAACCCCATTTATTCAATTTTTGATGAAATCAAACAAAGTTTAATTTTGGACCCCGATTTGGACCAACTTGAAAACTGGGCCAATAATCAAGAATCTAAGTACATTTTTAGATTCAGCATATCAAAGAACCTAACTGATTCATTTTTTGTCAAAATCAAACTAAGTTTAATTTTGGACCCTTTGGACCTTAATGTAGACCAATTTGAAAACGGGACCAAAAGTTAAGAATCTACATACACAGTCATGACAGTTAGATTCGGCATATCAAAGAACCCCAATTATTCAATTTTGATGAAATCAAACAAAGTTTAATTTTGGACCCTTTGGGCCCCTTATTCTGTTGGGACCAAAACTCCCAAAATCAATACCAACCTTCCTTTTATGGTCATAAACCTTGTGTTTAAATTTCATAGATTTCTATTTACTTATACTAACGTTATGGTGCGAAAACCAAGAAAAATGCTTATTTGGGTCCCTTTTTGGCCCCTAATTCCTAAACTGTTGGGACCTAAACTCCCAAAATCAATACCAACCTTTCTTTTGTAGTCATTAACATTGTGTTTAAATTTCATTGATTTCTATTTACTTAAACTAAAGTCATTGTGCGAAAACCAAGAATAATGCTTATTTGGGCCCTTTTTTGGCCCCTAATTCCTAAACTGTTGAAACCTAAACTCCCAAAATCAATCCCAACCGTTCTTTTGTGGTCATAAACCTTGTGTCAAAATTTCATAGATTTCTATTAACTTAAACTAAAGTTATAGTGCGAAAACCAAGAAAATGCTTATTTGGGCCCTTTTTGGCCCCTAATTCCTAAAATGTTGGGACCAAAACTCCCAAAATCAATACCAACCTTCCTTTTGTGGTCATAAACCTTGTGTTAAAATTTCATAGATTTCCATTCACTTTTACTAAAGTTAGAGAGCGAAAACTAAAAGTATTCGGACGCCGGACGACGACGACGACGACGACGCCGACGCCGACGCCAACGTGATAGCAATATACGACGAAAAATTTTTCAAATTTTGCGGTCGTATAAAAACATATATCTATGATTTTACTTTGTATATTGCTTTTTGATACGGATGCTTCTCATAGACCATATATATTGGTATATTTAAATGTCTATTCAGGTTTAGGTTGTTGGGTTGTTAGGTTGCTTAATTCAATGACATTTATCCAGGATCTCCTTTGATTTACCATTCTTCTGTAATCATGGTAATGGTCATTTTCAATAAAATGTTATTAATTAATCAAATATAAACAGATTTTTAAAGACATACAAGAGACAAAAAATTCATGTGAAAATACAGGAAAATTATTTAAAAGTTCAAATTTCAACCACGCTTTTCATAGTTTCAGTAAATGATACACCTGTTGGAGTGTCATCTGTGTTGTTGTACAGTATTCACAAAGACCACTGTTCAGCTACAGGCATGTGATGCTCATTAAAATAAATGGAGAATGATGCCCCTGCTTCCATTTAACATTATATAAAGGGATGATGCCCCTGCTTCCATTTAACATTATATAAAGGGATGATGCCCCTGCTTCCATTTAACATTATATAAAGGGAGATAACTCAGATATAGTAAAAGTGAACCTACCTAAGTTTGTACTTGATCTAAGTTATGTGGTAATAAGCTCAAGCATAGTGTATAAATTTCATAACATTTGGTTAACTTTGATAATTGAAACAACATTGAAAATAATATGCAATTTTACTGTTTCACACAGTTTGTTGAGGGGTATAAAACTCAATCTAGATTGGTAATAGTGACACCACCAAAATTCAAACTGTTTACATAATCTGTCTTTTGTGGTTACAAATGTATGTTCTTCTCATATGTTTTATGATGGTATAATACTAAAGCCCTAACAGGAGGGATTGTACTTGATATTCATATGATGAAGTCATAATCTTTCAATCAGTTTAATTGAGGTCTTGAGCTGGCATGTCAGTAACTGCTAGTAGTCCTTTCTTAATTTATGTATCATTGTCATTATGTTTGGTTTCTTTTGTTACCTATTCTGACATCAGACTTGGGAGTTCTGTTGAACTGAGTATTACTGTATGTATTGTTGTGTGTTTGTTTTTTCTACATTGGCTTGAGGTATAAGGGGAGGGTTGAGATCTCCAAAAACATGTTTAACCGCGCTACATTTTTATGCCTGTCCCAAGTCAGGAGCCTCTGGCCTTTGTTAGTCTTGTATGATTTTTAATTTTAGTTTCTTGTGTAAATTTTTGAGTTTAGTATAACGTCCATTATCACTGAACTGGAATACATTTATGTTTAGGGGCCAGCTGAAGCACGCTTCCGGGTGAGTGAGTTTCTCACTGCATTGAAGACCCATTGGTGGCCTTCGGCTGCTGTCTGCTCTTTAGTCGGGTTGTTGTCTCTTTGATGCATTCCCATTTCCATTCTCAATTTTATAAAAGTTAAGAGAAAGGAGATGGGCATCATGAATATGGGTAGTACAGACAGACAAAGGTAAGACTTAATGCCCCTTTCTGTAACAACAGGGGCATACCAAAAAATTGTATAGATTTTATTGGCCTGTAGTTGATAGTTTTACAGGCCTGTCTATAGAAATTTTACAAGAATGAGTAAGGCTGATGATAGTAAGTCATACCAGTGGTTTTCATAAGTGTGGGCCCAATGACTGCCTAAGAGGGGGCTCCGCTCTGGTTATGCTTTAGTGATTCCCTTTATAATCAACCAATTTTTTTCCAGAAAAGGGGGGCCAGTGCCCCTGGGCTCCCCCTATAAATCTGCCTCTGCATACATTTGTATCATTATCAAACCTTATATAGTGCTACTTATAATATTTTAAAATCAAAATGCAAACTTACAAAAGTATGTATATGTCATTGATATAAAACCATTGTTAGGCTTATAATTTTGATTATATATATGTATATTTGTGTAGACAGTCACACTTGATGCAATTGGTAATTTTTTGCATTCTTTGATCTACATTAAAATATTTGATAATTATTTTTTCATGAATTTAATATATTACATGGTTGAGTCTCTTTTTTAAAAAGCCTTATTATCATTTATTTGTTTCTGTATTTAATTTTTGATCCTTTAATTTTCATTAATTTTAATTTTTTATCCTTTTATTTTCATTAATTTTAATTATAAATATTTTTTCTGGACTTTATTCTTTTTTCGTCAAGTTCAAACACTTTATTTACACTTTGTCAAACTTTTTTTCAGATGGATGCATGATGGCCATCGTGGGCCCCAGATATGCCTGAAGCAGCGTGTATACAATTTGTAGTAAAACAGTAACATGTCAGAGAACATCCACATACTTTTGAAATTTTAAGTTAAACGGGACCTTTTTTCACCTTGGACAGGTGTTGTCTTTGATTTACTGTGATCAGCTAGTATTAAAAAGTATTAAAAACGTTTCACCTCTATGCAAATTTTTTCATTCATATGTCGGCTTCTATGAATGAATGAACATGGTCGGTCTATTCGGAACATCGTTTCTCTTGATCTTTTGTTTGCTAGAATGGAATGCAATGTAAATAAATCTAAAATTTTGATATAAATCATGATATTACACACAAACTCACCTGTTCAACTTAAAGTCTAGTTAAATATGTATCATCCAAACATTTCTTTTTGGTAAATAATCCCTTTTCTGATTTTTAATTAATTTTCTTTATCTTTTTTCTCTTGTTGATACGTTGAGCACTCAGAAATATTCCGCGTAAAGCCACGACATCGAACGCAGTTTTGATTGGTTTAGATAAACTATTTCTAAATTATGCATACCTTTCAATAGGTTAAAGGTCAAGTGGAATAGTCAATCGGAATATCGCGGGGGTGTTTTAAACAGGTATTTGGCAATAACGATATATAAAAAAATTGTAATTTCGAAATTCACAAAAAGAAAAACAGTTCCTTATCAAAAAGGAATAATAATTCACAAAAAAAATACTTCGAAAAATAAACTTAAATGGGTAACATTTTCAATCATGGTTATTCATCTCAGTGTCGTGACAAACATGACTTACATGTCCCCGTCTTTGCACAAACAATACGGTTATTAACGCCACTTTTATTGGTCACAATTTTCCCTCAAATTTTGAAACTGCTAAAAATTGAAAAAAATAACTTGTAGCCTATTATCTATTACAAGTTTACCTGAAACAGACCTGGCTGAGGTATTCAGAACGTAGGTGGAACCGGACGTTATTTATCTAACTTTACACGTTTATCGTTTTAGGAAACCACATAAATTGAAAAGTATCATTTACGAACACATTTAAGAAGTACAATCATCATCATATCAAATATTTATCAGATTAATTTAAAGAAGTAAATAAGCAACGGCCAGGGGAACCTCATTCTAAACGTGTACGACAACAGAAAATAATTGATCATTTGATAAATTGGATTAAAAAAAATACACTGAGACAGATGATCCTTTCGGTCTCGAAAATAATATCATGGGAATATTAGTAATATATCAAGAACCAATTCTGTTCACGTTTTGAATATAGTTTTTACTCACGGAAAACTGTATATAGAACAGTTCGCATTGCCGGACCAAGGATTAACTCGGACTTCTTTTGCCTTGAACTGAGTTTACTATATGCATTTTGCTGTCCACATTATCTAGCGGTAAAGGGTAAGGGTTGAGATCTCACAAAACATGTTAATAACCCCGCCACATTGCGAGGAACCTCTATATCCTTTTTTAATCTCACGGTGTATATTTTTTCTTTCTGTTTTCTTCCTTTGTATGTTTATGAGTTAAACATGTTAAATGTGGCGTCCATTTTGCTGAATAAGTACACAGTAATGTTTATGTACTTATTGCTTATATAGGGGCAAGCAGATTTCCACCTCCGATAATGGCATTGGGAGACAAAAAGACAAGGGATAACTCAAGTTCAAAACAATGGTATTGAAAACCATAGAAGAGTCAATTCCAACTCAAATGATAAATAACACAAAACAGAAACTAGCATGCCTTGCGTCAATAAAGAGATACAATCACTTCAAGTATTTACAGAAGAAGAAAAAGAATAAATTGTTAAAAAAATGAAAACTGAATAAAAGGATAAGACATAGTTGACAGTAAAAGGAAACAAAGAAACTACTAAGAATATGAGATAAGAAAAGCTTACTGGACATATTTAGAAAACATAATTTGCCATGACGGAAGCTAGAAGCTTATCAAAAACAGAAAGAAAATGGAATTTCATCAGATCCAGAAAAAAGACAGTTCGTGCGTTGCACCGTTTAGATCTGAGGGCATGCTGATAGATAACACAAAACAAGAACCCGAAATACTATGAATAAACAATATCATTCTGTTTTTATACCAGAAAATTACGATGAACAAATACCCGGCACTCTTTCAGACAACTATCATCTAAGTCAGAAATACATGTAACATCAAATGGTACAGAAAAAGTTTTTAAACTCTTTACGAATCTTAATCCATCTATAAAGCCACAGGTCTAGATGAAATACCAGCACACATATATGCACCACATCTCATTTCATTTTTTGAAAGGAAATGTACCATATGATTGGATATTCATATGTTTAAAAAGGCCAAAAGTAACCTAGTCAGTATAACTACAGACCTATCTCCTTAACGTGTCTATATATATGCTGCAAGCTGTTAAAACAAAATGTAGTATGTAACACCCTAAACATCTGGACAACTTTAACATACTATAGTGGACAATCATACCACATCTTCTTTTCTACAATGATCCTGGCTTCAGAGCAAAACGCAGATGTGAAACACAACTTCTTACATTAAGGCATGAATTACTCAGTAATCTCCATAGTGGCATACAAACATATCTGATAATTTAGACTTCTCTAAGGCATTTGACAAGGTGCCTCATAAAAAAAATATTAAGGAAGATGTATAATTTTTGCGTATGTTGGTAAATACCTTGAATAAGTTATCAGCTTTCATTAATAATATAACGGAACAGGTTGTCTTAGATGGGGGGGGGGGGGGTATCACTTAGCTATAGTCAAATGCATGCATGTTGTCAGTGGTGGTACCTCAAGGCCCATTATTGAGTACTCTTCTTTTCCTGATTTTCATAAATGACCTCCTTGTAACAGTAACAAAAAAAAAACCGCTTGTTTGCAGATGACTGTATTTCATACAGAATATTTACAAATCGGCAATAGTGTACCATCCTACAAAATGGCTTAAAATGCCTTAACCACATATTTGATTAATGCATTTTCACCCAGAAAAATGCAACTCCCTCACTGTAACAATTAAGATCAAAGTCCCCATAAAAACAAAATATATTGTTACCACCTTATCCAACATGTCATGGGATGTTCATATCAACAACATCACTGCTAAAGCGAATAAGATCTCGGGCTATTAAAAAAGAAACTTAATATTATACTTGATAGAAAGTATAAAAAGTAAAATCACAAAAATACTGAACTCCGAGGAATATTAAAAAAGAAAGTCCCCAATCAAAAAAGGCAAAATCAAAAGTTCAAACACATCAAACGAATGGATAACAACTGCCATATTCCTGACTTGGTACAGGCATTTTCTTATGTAGAAAATGGTGGATTGAACCTGGTTTTAAAGCTAAATGACATTAATAAATGATCTACATGATCAAATATTAAATTTACCCCTCAAGGATTTATTGCCCTTGTTTAACATTTTTTCGTGCATGTCTAAAGACTATTACTTTTAGAAAAATTCTTCTTCTCTGAAACTATACTTGACCAAATATACTTACAGCTAATTTCCTAATGCATGTAAAGCAAAACTTTGGTTGGCTTGCTTGCTTTGTTTGTATAATTGTTTAAACAAGCTTTGTAAATAAGATTGACATCTTTAAACAATATATATAGGCAAAGTTTAACCTGTATATATAATATTTGAATTTAATTGAGTGTTATCCTAATGATTGTACAATATAAAAACAAAGCAAGGAAAGCTAACTAAAGTCTTGCTCTACATGCTGTAGGAAATCAGCTGTAAAAAAAACTTTAATATAATGTTGCTTAGGGTATCTAGTTTATATATTGTATTAAGGGATTTGAATAATCCATTCAAAAACATGGCGGCAGTTACTATAATGAAAATAGGGGTCAAATGAAGATTTTGACTTTCATCTCGAAAACTAAACCAGTAAGAGCAAAATTTACATAGGTGCCGGAAAGTGTTTAACAGGTTTAGATCCTACCTGTTCAGTAATCTTCAGACCGATAAGACAACTTATTGTTGGGTTAATATACTGTCAAGAAATATTTAATTTTTAGGAAATTTTACGGTTTTGGGTTATGTATTATCTTTAGTATAATTATAGAAAGAGAGCAAGATTAAATGACAAATCAATTCAGCAAAGTAAGATCTCAGTACAAACAAGTCGAATGTCTGAAGCTGATATTAAAGGTGATCAAAGGCGAGCGACAGCAAGCTCTCATGAGACGTTCTTGTTTTTGTCCCACTCCCTCAGGCAAAGTTGTTCATATGTGAATTTTGACTTTTTTTTGTATGGTCCGATATATATAGTTCCTCACGTTTCTATGTATTTTAACATCCCTGGGTTTCAAACGTTTCTAGGTAAATTATAGCGTTCATAATGAAAGTAGGCCAAGAACTACTTATGTTGCCCCAACGTGGTTTCCTCTTAGATATGTTTTTTTTATATTCTTGTCGTTGCATGGGTTGCTGATTGACTGAAACCCATTTCTTTCAGGGGATAACCATTTGATGTTCTCGGGGTTGAAAAGTGGCTAATAACCATTAGCTTGGGTTCTCGGATAAGTTTTTGTTTATGACAGCCAGAGACATATTTAAAATTGAGAATGGAAATAGAGAATATGTCAAAGAGACAACAACCCGACCAAACAGGCGACGAATGACCCTTGAATAACGGTAACAAAAAATTGCCAAATTACGTTAACGGAATTTTTTTGGTACATACAGATAAAAAGTACACTTTCTTTTAGATGATATAAAAATCGATTTATTTTGACGATTCACGTTAATTTTCCCCCCAAAAAAACGACGGTAACGATAATTATTTGAGACCTCTGACGAATCACGGTAAAGATTTTAACCAATTTTACGCTAACAGTATCCGAAAATGACCGTTTATAACGCCTATATATAATATAGCTGACGGTAAAAGGCATTATGTCTCGGCCTCATATGAGGGGGAGGACAGGGTTATGGGAGACAGGGAGAAAGAGGGTAGGAGAAAGGAGAAAGGGGTGGGAGAAAGGAGAAAGGGGGTAGGAGAAAGGAGAAGAGGGGTGGGAGAAGGGAGAAGAGTATCCCCCTGTCCTCTCCCTCTCATATGCAGATGTAGATGTTCATTATTTATTTTCACAATAATCCCTGCATATTGTTTGACAGAAAATTCTTCACCGCCTAGGGTATAGTAACCTGTTTCAACAGTATCAGATATGTATTTTCGAAATCACGGTTGACGAGCTCAAATGCCGTAAATACGGTAAATAAATAAAGTTTTGAAAAAATAGCGGGAAAATTATAAAGGGTAAAAATGACTCGGACTTTTTTTATCACGTGATAGGCAAACTAGAAACCCCATTACAGATAGGGGCAAACCAGCAAAGAGAAACAACTCACCTACTTCTAGGTCATCAACCTATCAACGAAAACCAAAGGTTAAGTCTTCTGTTTTAGAGCATGACCAAACACTGATAACACAGAGAACAAGAATTCTTGATCTAGAAAACGAAGTAAATCAACTTCGCACCGTTCTTCAGACATTTAAAGATCACATTAAACACCAAAGTGATCCGGCTGAAATTGATCCCTCACGTCAAAACTCCCACCACAGTTATAGGACTGATGCTAATCCTCATATCAACCCAAGGCATAGGAATGATACAAATTCTCCATTGTCACATCAGCACCTAGATACCTATTACAAGCAAGAGCTAATGGAAAACAGACTACGCATTCTGGAGAATCAAACAGCTCAAAATATGAGCATCAACACTGCTCTAATTACTCAGCTATCTCTTCAGAACAGACCTATGAGCCACTATCATCCTCCTTGTCAGCACAATCTGTTCCAATCACATTATCCTCCTCTGCAACCAGTACCTTTCATACCTCAGTGGAACTTGCATCCAGCTTACAGCCAAACTCAGTTCACCAACCATCCAGGCTCTATGCAACATCAACATCAACCTCAATTCCAAACCAACGCTCATCTAGCAACTGGATACCCAGGTATCCCTCAACAAAATTTGCCACCAACTTATGCCTACTCATCCCAGCAAGTACCGGACTTTCACGGAAACAGGGCACCTCACATACCAACACCTTTTATTCCTCAGCCACATATATACCACAATAAGGCATTTAGAACTGATCTAGGTTTTCAGCATCCGGCTCCTCATCTTCAACAAAGCTCAGGTCGGTACAACCTCAACTACAAGGCTTTCAACCAGAACTCAACGAGACCTGCTCATAACTCGAACCTTCAAGCAAGAATGGCTAAAATCACACCACAGTCGGTAACAATGGAAACTGGTCAAAGAGGCTGGACAAACAGGAGATACCAACAAAAGAACCAGCTACCTTCTCAACCTTCCTCAAACACAAACATAGGAAAAATGTCAAAGCCACAAAATGAGACTATCACTACTAGCTTCTCTTCACCTCCAATTGACTCAGAAATAGTCAACTACTTAGATCTAGAAATGCACAAAGAACAGGCTGACATCCTCTTGGTTCCTTCTCATAGCAACCAAGTCATTACCACAGCTGAAACTCATCAGCAGCCAATAGAACACTCACAAAAAACTCAAGTGGCTAGCCATCAAACATCTTACCAAATCTCTGCCACAGACAATATTCAATCCCCAAATGGAACAGGAATCATCAAGTCTAATTCCCCTTTTCGACACAACTGCCTCCAGGAGAAACCTCCAGAACAAAAGGAAAATCTGGAATCACTAGTAGAACCGAGAACATCAGACTAACTACATGTAATATTGAAGGGATAAAATCAAACACATCCTTTCTGCACTCTCTTCTCGACAACTCCCATATCATATGCCTTCAAGAACACTTCCTCTGGGAGTGTCAGTCGAACTTCCTCAATAAGCTCTTACCTGACTGGGAAAACCATACCAGATGTCATGACTCTAACGAACCACTAGATGGTTTCAAACTTCCTAGAGGTCAAGCAGGAGTTTCCATCCTCTGGCCAAAATCTTGGAACAATCAGATTAAAAAACTCCCAGACGGAAACGAAAGAATTGTCGCTATTTTATTTACCTCAAACTGGAATATCTGCTTAATTAACACTTACATGCCAACAAGGGAAACCGATTCACAGTATGAGTATGGAGTCTGTCTGGATATAATTCACTCAATTATAGAGAAATATCAATCAACTCACCAAGTAGTTGTCTGCGGAGATCTAAATGGTACTCTCGCTACTAGTAGGAATAACAAACATGACCAGCTTTTGAAACAATTCGTTTTGGAAATGAACCTATCTACTGTCGGAAATTATGGTGAACAAAAAACATTCTTCCACCATTCAGGACAATCTTCTTCGCAAATTGACTACATACTGACCAACAACAAGGATATTTATTGTAATCATGAGATCTGGGAAAACACATCATCTAATGTCTCCTCGCATGTACCTGTCTCAATGATCACCAATATTGCTGTCCCTCTGCTTGAAAAATTTTCCAATCAAAATAAAAAAACTGTTCAAAGACTGAAATGGAATGAGATTGATGAACAACTATACCGGGATACTATCTCTGAAAAACTATCTGGCATAAGGGAAGACAAAACAACCTCAGAGAACATTAAAACTCTGACGTCTATTCTGTTAAAAGCGTCGCATCTGGCAGTCCCATCAAAAACAACCAAGCTAAAAGGTCCAAAATGGAAAGCCTCACCGAAAGTCAGGAAACATCTCAAAACCTGCAAACAATTATATTCTAAATGGAAAGCACTGGGTAAACCAGAAAATCATCAAAGCAAACAAGATCTCAAAAGTGAAAAGAAGAAACTCCGCAGTCAACAGAGACAAGAACAGGCAACTGACAGGAGAAAGCTATATGAGCAAATTATGGACAATCCTTCGTCTGAACTCTTCTTCAAACTCATCAATAGAAATAAATCAAAGTCTAAAACGGAAACATCCGGCTTGGAAATTGACGGTAAATTTGACTTCTCTTCCCAAAATCAAAGCCGTGCCTTCGCAAATTACTACGAAGATCTCAGCCTTCCAAAAGAGAACGAATATGACAATGCTTATCTGGAACTCTGCCAAATAAGACAGAAAATAGTTGAGGAAACTTTCAGTCAAAATCTGCCATCAATGGACCCATACACAGAAAAGGAAGTAAAACAAGCAATTGAATTCTTAAACACAGGTAAATCAGCGGACGAACACGGCATATGTGCAGAACATCTTAAATACGCTCAACACACTGTGGTACCAGTGATCACAAAAATCTTCAATAAAATCTTACAGGAAAGAAAAGTCCCAGTTGACTTCAAATCAGGAATCTTGACGCCAGTCCTAAAAAAGGAAAAAAATCCATTTCTGGTTAACAGTTACCGTGGCATCACTGTGACTCCAGTACTCTCAAAACTACACGAATTCTGCATTCTTGGCAAACTCCTTATCAACTCGGGTACTGACTTACAATTTGGATTTACTGCAGGTCTTTGGCCACTCTTCGCAAGTCTAATAATCTCTGAGTGTAAGTGTGAAATAAGCAGTGCATTATCCTTATATCTAGCAACTGTCGACGTCCAATCGGCTTTTGATGTCGTTCAACATACCATTCTTCTTGACAAGCTGCTCGACCGTGGAACACACCCTGATATATGGTTACTAATTAAAGACTTCTACAGCGGTCTCACCTCCAAAGTTAAATGGCAGGGAGAATTCAGTGATAGCTTTAACATCCAACAAGGAGTTAGACAAGGGGGTATTCTATCAACCCACTTATATAAAATATTTGTGGAAGATCTTCTTAAAGAACTGGAAGAAAACTCACTAGGCTTTTTATTAGGCACAATATACTGTGGCGCACCAACTTGTGCTGATGATGTAGCGCTACTGAGCTCAAATCCAGAAGAACTTCAGGTGATGCTTAATATTCTACAGAGATATGCGAACCAACACCAGTATACTATTCACCCGACTAAATCCAAAATTATCCACTATAATAAATCATCAAAAAATCCCGAGCCTTACTCCTGGAACATGTCGGGAAAGGAAATTTCTGCTTCTGAAGAAACGGTACATCTGGGTATAAAACGAACAACGAGAAAGGAATGTGATATCAACATAGAGGATCGCATCAAATCTGCAAGAAGAACCAAGTATGCTCTAATGAACTCAGGTCTGCACGGAACCAACGGCTTAAATCCCAAAATCTCCGTTACAATATACAAAAGCTATGTATTACCTAGACTCTTGTATGGCTTGGAAGTCCTCACTCTTACCAAAGCTCAAATGGAACTACTGGAAAAGTTTCACAAAGAAACTCTCAGATCAATCCAATCATTCTCTAAAAGAACGGCTATTCCTGCCATTTATTTACTACTGGGTGTCCTACCGGTAGAAGGAGAAATCCATAGAAAGAAACTGACACTCTTACATGCAATTCTGTCCTGTGACAACTCTAAATTAAAGGAAATTCTTAAAAGACAAATATCCGTCAACTCCGATAATCCTAAAAGCTTCTTTCATCAATCAATTTTACTACTACAACAATACAACCTGCCAAACATTCTTGACTCCAGTATAAAACTGCCTTCAAAAGTTGTATGGAAAAAAATCTTGAGATCCACAATCAACAAATACTGGACCTATGAACTACAAGAAAAGGCGAAGTCAAAATCATCACTGAGTTCACTTAACACAACCATCTTAGAGATAGGTACTGTCCACCCAGTCTGGGAATCTGCATCACAGAGCTTATTAGACGTACGGAAAAGCATGATCAAAGCTCGTATGCTCACTGGTACATACTTGGTACAGGCCGACAAATACAAATTTAGTCAATACAAGATAAATGCAACATGCCTTCTGTGTCAGAGGGAGGACGAAGATTTAACGCATGTCTTAACATTCTGTCCAGCTTTAAGGGAAACTCGTATGAAGTATTTCCTTCCTCTCAAAATCCTGGTCACAAATATCATAGGTTGCAAAGGATGGGAACAACTTTTTAACAATAACCAAAACATCGTAGCACTTTTGCTAGATTTCTCAGTTTTCCACAATCTGCAAAACCTCAGTAAAACCCAGAAGATGAATGTCGAGTCACTGACTAGAGACTTCTGTTACAAAATACATATCTGCCGCTTAAAGCTTCTAAAGAACTTAGAAAACCAGTGAAATTCAAATGGAAGTATGTGAATTCTAGGAATGATCAGTATAGACAATGTACTCTAGTAACTTTTGTACCTAATCAATTTTATTTTTTTACTTATGATGGACAAGTTGAGTTTTAGATTTTATGCCTCCAAACATGTACATTTTTTTTCTAATCCTGTGAATATTTTTCCATCCCCATTTTATTGTATTTTTACTTCTTAACTACGTTAAACTCTACACCATATGTACAGAGCACGTCTACTGGCCCTTTTTTACATTATTTATTTTATCGATTATTTTTACCTTTGTCTTTGGTCCTTTTTAACCCTATTGTAATTAACTTTTAAAAATATAAAATAAATCTTGATTTACCCACTACTGTAAATACTCCTCATTACCCATTGCGGGGTGTTCCTTAGATAGGAAGCTTATACAAAAGAAAGAAAGAAAGAAATGGCGACAACAGCAAAAGAGAGATTTGACGCTGCAGTCAAAGTTATTCATGGTTTGCCAAAAGAGGGTGAGATAAAAAGCTTCTAAACATATTTAGAAATGAAAACAAAAGTTTAAATGATGATAAATTTATAATAATATATTCATTCAGATTGTAAAAACAAAATAGTACATGCATACTTTTCTGTTTTATTTTGTTCTGTTTTGATTAAAAATTATCTGATAAAAACCAATATTGCAAACGTTTAATGGTTTATCAAAACAAGCACATAGCCCAAGTCCGGTAATTCAAAGCGTCTGGTTTATTCTTTAATCTGGTAACAATGAATGAACGGTCATAACATGGTACACTGTACATGTCCTTTTTTGTCAAACGTAGGCTTTTTTTGCTAAGGTTAAATTATAGCAACAAATGAAAGTTAATTTTTTATTGTCAAATCAACAGTAAGTATCAAATGAAGTAGAATGTTAATCACTTTTTTTTTTTTTTAATTTACTGTCATTTTTCATGTGGACAGTGGGGTACCCTATATTCCTATCCTCACTGGTATCAAGTCTGTTCGCGCCAAATACATTTTCGCACCCTACACGTTCGCACCTCGCACGTTCGCATCCAAGGTCTGTTCGCACTCTACACGTTTGCACCCAATTTTAATTCATATTCCAGTTGAATAATTGGAAAATCATGATTTTTGTTTTAAATTGCTTTGGGGTAAACTACTGAATGTATTTTTAGCTTGGTATGAGTAAAACATTGAAGATTTTAAATGAAAATCACAAAAGATACTTGTTTTAACAGCTTGGTCCCTTTGATCTGAAACAATGAAACAATACAATATAGCAATACACTATTATAACCAAAACATGATAAAATTTATTCAACACAAAAAAAAAACGTAGTCAGATTCTTACTTTATTTTGAAACAAGTCAATGAAACAAAGTTATAGCAATACACTAACCAAAACATGATTAAGAGTTATTCAACACAAAATAAAACGTTTACAGAATCCCACTTTATTTAAAAAGATTTTTTTTTTAATAATACACTATCCAAAACATGATTTAAATTTATTCAACACAAAAAAAATATGCTCTCACTTTATTTTGAGACAATGACAACAAATATACTTATAAGAATACACTTGCCAAAATTTGATTACAAATTAAATTATTAAACACAAAACCAATGAAAATGGGGCGCGATCATGTAGGGTGCGAACATGAGTGGGTGCGAACGTGAATGGGCGCGAACGGACCCGGATTCAGTCTCACTTAACAGACAAAATAAATTACAGACCTCATTGTATGTAGGTTTGGCTCCCTGTACTGCTAAAGTTAAACTCAAAGACAAATAAAATTGAGAATGGAAATGGGGAATGTGTCAAAGAGACAACAACCCGACCAAATAAAAAACAACAGCAGAGGGTCACCAACAGGTCTTCAATGTAGCGAGAAACTCCCGCACCCGGAGGCAGCTGGCCCCTAAACAAATATATACTAGTCCAGTGATAATGAACGCCATACTAATTTCCAAATTGTACACAAGAAACTAAAATTAAAATAATACAAGACTAACAAAGGCTAGAGGCTCCTGACTTGGGACAGGCGCAAAAATGCGGCGGGGTTAAACATGTTTGTGAGATCTCAACCCTCCCCCTATACCTCTAACCAATGTAGAAAAGTAAACGCATAACAATACGCACATTAAAATTCAGTTCAAGAGAAGTCCGAGTCTGATGTCAGAAGATGTAACCAAAGAAAATAAACAAAAAGACAATAATACATAAATAACAACAGACTACTAGCAGTTAACTGACATGCCAGCTCCAGACTTCCATTAAACTGACTGAAAGATTATGATTTCATCATATGAACATCAGGCACAATCCTTCCCGTTAGGGGTTTAGTATCATACCATCATAACATATATGAGAAGAACATAACCCGTGTCATGCCAACAACTGTTTTTAGAATAAATGTGTTTAGTTCCGATGCAAAGACCTTATCAGTGACTCAATATTAACGCCAAAATATGCAATCTTTAATGACTTGACAACAGTATCGTAATTATATCCCTTCTTAATAAGTCTATTCAAAGGTTTTGTAAGTTTCTGAGGTGAATACTGACACCTTTGTGCTTTATAAAGAATATTTCCATAAAAAATTGGATGTGAAATACCTGAACGTATTAGAAGTCTGCATGTTGAGCTATATTTACGAATGATGTCTTTATACCGATGATAAAATTTAGTAAATGTTTTGACTAGTTTGTGAAATCGAAAACCCTGGTGTAATAATTTTTCAGTAATACATAAATTTCTCTCGTTAAAATCTAAAACATTGTTACATACATGAGTGAATCGTACAAGTTGAGATATATAAACACCGTAAGATGGTGACAAGGGAACTTCACCATCTAAAAACAGATAATTAACGATAGGAAATGAAAAATCATCCCTTTTATCATAAATTTTAGTATTCAGCTTTCCATTAGTGATATAGATATCAAGATCGAGAAAAGGGCAGTGGTCATTGTTAGTATTAGCTTTATTTAAAGTAAGTTCAACAGGATAAATTTCATTAATATACATACTGAAGTCGTCATTATTGAGAGCCAAAATATCATCCAAATATCTAAAAGTATTATTAGATTTGTTTATCAGATGTTGTTTCGATGGGTCTTTGCTTATTTTTGTCATAAATTGTAACTCATAACAATACAAAAACAGGTCCGCAATAAGTGGTGCACAGTTAGTCCCCATTGGAATTCCGATAAACAAAGCATGCATTCATATTGGTTATATACATTGTATTGTTTTTAGCATATTGTTCATTATTTGACAATGAACGATAATGAACATTGAATAAACAATTATTTATCAACTGATTAAATTCAAGATTTGCCTTATTTATAAATAGTAGACAGTATTGGGACAGTACTATAACCTAAAAAAAAAGTAAAAAGTCTAGGTTTTTGAATACACTATCTAGCATTAGTAAGGTTCTTCAAATATTAATGAACAAGTCAACAAGAAGTTATAATTAACTTGAAGAAAATATGACATGACTGTAAAAATTAGGCAGTGGAAGCTCTGGCAAAATAGCCTCCTTGGCAGTTGCAATGTATATATGAGAATAATAATGTATGTTGTACAAGTTTAAGCATTCAATTATATGAGAATTACATATATATAATGTATAATTTAAATATTTTATCTTGTAGGACCCTTCCAGCCTTCATATGAAATAATGTTAACATTTTATGGGTTGTATAAACAAGCCACAGAGGGAACATGTACAAAACCAAAGCCATGGAGCTGGGATATAGTAGCTAAGAAGAAATGGTTAGTACTCTGTACAGTAACAATAATACTTGGAGTTTGATATATATATATTTTTTTTTATCTATGATAGAAAGGAGATATGAAGTACCAGTATACTCAAAATTGACAGCAAACCAAGAACACAAAGAAACAAAACATTAAGAGATCAACATGCATATGAAAAAGAAGATGTGGTATGATTGCCAATGATACTCTAATTATTACAACTCTTCACAGGAGACTAAAAGACACAGAAATTAACAGCTATAGGTCTTCAACATTGAGCAAAGCCCATACTGCACACAGTTCTGTTTTAAGTTAGAAAAAAAGAAATATTGGAACTAATAAATTGAACATTAAATACCAGTGAAGTCATAAAGCTTTAGTTGTAATTAGTTTTCACAAAGATAATTTATAGTGTGGAAGATTGCATGTTGACAGACCTCTACTTTTATAGATGTCACTGTTATTTTGATGGCTGCTGCTTCTTTTGCATATATACCCAATATCACCATATATTCAGTCTCTAAATATTTATATGTAGAAAATTACTATAAATGTCATAATAAAAGTTATCTCATCCCAAGATTTCTTTTTATTTGTATACTAGTATACAGAAGGTATTTGAAAAGTTTTAACTAAAAGAAGATGCAAATTCACTGTAAAAAAAAAATTGACCATCTCACAAGTGAACAAAAATTAATCTGGCATTTTTTAATTCTACAAATGCATACAAATAACAAATAATTAAACAAAAATCCTACATGTACCTGTTCTCTGGCTGTAGGTGGGCCATCATTGTACTGGGTATTAGATATCAAGTTCAACATTTAAGCCACCAGAGTACTTTAGACACAGTGAAGTTATTCAAGTTACTGTGTATTCAACAAAGATATTAAGGATGTATTCTTCTGACTTTTCAGTCTCGTTCAGTCTCGTTGAAATCTCGTTCTTAAATTATTTCCAAAACATATGATAGAAGTGGAAAATATCAATGAATTTTAAAAATATTATAATCAAACATAACTCGGTGAAAAAATTGTGTATTTACCATGAACGGTTTTTGAATAATCCAGTTTTCAAATTTTACGACCATTCAAGTCAGTATTGTTAGTCAAAATTTTGAGAAAATGGGTGAGGGATACAAAAAATGATTTTACAAGAATAATATACATCCCATCTCATTTTGGTCTTTTCAAATTTCCTAGATATGTATTTTTTCAATCATTTATAACAAAAAAGTTGAATTAATATGCATTTTGTTCTTTAAAATGAGAAAAATCATAAAAATACAAAATTGGCAGTATGGTAAATTTTACACAAAAAAGCATCTAAATATGATAAAACTTTCTTATATTAACACCTACCTATAGTTTTTGTAAGTTAAATTTATTCAGATTGGTCCACTTCATCTTTATGGAAAGTATGAAAAAAAGTTTAATTGTGGAACTGTGATTTTTTTCACGATAATAGCCCAAAAATAGGTAAAAATCGATGAAAAGTGAGAAAATCATCAAAATTGGGCATTTTCAAAGGGCCGTAGCAAAAAAAGAAGCACACTACCATATGATTTTTTCTTCACCAATTGTTTTGTTACAGTCTTATAAACCTAAAAATCAGGTTAAGAAAAAAAGTTTAATTCTAGAAATTTTTGGCTCCTCAGAGGTGTACATCCTTAAAGCTTCACTTGAAAAAAACTATTATTACAATGCATATAAAACTACAATAAAATTGAGAATGGAAATTGGGAATGTGCCAAAGAGACAACAACCCGACCATAGAAAAAAACAACAGCAGAAGGTCACCAACAGGTCTTACATTTAAACTCAAGAATTACATTATGCTGTGATCGAATTTTTTGAATATGACTATGATACAGCATACATCTTTATTTTTTTAATAGGGATGCGTGGAACAAGCTTGGAACTTTAACAAGTGAACAAGCCATGGATCTCTATGTTGAAGAACTAAAGAAGGTATTGGGTACTTAATGTACTTTAAAGTTGAAGGCCATGATATAGTAAATATCTCTCTTCGATTCTTGGCAATTTTTGTTATTTCCCTGAATGATTGATTATTTTTTGTATGCTTTCCTCTGATTTCATTATTGTGACATCACAAAAACAGAGAACTATTCTTAATAATGTCACTTAAAAATAAAAAGAAACTTTTTGTAGATTATATTAAAGTATGAAAAAGAAAGTAAAAGCTCAGGCCACACCAATTTAATTTCTTGTTCTACGGATTTTTGGACTCCAAAATTTGGGGCGAGCGAGCGATTTGAAAATTTAAATAAAAAAAATATTTAATTTGCAAATTTTTGAGGCGAAGCTTGAAAAGTAAAGGCGAGCGATTATAATTTTTTTTTGTAAACATAAATAATAGGTTTTGACAATATATATATATATATTAAAACTTGATTTATCACTTGTACTTTGACATTTCTTTAATTTCTGAAGTATTTTTTCCCTGTTCACCAAGAAATAATTAAATTTGGTCTATGTATGTGACTGACAATGAGACAATTCTCCATCCAAATCATAATCAGTTTGGGGGCAACCCCTTAATGTTATAAATATCCCTTTTACATATGTTTTATGAGGGATCAATATAAGTTATAATATATTTGTTTGTACAAAAGGGCTCATATTTTCTCATAGAACTATATATCTATCTGGTATTAAATGGTCAAAACATGTCCAAGAATTTAGTAATATTCCTGGACTTTAACCATGTTAACACATTTACTTTAACAGTTTAATATTATTCAAAATAAGTGGACCCCTCTTTTAGAAAAAAATGTTTAAAATATGATGTAACTCTCCTCTTTTTGAGTACAAAATTCTAAGTGTTCAAAGGTTTTTTATAGAAGAACTATACAAATCCTTGGTATTTCTATTTTCTTTTCTACATCAGTAAAATGACCCCTTGTCTGAGGGAGGGTTGTTCTCAACCTGATAATAACAAACACAGGTCAAAGTTTTACACAGGGCTTTGATACAGACCAAACAGCAAGCTATACAGGACCCCAAAATTATTAGCGTACACAATTCGAACAGGAAAACCAACGATCTAATTTATATATCCAAACGGGAAAATACCAATGAACAACATCAACAGACAACAAACGATAACTGCTGAACGACATGCTCCTGAATCAATCAGGACAGGTGCATAAACATGCAGCGGCTATGGATAGTTTTGTTTCGCCAGCATTCAATATAATTGCAGTTGAAGGCAAATCCTTCAGAAGTTCTTTGTACTTTATTCTAACCACGAACATATTTTGATAGGGAATATAAGTAAGGGGGAAAGAAACCAATTTCTTGTTCTTCACGGTAATACCCGCTGTTATAACTTTTTATCGGAGCTCTCCAGGTTTCATGCTGAAACAAATATTCTCACAGATATTTACACAGTGTGTTGAGTTCCTTTTATGTTTAAAATCGTTATTTACAGGTTAGACTGTGATATAACAAATGTTGATATCTTTTCATAATATTTACAACAACAAAAAACGGTGCGGGAAATGGACATGATTACAATTCCGGATGCGGGAAGCGGGAATATAAAAAAAATAAAAAAATTCTGTTTTGAAAAAAATAGTTGCGGGCGGGTCCGTCGAACAAGGGATCAAATTGGTGTGGCCTCACCTATAAATTGTAAAAATCTTATTAGAGAAATAGATTCCACCACCCTATCTCATACATGTGCAATAAGATATCTGACAGTTCAATTTAAGATATATGTATGTAAAAGCTTTTTAAGCCTTGCATCTGCAACTAAAACTTTTATTTTGAATGCGATTGAAACGTTCCTTTCCTCAATCTCCTGTTTACATGCTCATAATGAAAAGTATAAAAGATATTACACTAAAGCCAAATAAATTTTGTGTTATATACATGTCAAACTAATTTAATATAGAAAAAAACAAAGTTTGAAATATTCCATTTTTGAATCTGAAACATGTCAAAAGTACAGGAAATGTTTGAAATGTTTTAGGAATGTATTACTGTTATTTGCCCAAGGGAGGTAATTTTACACAAATCTGTTACATTCAAGGGGAGATAATTTAGAAAAAAAAAATATATTTTTATGAACTGACTGGTTTTACAACAGAAAACAGTATTGGATGCCCAATTTCATGTGGAATCATTAGGTCTTTTTTACAGTTAACTTATAAAAGAAAAAAGAAAAACTATGGCTTGAAATATAAAAACCACACAAATTACAATCCATCAGATTTTTCTTGAAACAGTGTATTGAAAAATGTTATTGTGAAGAAAATATGATAATAAGTACATTGATAACTTACAAAAGAAAACGGTTTCGTTCTGTGAAGACCATAGTTGTTATTCAGCAATCACCGGAAACTATTTTGTTTGCCTATCATATGAAGTACTATAAGTTCAAATTCTGCCATTAAGTTTTACACTGTTATTTCCTATATCATGGTTATCAGCCTATCTCTTATGTTTGGTTACTGTACATAGTAAGGCATGTTGATTTTACTTATTTATTCAGTTTTCACTTCAGTTATTTTATTTTTATTATAGTTTCAGCATTTTATTTCACAATAACATTTGTTTATAATACTTTTTTATAAATTTTATTGTTTTATTTATGGTATTAAATTTATTGTTAGTGCAGACTTGATACTTAATGATACATAGGTTTGTGATATCTGAACAATATAAATCCTTTAACATGAATTTTATAGGAGCAGGGAAATTGGTGAATATCAACGAGACAAAATGAAAAAATTGTAAAAGGAAATAATTTTTTTCTTCTTCCCAAAATGTAAAGGAGAAAAAAAACTTAAATTTTATTTTACCTTTTCAGAGTATTGCCTTGTCCACAAACAAGTGGAACACAATGGGTGACAAGGATAAAAGGGTACGGATGATTTCTGAAACCTAGCACTAACATATTTATCACTTTAAATCATCTTTACCACTAGTTTTCTGACTCTTTAAATTAATTTGAATAAAAACATGTATTCTGCTACTAATGCATATTCAGCATTTTATTTCGTTATAAAATCAGTTTTGCTTGCATTTATTTACTGAGCTAGTATTGGAAAGTCAAGTCCATGAATAGTGATAGTTATATGATTGAAAAGATGTAAGAGCGATTTCAGATGTTATAAAGCTTTGTTACATGTTTTATTTATTTTTTTCACAAAAAATGACAGGATCACAAGAAATAGTGGAGGTAAAGTTTTTGTTAGAGACCAGAATACTTATAACAAACACTGCTTTCAAACTCTAGACATTGGCCATTTTTCCTAACCATAGTGTAAGTCTTTGTAGGATGCAGAGAGGAAATTGATGGTGTCCAGTGGCCATTGAGTATTAAGAAATAATAGCATTTATAAAATCATACTGCTTCACTCATATATTATATACATGTAGTACATAGTGGGATTCATAATAGTAAATTCAAAATCAAAATGCCAATTTTCAGTAGGTGTTTAAAGCTATACATGTAATTAATTCAAGTGAACTATGCTAGATGAAGGGCTTGATTGTCTGATTTATGTTTGAGATTGTTTTTGCATACCTATGTGACCTGCGGAAGAAATTATTCTAGAAAGGAATGTAAGTGCATCTATCGTTATTAGTTCTAGAAGTACTCATTTTTGTTGATTGTTTATTTTTTATCCAGGTCAGAATTTGTATAGACTGGTTTCTGTAGAAGAATGTAAAAAGTTTTTTTTTAATAGATTGTTGAAGCCATGCCACAAGAGAAGCCTGTGAGAGATTTTATGTCGACCATTGGAACATTTTATGAACTGATAGACGAGAGGTCACCATTTGAGGATGAAAAGCGTTCTTATGATCATGCTAATGGTGATACAAATAGAAATGTGATACAGGCAGATATAAGTATGTTTCATAGCATATGCTAAGGCAAACTTTATGTAAAAATAATATTAATTGTCAAATATACAATTGACAGGTCTTGGGCATCCATTTTGAGTTCTTGGAATCCACAAAAGTTTAACTAGTACAATGTACATGAAAATAAAATTACATTACCTGTACCTCAAAAAGCTTTTTTAGCTCATGTGGCCCGAAAGGCCAAAGAGAGCTTATGCCATCACTTGGCGTCTGTCGTCGTCTGTCGTCGTAAACTATTTCAAGAATCTTCTCCTCTGAAACTACTAGGCCAAATACTTCCAAACTTTAACTGAATGTTCCTTAGGGTATCTAGTTTATAAATTGTATCCGAAGTTTTGATCTATCAACAAACATGGTCGCCATTGCTAAAAATAGAACATAAGGGTCAAATGCAGTTTTTGGCTTATATCTCAAAAACAAAAGCATTTAGAGCAAATCTGACAGGGGTAAAAATGTTCATTAGGTCAAGATCTATCAGCCCTGAAATTTTCAGATGAATCAAACAACCCATTGTTGGGTTGTTGCCACTTAATTGGTAATTTTAAGGAAATTTTGCAGTTTTTGGTCATTACCTTGAATATTATTATAGATAAAGAGAAACTGTAAACAGCAAAAATGATCAGCAAAGTAAGATCTACAAATAAGTTACTATGACCAAAATTGTCAATTGACCCCTTAAGGGGTTATTGTCCTTTAATGACAAATTTTCACAATTTGTTCATCATATTTGCTAACTTTAAAAAATCTTCTCCTCTAAAACTACTCAACCAAATTCAACCAAACTTCAACTGAATGATCAGTAGGGTGTATAAAATAAAGTTTGTGTTTTATTTTTCTATTTCGTCAAAAAACATGGCCGTCATGGCTAAAAATAGAACACAGGGTAAAATGCAGTTTTTGGCTTATATCTCAAAAACTCCAGCATTTAGAGCAAATAAGACAAGAAGTTAAAGTATTTATTAGGTCAAGGTCTACCTGTCCTGAAATTTTCAGCCGAATTGGGTAACTGGTTTTTCAGGTATAATGCCCCTGAATTGATGATTTTAAAGAAATTTTGCAGTGTTTGGTTATTATCTTGAATATTATTATAGATACAGATAAACTGTTAATAGCAATTTATTGTGAATCATCAGATTGACCTAGACTGTATCTTAATCAAGTGTAGGACGAACTCATGCCCATTTCTTTCCAGAGGTTCCTAAGAGGCTTTAAAAGGTATTTCCAGGATAGTACATGGCCTTTGTTACTCTGTTTAATTTACAACAAACATTAATTTATTAATTTAGTTAATAAGGCATTGTTTACCAGGTGAGCGATTCAGGCTCTTGAGAGCCTCTTGTTAATGAGACATTTTCCAAATCTTTATTGTACAAGTAATATATTAAACTTTGGTTTGAGTGTTTTCTTTTGTAAGATATGCACCAAAATTATTCATGAAGTTTCCGGGAATATTATTTTATATCCACTTTACACATTTTTAAAGGTCTTATGTACCACATGTATTTCTGTTTGTGATGCATTAGAATAGAAATAACAGTACAATAGGTGAAAAATTGTCGCTGTTAATTGTGTTTTAAATGTAATATATTTGAGATTTGAATAGAAAAAAAAAAAGAAAAAAAAAGAATAGAAAATAATTGGGTGTTTAAATATAAAGAATATAGACTAAAGGTCAAAATAAATAAAGAATATAGACTAAAGGTCAAAATAAATAAAGAATATAGACTAAAGGTCAAAATAAATAAAGAGTAGAGAAAAATGATCTGATAACTGAGGAATACAAGAACTTGGTAAATGATATTATGAAAAATATGGAACACACTATACCCACCTCTTTAACAAGTATTTTAAATTGTAAAATGTGATAATAGATTTAGTTAATATGTTGCTGTCCATGTAAACCACTTGATGCAAAAATAAAATCAAAAGTTTATAAATGTTCTGGAGCAGTTTGATTGAAAATTACCTTAAAAAAATTCAAAATCCATCTACGGTCAACTTTGCCTGAGGGAATGAAACCTAATAGTTTCTTTAAGATTTATGAATTTATAAACAGATGATTTTAAAAAAGGTTTGTTATGTAGAAATTATGCAAGTACCATCATGCAATATAAAAGCTACAAGACCAGTTCTCAAAGTTATATCTGTAATTGATAATAGATTTAGCTTGAAAGATATCTGTTACCCTTTTGTCTGATGATAAAACCCCACTTTTGTTTTACAGGTAATGGAAATGAAATGGCAATGAACCACTCCATGCTGGTTGATCCTTTACTTAAAGATCTGGTCAAGCAAGACATCAAGATGAATGGAATGCCTAGAGGTTTTCAAGATAAGGATTTTGGTGAAGATAAACCAACAGAATCAGCTTTATCTCTTTTAGATTCAGGTATTTATAACTTGAAATTTTAAAAACCCTGTGCACCAAATTTGCAGAAGTGTATTATATTTTGTCTCATCACTTCATGCCTATCGAAAAAGTGTTAAAAATTTAGAAAATGTTATTGCTTATCATTGACCTCTGTTTATATGAATGCTACTGCAAATATTTTATGATGGAAAATCACAACTGAAATTATGACTTTTTATTATTGCAATCTTATTCACAATAATTTCTGAATTTACATTAAGGAATAACTACTATTTTTTCTGTCTGTAGAAATGGCAGAAAAAATGTAGTGCACACTGAATTACCTTTGAAATGGGTTATTTAAAAGTGTGCCCCATATTTTTGAGGTTATTTCAAATATACAGAAATAATATACCGTCATTTTGTATAATTTAATTCTAAATTTCATTTTTGTCTCGCCTTGACGGAGTCAAAAAGTGAGACATATGTATGCTGTTTCCGCGGCGTCAACGGCGTCAACAATGTATTAGTTTGTGATTAGGTCTAGTTTATGGTGAATGTCAAGTGGTAGGTCATTCATATTTGGTATGCAGTTGTATAAGCATTGGCACATCTCATTTCCATGAAGATTATTTGGCCCTGCCCCCTCAGTCATGGTTTATTGACTTAGAAAATTTTGCTTATTTTACATGTATTAGTTTGTGATTAGGTCAGTTTATGAGGAACCATAAGTGGTAGGTCAATGATATTTAGTATTCAGTTGTATAAGCATTGGCATATCTGGTTTCCTTGAAGATAATTTGGCTCCGCCCCCTTAGTCATGGTCTATTGACTTTGAAAATTTTTCTAAGTTATCATGTATTAGTTTGTGATTAGGTCAGTTCAATGGGAATCATTAGTGGTAAGCCAATGTCAATTGGTATTCAGTTGTATAAGCATTGGCACATCTCATTTCCAGGGAGAATATTTGTCCTTGCCCCTCAGTCACAGTCTAATGACTTTGAAACTTATCTTAATTTACATGTATTAGTTTGTGATTAGATCAGTTTAAGATGAACTGCTTATGTTAAAATGATATTTGGTATGCAGATTTATTGGCATTTGTTTCCATGAAGATTATATAGCCCCACCCCCTCTTCATGGTTCATTGACTTTGAAACTTTTACATAGTTTACAAGTTATTGTTTGTATTTAGATTTGAGAAGACTTATAATAAGTCAATGGTATTTGGTATGCAGTTGGTTAGCATTGGCACATTTCATTGACATGGAGATTGGTTAGCCATATAACTCAGTCATGGCTCATTTACTTTGAATATTTGCATAACTTCACTTGTGTAAGATGTTAGAGTATTGCTATTTGGATTTCAACATTTGCATAATCAAAATTACAAAAAGGTGATGGGTTAAATCGTGAAAAAATGTTGATGACATTATGGTTACATGACAAAATTATGTCTGTGAGCTGATAAACAAAAAGCTTTCAGCCAATCAGAAGAAGGGTTACATCCAAAATTAAATTATTTAGATTTGACCAAAAGCATTATTAAAAAAAAGATAAATTTCCCATACAATGTCTTGAATAAAGAACTCTATCTTAGTTAGATATCATGTTTTTCAATGTCATCCTTTTCATGTATCGAGTAAGTTAATGCACATGTAGCTATTAATTTAAAGAAGAAAACCCATTTAATTTCAGAAAGAGAAACCTGGGACAGAATTTCTAGTATAAAAAATGCTCAGGACCAAGATATCAATGGCGGAATGAATGGTTTCCATGATGACCAGGATGACGAAGATCTAGATGAATCAGAAATACACACACCAGAAATCCAGACCCAAAACCACACTAGGAAAAACAGTGAAATGCTTTATGATAATATAGAGCATCCAGTTAATGGTGAAACAGTGAAAGATGATAAAGTGCCCTCTAGTGACAGACTTACAAGTGAGAGTGAAAGTGACGAGGAGTTTTGTGACACATCAGATCAACCATCACCGGTATATTTCTTGTCAAATTTTTAATGTATTACTAGGGTGAAAAGAAAAATGTTCAGTTTCCCTTCTTTCCTTTTTATTATAATGTTAAAGGATCATTTTGTCATTTGTATTTTGAAATAATTCTACCTTTTCTATTTTAAAGTACCCAGATGTTCCTCGAATTTTATCAATTTTCATTAATCAGATAAATTTTGCTCATATTTCACAATAGCAATAGTATAATATATGAATATGGATATGTCTTTTTTATGCCCCACCTACGATAGTAGAGGGGCATTATGTTTTCCGGTCTGTGCGTCCGTTCGTCCGTCTGTCTGTCCGTTCGTTCGTTCGTTCGTCCGTTCGTTCGTCCATCTGTCCCGCTTCAGGTTTTTGGTCAAGGTAGTTTTTGATGAAGTTGAAGTCCAATCAACTTGAAACTTAGTACACATGTTCCTTATGATATGATCTTTCTAATTTTAAAGCCAAATTAAACTTTTGACCCCAATTTCACGGTCCACTGAACATAGAAAATGAAAGTGCATGTTTCAGGTTAAAGTTTTTGTCAAGGTAGTTTTTGATGAAGTTAAAGTCCAATCAACTTGAAACTTAGTACACATGTTCCCTATGATATTATCTTTCTAATTTTAATGCCTAATTATATTTTTTATCCAATTTCACGGTCCATTGAACATGGAAAATGATAGTGGGAGTGGGGCATCCGTGTACTTTGGACACATTCTTGTTTTCCCTCTCTTTTCATGTATTTGTCAAAACATACATGTGTATACATGAATAAATACATTAGGCAATATAGGAAAGGTGTACTATATTTTTATGAATAAATACATTACTTTTTATGTCATTACAGGAAGAGTTATCAAGAATGACTTCTAAAGATCAACAGATGTCTACACCATTAAAAGGAAATTTACCAAATAATAGACAGAAATATGTTCATTTTAGTGCTAATCCATCATTACGAACTGATGTTGAAGTAGATCAACAGACATTTTCACCAATTCCAAATCGTTTACATCGAGATAATATATCAATGTCGCGGAACTTCCCTTTTGGATTAAATTTTCAACAGAAGTCTCCACATGATAGTTTAATTGTTCATGGGCCATCGGAAGATTCATTAAATGTTACAGGGCTTAGTGAAATAGGAAGTGAGAATTCAAATTCATCTGCTCAATCAAATAGTTTAACCAAATCTGAAGTATTAATGGAAGAAAATATAAGGACTTGTGGTGGGGGTCAGATATCCCCACCTGGTGGAAGTTCTAGTGGGAAACTTCCTAGTCAAGGATCATACAGCTCACAGGGTTACAGACCAGGTACTGTTTCACTCAAAATTTCTGGGGAAAACATTTAAAATTATATACGATGGATATTACTTTGTTTCTGTAATCATCAGATGACACTCTCTATTAGTTCTGTGTGGTACATACTAATTTTGAAAAACTCACAAAGTAATCAAGCAATATCTCTTTACTTTTTTTGTCCATTTAAATTGGAAAATTTAATTTTATCTAAAGATTATTGATTTGATAAAGTAATCAGCCTTGTGGTATACCAAACTAAATTTTTTCAATAGTTTTACGTTGAATGAAGGAGGGCTTTATTTCTCCTTTTAATGAGATGTTGATATGTGACTAGTAATACACAATCATGATTGAGCAAATTATTAAAGAAAATAATTAAATGATAAACTAATAATCAAATAGTAAATAATTTTTGATGTTTTGATTAGTTGCATATTTACATGTACAAATGTAGGAATGAATTTGTAAATGTTTTATTAAAAAAATATTGAAAATGCAAGAAAATTTTAATCACCCCCAAAAATGTAAAAACAACGATTAAATGTATATATCTATTACCTTATACTGATCATGAATACATGTACATGTATATTTTTTCTTGGTTTAAAAAATTATGTAAAATTAGTTTCTTTCCGGATGATAATAAAAATGTAATTCTGATTTGAAATTGCAATGAATATAAAGTTATTTTCAATGATATATATATATACCAAAGAAAGAAAAAAGTTAAAAATCTGATTGTGTTGATGATTTTAGTTGAAGGTTATGGGTTTTATGATGGATTTCCTGTTGAGGGAGGACAGGGAGGTGAAGGAGGAGGAGGAAGGGACCCTCGATATCCACCACAGATGTATGGATCAGTCAATGAACAGATTGCTGTCACATTAATGAGGCTTCAACAAGATATGCACACTGTATTACAAAGGCTAGATAGTTTAGAGGCTGTTTCTAGGCAACAGGTAAATATTTATTTCCTGACAAAAAATTAGGGGGTAATATTTTATTAAGTCCATTCATTCATCTTCAGTCAATATACTCTTTCAGGTCAATATATCCTTGTATCGACCTCACACAAAGGCTATAATTGTATAAAATTGTATTTTGGCATCTAGATATTGTTTATTTTTATAGGGTTGCTGTCTCATTCACATATGCTTTTACCCAACATCTTTTTTGTTCATGTGTCAAATAAAAGAAACATTACCCTGATTTCACGGGCGCAGGACATTTGAGCGAAAATTTAAAACTACAAGGGGACATTTGAGCGCCAACATTAGAGCCAATTTAAGCGCCAGATTAATCCACTTACCTGGTTAAATAGACAATAACTGTTTAGTGTCTTTAAATATCAGCTGTATTTGTACGAGGCTAGGAAACAAGGTGTATGCGAGCTTTTAGCGAGTTACTACACCTGTTTCGAGCCGAGTACAAATACAGCTGATATTTAAAGACACTAAACAGTTATTGTCTTTATCCTGCAATTAATTCTGTATATTGTTTGTGTTTTGAAAGACACAAAAACTAACATATTTAACATTTATTTTCGATTTGTAATCCCTTGAGCCCCGCGTAGTAATATCAAAATCACACATTACGCTGAAGACGGGTTCACAAAAAAGAATCTCGAATGGTCAGCAATAATACATCGCTCAAGGTGAATAATTATCTATTTTAACATAACAACTAATTTCAACAGTAAAAACAAATAACAAAACATTGCCAAATTTGGAACAGAAGTGTACAAGTTGTCCTACGCTTCAGACTTTACATTCACTAAACATGCATGCTGAAATTGACATGGTTGTAACACAATCATACACATTCAAGTTTTGAAATCGACAATTGTCATCGTCATTGGAATGCAACTCGAATACACATTCTGAGGTCACACAGGTTCAAAGAATACGCAGTCCGGCAGTGGGCGGAGCTTTAAAGCGATATCTGTATAGTATACAGATACAGCATAGCGATATCTGTAGGGCTGTATCTGTATAGTAGGACACCCAATTGCAGGATAAATAGTGCTCACCTTACTATATATACCATGAACAGTAATTTATATTTGTTAAATTGTGATGGATTCAGATATAGGATAGACAAAGTATTAAAAGACCAAAATAATATTGCCCGAAATTCAATTTATGTTTTCCTCGATACTATTATAAAATATTGCAAACACAATCGAGAAAAGATAAAGAGAAAGAGCAGTTCCTAATGCAATTCTATGAACAGTATTGTACAGGGGGTATATCTAGAGCTCATTACGTAAGTTCTCTAGGTTATAAATTCCAGGCTAGAACAGACTTTTAACATTTGATTTAACCTTTTAGACTTTTAGTGCTGTATTTTAATTGAGAAGTTTTATATTGTTTTATGTTGTGCTGTCTTGAGTCTATTAGTGCTGTATTTTAATGGACATGTTTTATATTGTGCTGTCTTGATTCTATTAAACATTTTTTAATTTATTAAATATTATTTATTCACTAAATAGGGTTAAAAATATTTCGCTAAAATGGGCTATGACAATTTTAATTTTCACTAAAATGGGTTAAAATTCTGGCGCTCAAATGGGTTCTACCTTGGAGCTCAAACGTCCTATTTTTTTTCGCTCAGATGTCCTCCGCCGGATTTCAGATGTGTCTTCTAGTTTCCTAATATCAATACCATTTTTTTGTGGATAATTTGGTTGACTGGAAACAACAAATTCCAATGTCCAACAAATTATCAATTTTCTATAGATATTTATTCAGACTTTGGCAAAACCACTAAATCAAGTATCTACGAAAATGCAAGTTTTCCTCAATCCATGAAAGTTGTATTTCAGACTATTTATTAATGAATTTTATATGTGATGTATACTTAAAACTTTTCGTTTGAACAAGAGTGAAATGAAAATACCAATGAAACTATAGTCATAGAAAGTAAGAAACACTCAGTTGACTAATCTTGTCTGTAACACATTTAATATTTTAAAACAAATGTGTCATTACAGTTTATAATCCTAATTTCAGAGAAAAGCTGAACAAAGCAATTCAATATTTGTAAGTATTTATATAAATAAAAAGATGCGATGGTATGAGCACCAATGAGACAAGTCTCCATCCAAATCACAATGTATAAAAAGTTGACAACTATAGGTCAAAGTAGATCTTTCAACATGGATCATTGGCTCTCACCGAAAAACAGCAAGCTGTTATGGGCCCCAAAATGACTAGTGTAAAACAATTCAAATAGGAAAACAAACGGTCTTAACTATATAAAATGAGAAACGAGAAACATTTATCATTTGCTTATGAACAACCCCAACTAACAACAACCACTGAACAACAGGATTTTTATGCCCCACCTACGATAGTAGAGGGGCATTATGTTTTCTGGTCTGTGCGTCCGTTCATCCGTTTGTCCGTTCGTCCGTCCGTCTGTCCCGCTCCAGGTTAAAGTTTTTGGTCAAGGTAGTTTTTGATGAAGTTGAAGTCCAATCAACTTCAAACTTTGTACACATGTTCCCTATGATATGATCTTTCTAATTTTAATGCCAAATTAGAATTTTTACCCCAATTTCACGGTCCACTGAACATGGAAAATGATAGTGCGAGTGGGGCATTCGTGTACTGAGGACACATTCTTGTTATTGATATCTTTTGTTCCTGACAGTAGTCATTGAACAATTGAAAAATAAATCAGCTTAACAATTTTATAGGTGTCTGAAATTCTCAAGAACTCATGGATGTTTTAGGTTCAGAAATACTGTGGATTCATTATTATTTGTTGGATACCAATTTTTGTGGATTTCATGGGTAAGGGACGACATCAAAAAATCATTTGGTAATTTTAAGAAAATTTTGCAGCTTTTGGATATTATCTTGAATATTATAATAGATAGAGATAAACTGTAAACAGCAATAATGTAAAGGAATGTAAGGAATGTAAGAGCTACAAATAAGTCAACATGACCAAAGTGGTCAATTGACCCCTTAAGGAGTTATTGCCCTTTATAGTCAATTTTACAAAATGTTTTCCACTCACTTTTGGGCCAAGTTCATTATAGATAGAGATAATTGTAAGCAGCAAGATTATTCAGTAAAGTAAGATCTACAAACACATCACCAACACCAAAACACAATTTTGTGATGAATCCTTCTGTGTCCTTTGCTTAATATGCACATAGACCAAGGTGAGCAACACAGGCTCTTTAGAGCCTCTAGTTGAAAACCATGAAAATAAATTATCCATGAAAATCGGTACTCATGAGAATAACTGAATCCCCAGTTGATGTAGTAGTATGATAGTATGAATTGTGCTTCCATTTACTGAAAGAGAATTTTAAGCCTCATATAGGATTGTATTAATTAGTTATTTCAGTAAAAAAATATCTCAAGCAATAATTGAATGTAGTTTCTAAATTGTCTCTAATATTAGGAATGTAATTGTTATGCCCCACCTACGATAGTAGAGGGGCATTATGTTTTCTGGTCTGTGCGTCTGTTCGTCCGTTCGTCCGTCTGTCCCGCTTCAGGTTAAAGTTTTTGGTCGAGGTAGTTTTTGATGAAGTTGAAGTCCAATCGACTTCAAACTTGGTACACATGTTCCCTATGATATGATCTTTCTAATTTTAATGCCAAATTAGAGATTTTACCCCAATTTCACGGTCCACTGAACACAGAAAATGATAGTGCGAGTGGGGCATTCGTGTACTGAGGACACATTCTTGTTTTAACCTGATATACATTTCTTTTTAAAATAGATATTGAGAATAATTATGAGGATGACTCCATTCCTCTTTGATTTTATAATGATCCAAAAATAATGGGAAAATCTGTGATAAATATTCTCCAATTGAGAACAAGAATGTGTCCAAACTACACGGATGCCCAACTCGCACTATCATTTTCCATGTTCAATGGACCGTGAAAATGGGTAAAAAATATAATTAGGCATTATAATTAAAAAGATCATATCACAGGGAACATTTGTACTAAGTTTCAAGTTGATTGGACTTCAACTTCATCAAAAACTACCTTGACCAAAAACTTTAACCTGAAACTCGCACTATCATTTTCTATGTTCAGTGGACCGTGAAATAGGGGTCAAAAGTTTAATTTGTCTTTAAAATAAGAAAGATCATATCATAAGGAACATATGTACTAGGTTTCAAGTTGATTGGACTTCAGCTTCATCAAAAACTACCTTGACCAAAAACTTTAACCTGAAGCGGGACAGACGGACAAAAGAACGGACGGACAGACGAACGAACGGACGGACAAACAGATGCACAGACCAGAAAACATAATGCCCCTCTACTATCGTAGGTGGGGCATAAAAAAGAGATGCAAAATATACCAGAGGGACATTCAAACTCATTAGTCGAAAATAAGCTGACAATGCAATTGCTAAAAAAGAAAAAGACAAACAAAAGTACATATAACACAACATAAAAAACTTGACTGAGCAACACAAACCCCATCAAATACTCTTGGTGCAAAGAAAATATTAGATAAAAAATGAAATGTAATTTATGTCTTTTTTTATAATCTAAGTGCAATATGTTAACAATCTTTTACAGATGTCTGGATGGTGGCCTTTTCCCAACTTAACAGGGAAGACATTTTTGTTTGTTGTTATCTGGCCTATGTTTGTCTACTGGTTAATGTCAAGAAGGAGAAGAAGGTGCGTTTAAAAATAATCACATTAGAATAATATTGAAGTTCATAAGATTGAAATAGCTATTAGTGATAGAGGGTCATTAAAGCATTAACAGCTTCAAAAATCTTTACATATTGATCTTATTTATGTTTAAGTTTTCTCTTACTAATTTTAAAAGTCTTTTTATTTAACTTTGACAAAGGAGAAGACAAAATTAAATGGTTTGTTATTTCTAAAGAGGAAAATGTAAAAAAAAATAGAAGTTGTTCTTTTCTTTTATTTTCTGATCTTTAAAGGTAAAAAGTCAAGTAATTTTGTTTGCATGGAAAGACAATGAATAATTATACCTCAGTAATTGCTCATGTTTTTAATACTTCTTGTTTAAATTATTGTACATGTATTCTAAATATCATTGATCTATACATTTTTTTACAGGACAAATTAAGAAAATCATATTGTGAGAGAATACTGTTACCTTAAAAATGGACATGCAAGAAAGAACAAGTCAGCTTTAAATAACATTGTCTACATTACAAAATTATAAACTATTTGTTAAGATAAAGAAACTTTAAACCATATAGATGATGTTTAATATACTTAATATTGACAAATCTCTAGATAGTTTTATGTGTACCTGTTAGAAGTCAAATGAAAAAAATCATATTTGAATATTGTAAATCAAATTTATTTTTAACCGGATTTTTGTGACAAAAATGTCGGTTATTGATTTGGGGATGTACGGCGGGCGGCCGGGCGGCCGGGCGGTCAGGCGGGCGGGCGGCAATCAAATGTTGTCCGTGCATTAACTCATGAACCGTTCAACCAAAGCTTTTAAAATTTTAATATGTTATTCCTGACAACTATACGAAGGTCAAGTTCAATAATGGCGATTTTGACTTTTACCGTTCAGGAGTTATGGTTCTTGAAAGATTGAAAAATGGAGTTGTCCGTGCATTTACGCATGAACTGTTCTACCAAAGCTTCCCAAATTTTAATATGTTGTTACTAATGAAAGAATGGAGGTCAAGTTCAATAATGACGAATTTGACTTTTACCGTTCAGGAGTTATGGTTCTGGAAAGATTGAAAAATGGAGTTTCCAGTCGTGTCCGTGCATTTATGCATGAACTGTTCTACCAAAGCTTCTGAAATTTTAATATGCTGTTACTGATGACAAAATGGAGGTCAAGTTCAATAATGACGATTTTGACTTTTACCGTTCAGGAGTTGTGGTTCTTGAAAGATTGAAAAATGGTTTTTCCCGTCGTGTCCGTGCATTTTCTCATGAACCATTCAACCAAAGCTTTTGAAATTTTAATATGTTGTTACTGATGACAAAATAGAGGTCAAGTTCAATAATGACGATTTTGACTTGTACCGTTCAGGAGTTATGGTTCTTGAAAGATCGTAAAATGGCGTTTCCATTCAGGTTGTTGCATTTACTCATGAACCATTCAATCTAAGCTTTTCAAATTTTAATATGTTGATACTGATGACAAAATGGAGGTCAAATTTTATATTGACGATTTTCACTTTCACCATTCATCAGTAATGGTTCTTGTGATATTGCCAGGACACAAATAAATGTTAATAAATCCGGTTTGCTGTCGTTGTGACAGCCTCTTGTTAGGTATCTATTACTTTTGCATCTATTTATTTTGGTGGTTATCTATCTTTTGTCAATGTCTGCAGATAAAAGATGATCCAGATTTTACGTATTCAGCACAATTCATATTTATGTTATTTTTGGCGTTGCAAAATACTTTGCTGGCTACCTTAAGTTGTAATTGAATACTAAACATAGACAAAAACTCTTAATTCAGAGATGTTAGTCAAATATACTTGTTCTGGCTTGTATGGAGAAATTGGTATTAATTTGAATGGCATTAAGAAATGGTTGTGTTTACAAATACTATCTAGAAAAAGATTACACCTTAATTTTATTGCTTGTAATGTTAATGAACATAAATTTTTAAAATTTTGTTTACAAGCATTTTAATTGAAGTGACGTATATCAGGGATGGTTTATTGAGCCTAGATCATAACATGTGTATACAACTTATACATAAATCTAATTCTTAAAATGGTGACAGTAAATTTATGAAGATTATTTTCTAAATAGTCATAATTATAGCATTTGTTTACAACCAGAAGATACTAGCACAGCAGTGATTTGCTTCATACAGGAATTAATCTGCAACATGGGTTGAAAATGAAAATCATTTGAAAATCATGGAAAATTCCACCAAAGCATGTATATCATAATAGGCTAATTGCTATATGAACAATTTTTGTTATTCACTCCAAGAGTGGTTGGTGTTATAAAGATCATTGATTATTCCAATGTGTTCATTTTACAAATACAATCATAACCATAGGACATGATGAGTGTATAATTGCATGTATGTTTATGAATGGAATTATTTTTTAAATTATTTTGTTTTGATTGTAAAGTGAATAATTCAAATGAAGAATGTTTGAAAGTTAGAAATATAATAAGAAAATTGTAACCTATAAGCATAATGATGATTTTGTCTTTTTTTATGAATGTTCAAAGAACAGGTATATTTTGTTCATATTTGAGAGCTTTTGAAATACAATTTATGTTTAGGTCATTTTACCTTAAATCTTAACTTTATCTTAAATGTAACTTTAGCAGGTCCTACTGTCTATAAGTAAATAGTACTAATGTTGTTAAAACGAGACATTTGTTTTCATTAACTGAGTTTTACAAAAAGATGTTTATTTTAATAATGTCGATCAACAATTTTCCAACAAATTTGAGCATAAGTATTAAAATGCAGCAGTTCTTTTATTTGTGCTATTCAATTATGAATTTTGATTAAGGTCTTCACTGATTTGTGTTAGAACATACACGGTAGGATATATATAAGTTTTAGTGTCAGCTTTGTCCTTTACCGCAACCTCTACATATATACAACATATGTCAAAAGTTCTTTGTGGTAGTTAAATTTTACATTATGGTAGATATATTTTACTTGTAATCATGTAAATACATCTGTGAACATTACAACACATTATCTTAAGATTTATTTAATTTAGTTAGGAAATATGCTATTTAAACCAAACACTGTAAATTCAGAAATTATTGCATGCGTTTATTTTTGCGATTTTGTCATTTTAGACTAAAAAGGATTTCAATTTTTGCAATATTGAGAAAATTTCAAAATGCAAGTCTAAATTATTGCGAGTATAACCCTGTCGCTTTTTTTACAATAATAAAAACATCGTGATAATTTCTGAATATAAAGTATTATGAAGACAGGTTTAACCAGGTTGTGACAAAACAACAAACAAATGTATGATTGAAATTGAAATATCTTTTTAGAATGGAAGTTATGATTTTGTTCATTTTGTATAAAGAACCAAATTTTATTTTAATGAATCTGTGATATTTTTATTGATTTATTTTAAAACAAAATAAATGATAATTTATTGTTCTTAATGTATTTGCTTATTTTTTCTCTTATATGAAATCCTAGTCTTCTGAACAGTATTTGAAAAACAAGTATTAACTCACGCTAACTCATAGAAGATCTGCATATTGTTATAAATTATTCAATATCACGTAATTCTGATACTCACCCATTGCATTTTTTAACTTTGGTAGACTTTTGAAAGGAAATAATGTCTGGCTATTTGAGATGCTTTATTATTCTAAGATGAGTTGATATGTAACAAGAGCATTACATTACAATAGTGTGCTAAAAAATACAGGATAAAATTGAGAATGGAAATGGGGAGTGTGTCATAGAAACAACAACCCGACCAAAGAGCAGGTAACAGCCGAAGTCCACAAATAGGTCTTCAATGCAGCAAGAAATTCCCACACCTGGAGGCGTGCTTCAGCTTGCCCCTTAATAAAAATGTATACTAGTTCAGTGATAATGGACTTCATGCTTAACTCCAAAATATATAAAAGAAACTAAAATTAGAAATCATACAAGCTTAAAAATCATACAAAGAAACTTCTATATAACATAATGATCTTAAGTCTCTTGGCCCATATTCATGACAGAATTATTCACATATAATTTTGTTAATTTACAGTAAAAAAAATTCTCTGTTGTGGGATAAGAACTACTTTTAGGAAACTTTCAAACATAAAGGTGTTTCAGATGTCTTTTTATACGACCGCAAAAATTTTAATTTTTTGGTCGTATATTGCTATCACGTTGGCGTCGTCGTCGTCCTGCGTAGTTTCTTTGTCTTGCGTCGTCGTCGTCCGAATACTTTTAGTTTTCGCACTCTAACTTTAGTAAAAGTGAATAGAAATCAATGAAATTTTAACACAAGGTTTATGACGACAAAAGGAAGGTTGGGATTGATTTTGGGAGTTTTGGTCCAAACATTTTAGGAATTAAGGGCCAAAAAAGGGCCCAAATAAGCATTTTCTTGGTTTTCGCACTATAACTTAAGTTTAAGTGAATAGAAATCTATGAAATTTTGACACAAGGTTTATGACCACAAAAGGACGGTTGGGATTGATTTTGGGAGTTTAGGTTCCAACAGTTTAGGAATTAAGGGCCAAAAAAAGGCTCAAATAAGCATTATTCTTGGTTTTCGCACAATAACTTTAGTATAAGTAAATAGAAATCAATGAAATTTAAACACAAGGTTTATGACCAACAAAGGAAGGTTGGGATTGATTTTTGGAGTTGAGGTCACAACAGTTTATGAATTAGGGGCCAAAAAGGGGCCCAAATAAGCATTATTTTTGGTTTTTGCACCATAACTTTAGTATAAGTAAATAGAAATCTATGAAATTTAAACACAAGGTTTATGACCATAAAAGGAAGGTTGGGTTTGATTTTGGGAGTTTTGGTCCCAACAGTTTAGGAATAAGGGGCCAAAAAGGGCCCAAATAAGCATTTTCTTGGTTTTCGCACTATAACTTTAGTTTAAGTGAATAGAAACCTATGAAATTTTGACACAAGGTTTATGACCACAAAAGGAAGGTTGGGATTGATTTTGGGAGTTTTGGTTCCAACAGTTTAGGAATTAAGGGCCAAAAAAGGGCCCAAATAAGCATTATTCTTGGTTTTCGCACAATAACTTTAGTATAAGTAAATAGAAATCTATGAAATTTAAACACAAGGTTTATGACCATAAAAGGAAGGTTGGGTTTGATTTTGGGAGTTTTGGTCCTAACAGTTTAGGAATAAGGGGCCCAAAGGGTCCAAAATTGAACTTTGTGTGATTCCATCAAAAATTGAATAATTGGGGTTCTTTGATATGCCAAATCTAACTATGTATGTAGATTCTTAATTTTTGGTCCCGTTTTCAAATTGGTCTACATTAAGGTCCAAAATTAAACCTAGTTTGATTTTGACAAAAATTGAATCCTTGGGGTTCTTTGATATGCTGAATTTAAAAATGTACTTAGATTTTTAATTATTGGCCTAGTTTTCATTTTGGTCCAAATGGGGGTCCAAAATTAAACTTTGTTTGATTTCATCAAAAATTTAATAAATGGGTTCTTTGATATGCCAAATCTAACTGTGTATGTAGATTCTTAATTTTTGGTCCAGTTTTCAAATTGGTCTACATTAAGGTCCAAAGGGTCCAAAATTAAACTAAGTTTGATTTTAACAAAAATTAAATTATTGGGCTTATTTGATTTGCTTTATCTAAACATGTACTTTGATTTTTGATTATGGGCCCAGTTTTCAAGTTGGTCCAAATCAGGATTCCATATCAAGTATTGTGCAATAGCAAGAAATTTTCAATTGCACAGTATTGCACAATAGCAAGAAATATCTAATTGCACAATATTGTGCAATAGCAATTAATTTTCAATTGGAGTTATCTTTCTTTGTATAGAATAGTAGTTGATAATATATGTTGGAAATTTGCCAGACATGACTGATGTCATTTTCTATTTTTATTTGCCAATAACTTTATGTAAATAACTTCATTGGAAATTTGCCAATATAAAATGTTGCTGATGAAGTTTTTTTTTCCTTATCTTATCTAAAATATTTTTAGCTTAAAAGTTGTGTCCATACTTGTTCTCATTTCAGATTTCATAAATAAAAAGAAAATTTCTTCAAACATTTTTTTGACAGGATTAATATTCAACAGCATAGTGAATTGCTCAAAGGCAAAAAAAAATTAAGTTCATTAGACCACATTCATTCTGTGTCAGAAACCTATGCTGTGTCAACTATTTAATTTTAGATTTAAATAAGTTTGAAGAAGAAATCTTTAATTGATTTGTAAAATCTTGACATTTGTTTTGTGTAAAAAACCCATATAATGTCAAAAATTTGATCACACTCCAAATTCAGAGCTGTATCACGCTTAAATGTTTTGTCCATACCTGCCCCAACTGTTCAGGGATCGACCTCTGCGGTCGTATAAAGCTGCGCCCTGCGGAGCACCTGGTTTAGCATCTCAATTCGGCATGTTGCAAACATACTTTTCATAAGATCGAAAAATTATTTGCGGTTGTATATTGGTACATGTATCACGTTGTCGTCACCGTCATACGAAGACACTTGGTTTCCTGACAATTACTTTAGTTTAAGTGAATAGAAATCTATGAAATTTAAACACAAGGTCTATAACCACAAAAAGAAGGTTGGGATTAATTTTGAAAGGTTGTGGTCCTAACAATTTAGGCATTAGGGGCCAAAATAAGGCTCATCGTCAGCCAACTGACAGCCTTGAGTGCCGTTTCTCATTCTCTTATATACCATACCCATGGTCGATACCACTATTTCCTTGATAGGGGTGTTCTCTACATGTTACCCTTACAGCACATAGAGAGTCCCTTATGATCACCCCTATAACTTTCGACCGGGCCACTAATTTTCCCGCCAAACGTCTAAATCTGTGTCACTCTTTCTCAAGCGTAAATAGATATAGGAAGATGTGGTGTGAGTGCCAATGGTCCGAGTACACAGTTATTTCGTAGTGCATTTCCTTTAGACAATAAATAGAAATAAAAAAAATCCCACCTGCGCTTTCTCCATAATATGTTTACAGTGTGTTGTACTACTTTTGGGACAAATTATATCAAAATTATAGAAAACTTCATCAGCTCTAACTCAAAATATGGACAATTTTATGTGAAGGGGGGCTCGAAATCTTTTGACAGCTTCCGAAATGCTAATTTTTGACCTTTTTCAACTGGACCAAATCACTACTTTACATTATAATTCATGAATCAAATTTTTTTACAGTGTAATTTTATCCCCCTTCTTGCTATTTGGGGCATAAAACATAAATAAATAAATTTGGAAGGGGTATAAAAAAAATTGACAAGTAACACACTGTCCACAGTAGGAACGATAACTGTGTACTCGGACCCAATGAGACAACTCTCCATCCAAATAATTTAAAAAAAAGTAAACCATTATAGGTCAATGTACGGCCTTCAACACGGAGCCTTGGCTCACACCGAACAACAAGCTATAAAGGGCCCCAAATTTACTAGTGTAAAACCATTCAAACGGGAAAACTAACGTTCTTATCTATATAAAAAAAAATTAGAAACTAGAAACACGTATAAATTACATAAACAAACGACAACTACTGTACATCAGATTCCTGACTTAGGACAGGTAAAGCATGCTTTCTACACTAAGATTCTACTTGATTGTAACCTTAACGACCAATAAACATTACAGGACCATTATAGATTAGAGCACCTCTTCCTTTCAATTTTTAGTTGTTATCTTGGAAAGAAACTTATTGACGTTGCGCACGATATTGGTGTCACTTTGGAAATATGGGTTAGATGGCGGGTTATTCAAATTCAAGCTCTTATCCTTTACAATAAATAGCCATGTTATGCATATCATTCGAAAGGAAATAAACCATAGAAATCAATAACATAGATGAATTTGTGCTTTGTCTATATTTTAATGTAAAAAATTGCTCGTTTCGATGCCTATTACGTCATTTTAAGGGTGTCCCGCTGTTACAATTTTGTTTTATGTGCGTCTTTGAAAGCCCAGTGCGGATTCATTAGTATGAAGAATGGTTTAAAATTTTACAACTATATTGTATACATTTAACGTTAAATGAAGTAATAGACGTTTTTAACTATAAGAGTAGGAAGATCGTCAGAAAAGTTTAAACAAAAAAGAGAAAAAATGTCCCAATTTGCTGCTCAACCCGTAAAAAAACTTTCTGTCTTCAATTTCATAATATATAACATACGAAAATGGATTTTAATAATATCAGAAAAATTATACATGTTCCGAAGAAGCTATCTGAAGTCATCATTATGTAACTGCGGTCTTATTTTAAAAACATCGTCATTTTTCCCGTGTCCAATAAAATGTCCCGATGGACAAAATAACACAAAGAATAATTCAGAGGCTTTTTATCAAACGAAATTCTACTATATCTCTAATTTTTATCACCTGTTGACTGATATGAATGGAAAATACATATAATTTCCTTTAAAATGATATGAAATGTACTTTTGTTTGAATTGCAGGTAGAAAATCCGAAACAATCTAAGATGTCCAATGAAATGTCCCCTTTACCGTAATTTGACGTTCGCGTTATAATAACGTTAAACTGGTATACGACTTTTCTTGCATATTTGGCATAACATATTTAAATGAAATGGTCTGATCTATATAAAATAAAGTTCTCGTTTAATATGCATTAAAATGGAAATCTGCATTGTTTCAAGGATATAAGATGTCGAAATATTTAACTGGGATACTCATAAAGACAAGGCCCCGGAGCTATAACAAAGAGAAAACTTACCAATGACCACACCCCCACTTTATAAAAGCATGCAAGATACATTGAAAAGGGAAATGCAAACAAAAGTGAGATCTTCTTAATTATCCTCCTCGGCCAGACAGTATCTGTAATTCCTAGCAATGCTTTAAAAAAATTCGAAGCTATACACATGAATGAAAATTCTCACAATAAATCTCATGAGAAAAAGTACTCCTTAGTCTTGAACATATCAGTAAAACGACTTTTACGTGCAATAATTTTTTCTTTTGTTGCATCGACTCATTTAACAAAATGTTTTATCAGAGAAATACTCGTATGCCATAAAATTTCAGAATAGATAACTAATAACGATCATTTTTATCTACTGTGAGTACATCTACCTGGCAATGTGTATGAAGAATAGGGTTATTACATGTAGAAGTAGTGTGAAAGCCTGTTTTGCCATAGTTTGAGTTTACCATAGTTTGAGAAAGAAAGAAAGAAAGAAAGAAAGAAAGAGAGAGAGAGAGAGAGAGAGAGAGAGAGAGAGAGAGAGAGAGAGAGAGAGAGAGAGAGAGAGAAGAGAGAGAGAGAGAGAGAGAGAGGAGAGAGAGAGTTGTCCGACATATATGATGGATGGCACACAAACATGTACCAGCTAGCTCTAAGATATTAATTTACAGACATTTTGTGCAAATATTTTGGTTGTTGTGTAAAGTAGATCTTTTTTATCTTTACAAAACGCCACAAAACATACCTTGAATATTAATTCTTACATCGCGATGACCGTGAGGGGATTAATTCCGATGTATTGTTGCCATAGAGATTTGACTTTCGTTTTTGACTGGAAACCGATCGCATATTTACGCGGATATCATCGATATATCGCTTGTTATAAATTCATTTCTGCAGCTAATAACGGAAATTAATAATACAAACATATTGTGTCGTTTGAAATATTTATATGCATTAAAATCTATGCATACGTACAAAAGAAACGTATTAACGCATGCGGAGGAATATCACAAGAAAGTTTTGTGGAAAATTATGAATGTCTACTCAAATCTAATCTATTGAAAAAATCAAATTGTTATTGAAGAGTGTCTACCATGCACGTGTACTGCACTTTTAATAGAATCGTAGAATAGAATGATAAACAATTGGATGAAAATTATACAAACATGTAACTGCTATATACAAATATTAATTTAATATATAAAAACACATCAGAATATACTGATTTGTATTACAATATAATAGATATTAAAGAAGTGAGGTTGAATTCCCTGTCATTTATTCATCATCCACGCACGAACTTTTCTCAGAAAAAAAAATCATAAATCTCAGTTTCAGGTATAGAAATGTGATTTTTTTCTAAGACAAGTGCTTGTGACCAGCCACAATAACTTGCGATCATCCGATGTTTAGTACTTCAGTACTTTGATTATACTTGTAAAACAATGCAAGCTCGAAACAAAAAGATTGAAACCGAAAACATAAAAATAATCAGTTTGGAAACTTTTTTTTAAAAAGTTTAAGAAGATTTAGTGTAAACCGATATACTCTATTATATGTTGAAAATGGAAGCGCTGAACCAAATATTACCAATAGTATATAAAAAGTGCATGGAACTGTGTAAGAATTTTCTATACTTTGCCAAATTCTATAATTTCAAATATTTAAAAAAAAATATTGATCGCCGACCCTTTTTTGAAGCTTGAATTTGTGAAATATCGGATGAAAGGATAGCTCGTAAAATATGTTTTCGAAAGGAAAAACCGTGACAACAATACAGAATCACCGTTCTCATAATAGTAAAGTAAGAAGATGCGGCCGTATGACGAGACAAACTTCCATTTAAGACCAATTAATAATTTCTATAGGTTACTCTATTGCAATCAACAATGAGCGAAGCCCGTACCGTATAGTCAGCTATAAAAGACCCTTAAATGACAAATGTAAAACAATTCAAACGAGAAAACTAACGGCCTGATTTATATACAAAATGTGTAAATTCCTACATAACATGAATTTTCTTAATTATTTGGTAAAACAATCCTGATTTAAAAATTGTAATCACTGAAAAAAATTCATTGATTACAATTTTCATTATCACTGAACTAGTACAAAATATATATTTGTTTAGGAGCCAGCACATATTCATCTATGTTATTGATTTCTATGGTTTATTTCCTTTCGAATGATATGCATAACGCCTCCGGGTGCGGGAATTTCTCGCTACATTAAAGACCTTTTGGCGACCTTCTGCTGTTCTTTTTTCTATGGTCGGGTTGTTGTCTCTTTGACACATTCCCTATTTCCATTCTCAATTTTATTAAATATTTTCTTTTTAAAAAAAAAGTTTAAACCCCGACCATCTTTAAATCATTGAAAGTTGGCAACGGCATTTCTTTTACAAAAAAAGCCAGTTAGTTTTCTCGCCTTAATTGTTTTACGTTTTCATTTCGGGGCCTTTTATAGTAGGCTATGCGGTATGGGTTTTGCTTTTGAAGGCCGTACAGTGACCTATAGTTGTTAATTTCTGTGTCAATTTGGTCTCTTGTAGAGAGTTGTCTCATTGGCAATCATACCACATTTTCTTTTTATATATTTCAATCATTTAACAAGACATCAAATTGTTATTTTGTGTTATTCTTGCATTTATAATTCTTCGCAAAAATTAAAAATTGTTCATGTATTTAAAATTTTGTTCAAAGTCAATGGAATTTTCTATTTGCACCGCCTTAAAAAAATTAAACCATATAAAGAAGCAACTTCGAAAATCTCTGTACTTTAAGCGGCTTTTCACATGAGTAGAATATAAGGTCAACGCTTGAAACTTTCTGTGGAACAACGTCAAAATCGTCGTTTTATTAGGAACGTCGTGTAACGCAAAGTGGCACCAATACCGTGCGTAACGTCATTACGATAATTTTTTTTTGTTTAACCTTTTTATCATTTTTGTTGAGCCTGAGACTTTTGTTGCAAAAAATATTTTGTTTATCATTTTTTCATTCTACAAGTCTTTGTTTCAGCTCTTTTAAAATTTTTAAAATCTTTAGATTTGATTGCATACTGCTGTATTCATTTTTTACAAGCATATTTTTTTTTCATACATTTCAAACGTTTTATTTCAACTGAATTCTACAGTGGCCAGTTAGGCCATTTTGCGTTTTCACCCTTCATATTTTATAAGGAGAAAGCGAAATTGATAAGTCGAAAAGGGATTTTATACAAATGCATCTGTTTTTAAATTTGTTCAGTCAACAAATTCACGGCCGACACTCGGCTAACCGAGAGTTTGGTCGGTTAATCTATATTGAGTATGCGGCTATATCGGCGGTTGGTCTGTTAATCGGGTTGGCTAAAGTCTGTTAATCAGGTGTTATCGAGAAAACTATTGAAAGTTCAGCATGTTTCACTGTATAACTTTTTAAATATATGTTTATCATAAAAAATATTCATGTCTAACAAAACAATTCAATGTACTGAATCCAGTGGTGTAATTATTATTTTTCTAGCTTCAATGTACGATCTATAAAATGAAAAGGCGGGTTACTCATCAATAAATTTATACACATTTTACACACACAAACTGTACACAAAATGACACGTTGGTTTAATTTACGTGCATGCAATATTTTAAACATCGAAAAAAGACAGGCATTATGTTTGTTAACCATACTGAAATCATTGTGTGAAAAATCTTCACGAAAATCTGTATTTTGGTGACATAAATCAATCTTTAATTAAAACCTGGTCTGTTAATGGTTCGGATGTATAAAACCCGGTCTGTTAATTGGTCTGTTAAGAGTAATAAAAGTATAATTTTATTGCTATATGGGGTGTTATCGGATCAAATGGGTAGGCTCAAGACGAGCGGCTAAAATATACGGAAACAACACATGAGCAATGAAACATAAAATATACGGAAACAACACATGAACCAGTGGCGGATCCAGGGAGGGTTCCGGGGATTGGAACCCCCCTTTTTTTGCCGATCAATGCATTTGAATGGGAGCATATAGTTGGACCCCCTCCCCTTTTACTCTGGGTTGCGACCCCCCCCTTTTTAAAATGGCTGGATCCGCCACTGTGAACAATGAACAATTTAAACAATGGAAATAGAAAATTGATAAAAACGGTTCAAATGGGTAGGCTCAAGACGAGCGGCTAAAATATACGGAAACAACACATGAGCAATGAAACATAAAATATACGGAAACAACACATGAACCAGTGGCGGATCCAGGGGGGGGGGGGGGGTTCCGGGGGTTGGAACCCCCTTTTTTTTGCCGATCAATGCATTTGAATGGGAGCATATAGTTGGAACCCCCCCTTTTACTCTGGGTTGCGAACCTTCCCCCCCCCCCTTTAAAATGGCTGGATCCGCCACTGTGAACAATGAACAATTTAAACAATGGAAATAGAAAATTGATAAAAACGGTTTCAAAAAGTGTAATATTAAAGTAATTTTAATTTCATCCAAGAATGGTCGCATATGTCATGTGGATTCTGTTTAATTGTCATGCATGACACCAACTTGTCATCTACATTGGTAACCAGTATATAAATCAGAGATAAACGTCGTAATGTAACTAAACATCAGTAAGTAAAATATATTGGGATGCTAAAATATAAAGAATAGAGAAAGAATAATGAGTAAGATAAATAAAAGGTAAAAGGAAAAAAAAAAGTCACGGAAGAAACGTGACATAACAATTTAAAGAATACAGAAATAAACAACACCCCCAATCCGAACCCTCATGGTATACACGATAATCTGGATGGAGTAGCAGAATATAGAATAATAGATAAGGACAGTAGAGAGTGATGCATTGCTAAAAAAGAGAGAAAAAATAATAATTGTTTAAGAATACACACATGAAACACCCCTGGGTGTTGAAACAGTAACGGATTGCGATGTACTCATATTGGTGACAAATGCTAGAAGTTTTACATGCGGACAACTGCCGTTCTCCTCTACACTTATGAAGAAAGGAACTAAACGGAATAAAATGTATTAAAACTTAAGATGACCAAATGTAGCTGCATTCGCTCCTTTCCATTTACTTCTTGAGAATGACTAACATTGCCTATGTAAAATTTTAAAATCGTTTGTATGCACATTGAACGACAAATTTATGTGACGTATAAAATTTTCTGATGTCAGACACTCAAATCAATGAATGTGTTCGTAGATAGTAGATGTTTTTGTGTTCTGTTAAATTGTTCCTTTTAAAATTGATATACGATGATGACTGATGTACCCATATTTTGACTATTTTATTTATTGTGTCTGTTTATGTAACGCCATCAATGTAAATATAACGGAATTTTATGAGACTGTCATTAAAGTGAGAGGGTTAGCGCTATATATAGAACCAGGTTTAATCCACCATTTTCTACATTTGAAAATGCCTGTACCAAGTCAGGAATATGACAGTTCTTGTCCATTCGTTTTTGATACGTTTTGTTATTTGATTTTGCCATGTGATTATGGACTTTCCGAATTGATTTTCCTCTAAGTTCAGTATTTTTGTGATTTTACTTTTTTTTGTAAACAACATATGATTAAGTAATAGAAATAAAGAACCAATTGGAGGATGCTTACGAATTAGGGTTTTTGGTCCAGTGACAAATATCATGTGCATATGAGAATGACAACACGTTATATGCACTGGACAGATGTACAGTTTATATTTATTTTACCGGTACCCTGTGTTGTATTAGAAAGACACGTTCAGTCGGATTTGAGAACGTGCTACTTTGAACAGACACAAATTTGAGGCTGATTGAAAACATTAATAATAAATTCATGCATATTCCAGCGGCCAATTTATATCACGCTATATTGAAGTGACACCCTTCAATAAAATGCAAAGAAAGTCAAAATAAAAATGCTCTTACTAGTAAATCACAACCGAAATGAATGACAGACGGACATTTTTTTACAAAACTTAATGAACAATTGCAATCAAGATATTTGAGGTTTGCGTTATAACGCAAATATAGGAAGAAAAATTTAAAAAAAAATGTGTGGCGCTACATGTAATTCGCTTCCGTAGGATACTGTTGCACCGTATTATCATTTTTTTTATTACTAAGGAACATCTCATTCTTAACTTTTTCTATGGGAAAATATAAAGGTAGCAAAAATAACTGTGGCTAAATAACTTTTAACTGACACAATTTCAATTGTCCAACCCATTAACAGACTTTATTCCCATAATTTTCACTAAAACGTGGTAATATTCACGTTATATTACAATTATGAAATATTCACCAATGCAAATTTATTTTTTTAGACCCAAAGTACTATTTTGTGTCCTTTAAATGATATCTAAAACTGTTGGTTTCGACTTTTATTTAAAAATTCCTATGCGTATAAGCATAAATACTACATACTTACGCGACGCCTTTTAATTTTACTGAAAACTGCGTAGACTATGAAATGTTTTTACAAGTGGAAAATGTTCTATGATAGATATCATTTTGTCAGACACTTTTCTTTTTTGATTTGGTTCTTATAATATGCCAAAAATCTGTATATTTGATACAGTTTAACATTAAATTATGCGTTTTACTCTTAACAGACGTATAACCAACCCGATTAACAGACCAATCTCCCATATAGCCGCATACTCAATATAGATTAACCGACCAATCTCTCGGTTAGCCGAGTGTCGGCCGTGAAATTATGTAAAGGAATTAGCTAATTTATGGAAATATTTAAAGTACATCATAGATATGAAATTTATATGACAATCATTTGAATGATTTATACTTTGTAGTCTTGTCTCCAATTATATTTAAAACTATAATAATATGTATATCGCAAAAAGGTGAAAAAACGAAATCGTGAAAAGGCGAAAACGCGAAATCGCAAAGTTGAAACGCAAAAAATACTAAGTCGAAAACGCGTAGTCGAAAACGCGAAATCGTAAAGAAAAAAATATTGCCTTTTCGCGTTTTCAACTTCCAGATTTTGCGTTTTCGCCCTTTAGAATATGAAGGGCGAAAACGCGAAATGGCCTTAACCGGCCACCATAGAATTCCCCTATTACACTGAAAACATAGACAACAGCAAAAGTAGCGAGACACTGGGTTCCACAGAACCCTTACAATTTGTTTTAGTTATTGCACATGCTGTTGTACTATAACTATGCTCCAACTACTGTCCTCTTAGATTCTAGCTGGTTTTTGTGTTGGGTAACTATAACTCTGCTCCAACTACTGTCCTCTTAGATTCTAGCTGGTTTTTGTGTTGGGTTATACTGTCCTCTTAGATTCTAGCTGGTTTTTTGTGTTGGGTAACCCAACACAAAAACCAGCTAGAATCTAAGAGGACAGTAGTTGGAGCATAGTTATAGTACCCGGTTATCCCAAGCATGGATACAAAATCCAATTATAGATAAAAGACCATAGTTTTTCGAAATACATGTTTAATACTAGAAAACAAACTTGTCTTGCAAACACAAAAGAAGAATGCAATAAATATTACAATCGGCTCCATTATTAGGGCACTTTGTAAGTTGGTAAAATTTTGTATTGCATTGTGTTTGTTCCAAGCAGCATTATATATATTTTTTTCTTATTTACTCCTTATTACTATAATTATTATAGTAATAAGGAGACTACTTATACACGGCTTCATTTCTAGTAAAGGATCTCGATGATTCCTCTTCACCAGTTCTCCATAGTGAACTTATGGAGACATCCGAATATTTCTCCTTGATAATCATCAAAATATATTCCAAAAGGAGTTGCAGGGGCGGATTTAGGTGGGGCGTGTCGGGCTTGCGACCCCCTTAAAATTTGCAAAGCATGGGTTGTCTTCAAATTATTTAAGTATCAGAAGAGACCATTCCTCCTTTTTTAACATTCAAAGTATATAAAACAGTCAGTTTAACAGAATCAACGTGATTACTAATCAACCGACCTACTATTTATTCAAGAAATAATTGATGCAAGCTATACTTTATTGAGTTTTAACATGGGTAGCCATCATATTCGTGTTTATTTTTACCCAAGCGATAGTGAGGGCTAAAATAGCACGCCGAATATAATGCCTACCCATGTTAAAACTACATTAAAGTATAGATTGCATCAATTATTTCTTAAGTTTATTCCATGTTATTGCTGTCCTAACATAGAAAAGTGTTTTCGGATATTCGATTGAAACCTCTGATCAAGCACCTTGTTGCTATGTTGTTCTACTACTACAAATATAACTATCTGTTGTGAAAACTTCTGAGTGCGAATTTCAAGAAGGAGATTGCGTTCCTGTCATGACTCCGGCCCGTTTATCAGATTAAAAAAGTAAACTAATTTCTCCCTTGTGTGAGTATAGTACTGATTCGTAAAAAAAAGTATTAATATAGTGAAAATCGAACTCAGTTTGCTGTCCCCTTTTATTTCCTTGCATATTTTTAAATGCGCTTACATTTTACTGTTGAAATTTTAGAATTTTCCGTTTTTTACTTCATGGATGAGAGAGAGGAGAAGAAGCAAGATGACTAGTACAGCTACTCCCATATTCAGGAATTTTTGTTTTGATGCAAGCGAACAGGAATGTTCCGGAGAATCTACTATCTTGCTTCGGAAGTTGGTACTAAAGAAGGGAGGTAACTCGTACATTGACGTTGTCATGACGTCATATGTAAACAACATGGCCGCCTCATAAGATGGGGCCATGGGTTTTAAAATATATGATAGTTTTTAGTGTAATACTTCTTCAATATGTGAAAACTGATGTGAGAAGTGGAGATGGTGGAAGCCTGCAAGGCACTGAAATAATTGATGCAAATAGCCGTCATAAGCGATCATATGGACGTTCTAAATTCAGGACAGGAAAAAGTACGACATCCCTTTTAATAGTTTTAGTTTTACATTTATAGTCTAGAGTAGAATATACAAGACTAAAAGTTTGATTTAATAATAATAATAATGATCATGATAATAATATGTGATGTGGTTAGCACATCAACATTAGCTACACACGACATTATTTCGGATATATAACATTCGCTGACAGCATGACAGTGACACTGTCACTTGGCTTCAGCCAGTCAGGTGCTACTTGTCAGAATGCGTCACAGCAAACATATAAATCAAAATAACTTTTCAAGACTTCTTAATTAGCGCCTTTGATATAAAAAGTTTATATGAAATTCAAAACAAAAAGCAATCCACAAACCTCGACACATGAAATAAAATTGGTCAATTTCCCTACCCCAATTTCCCTCTTTGACTCTTTCCCCCTCATACTTTGCCTTCTTTTCCCCATTAAACCCCACAGTACAGTGTTCTTTTTGCGCTAGGCTTTTTTTAACTGATTATAATTTATACCGTTGTTTTTTAGCGCTCTTAATCTAGCAGAACAGTTAAGAAGAAAAGCTACGAGTACGAGTCATCAATGACGATAAATAACTATACGCTTAGGGAGGGGGGGGGGGGGTTTCAGGATCCCTACAAACAAAGCATTACTTGTGGTTAGTGCAGACTTTTTACCTGTTCCACTCCAAACGTTGCATAGTAATGTGGCCCCTGGCTCCCTTTTCAAACTCAGTCCTGTATCTGCAGCTGATAATATGACACAAAGATCACAAATCAAGCACCATGGCATATGAACAAAGCGGAAATCAAATGTAATGCATGTAAGAATAACTGTGATTGTCCTATCATAAGTTAACACATGACGTCGGTAAAATCTCATTGTTCTTACTGTGCTTAGTGTGCTATAATCTGGATTATGTACAGCTAAGGTGTGCATTAACTACCTCAGATTTACTGCACAGTTCAAAAGTTCATTTACCTTTAGGGCGGACCCTCAATTTTGAAAGAGGTGGAACTTGATTCCATTAAATTTTAAAAATATCTATTTTATAATATTTTGTGTACACTGTAAATCTTAAATCAGTGTAACTGTTTCACAGTGAACCCATTTAATAATTATTTTTTTGGTTATTTCTGCCCAAAAAGAAATGTATTTCAGACTATCAAATTAAATAAAATCTGATTTGGAATAGTTTTGTGTTCAATTGAATGTATTACGACTATTTAGATATATGTATGTGACGTTACGCACAGTGTTCCAACTTCGGTTTAGTAATGGTAACGTTACTCGACGTAGTCTTCAATTATTTCAACCGACTTCTGTACAAAACGTTAAAGCTTTGCACTATTTTTAATACAGCTGGCATTTTGATGTTATTCCTACGTATTTAAAAAAAATAGACTGTAAACATGACTGATTATATATTTTTGACAAATAAACTTTATTTCCTCATAATCTTAACTTATTGAAAGTTTATATCTCAAATATTTGTAACTGCCCAAGCATGTCAATTGTTGCAAAATCCATATCCTCTATGATGCTCAGGATTCTGTCATCACAAGTATCTAAGTCTAGGCATATTTATCGCGTGGAAACAGCCAGTGCCAAAGCTGTTCAGTGCTTTATTAAGAGTATAAATATTATCAACCCGACTTTAACTGTAGTTTTCGAACTTTAATTAGCGAATAATTTCAGGGTCTTTCTATCCGTACTACCAACATCCCAAATATTTGTCTTTCGATAAGATTATAATGAAAAATAATCCTCGTTCGTGTCAATGGCAGCAACAACTACCTACTACATATCCTCTCTTTGCTTGATCTATAATTTCAGTTTCTATTCTCAGCTTTTGGAGAAAAAAAAAACGGCAGTTTGGAATTGTTCATTTTATTTTAAATTAAAAAGTGATTTACAGTCATTTAAATAGAATGAGTATTATTCACATGCGTCTGTTTGTCGGATGCGTGGAAATGACTGTTAGTGTATACAACAAACATTCGTGCTAAAAGAAACATATCTGTTACTAGGTTCCAAAGTAGAAATGTTCGGAATAAAAAATCTTATTATTCATCCAAAACTTCGACGCCTTTAACATCAGCTCATTGTTTACAAAACTTTGATGATATATTTTTTGGAGATAACTTTTAATAATTTCTTTTAAAAGGTTATAAATCCACAAGAAAATTTTCTTGTTGATTTATAACCTTTTAAAAGAAATTATTAAAAATTATCTCCAAAAAATATATCATTACACAGAACGTGTCAAATGCTGAAGACACAAAAATGCTAAACTTTCAGTCAATGGAAAATAAAATTATGTATCTTACGTTACATTGACGTTCCGTGCGAAAAACGTTCAATTTGGACGTTGTCACATTTTGGGGAGACATGGACAACTTGATGGAAATTGATGAAAAAATAGCGTTTCCATAACATTGAAGGCTTAAACAAATCTTCAAACAAATTACATTTCAGTAGTAACATTTGTTTTCATAGTTCATTTGTCTGTCGCAAATCTAAAATACCCTAAATTATCATGGTACTTAAAAATTTTGAACAATGACTCTATGGTAACATTTAAGGGACACACGGAAAAAACTGAAAAAAAAATAAAATGAGAGAAGCTGTGTTAGAAATAAAAATGTGTTCGTAAAATTCGATAAAATCACATTTGCATGTAGAGGTGGAGAACCTTTTCTATAGTTTATGTGAAAACATTGTAATGTCAAAGTGCTTGCTTTCATTTTGTATACTCGAATTTTCAAACCTTACAGCTCTGTGGAATTTCGAAAATAGCCACTAGATTGCGAACTGATATATTTATCGTAACCGTTTCACACCATGAATATGATCATAGTGTATCCCACCTGTACAAATTTCATCGAAATCCATTCAGTAGTTTTTATTTTTTCTTTGTTTATATTTGGATGGTTAGCTATTGTTGTTACGTCTTACACGCAAAAATGGCATCATGAACACGGAATCATTGCTTAATTATCTAATACGACATAACATTAAATTTATGAAAATCAGGTTTATCTAATTTCGATTCAAATCATGAATCAAGACAAGTAATTATTTAATAATACGTAGAATTTATTTGTTTATGTCCTACGTATGCATCAAGAAATGGTCAAATGAAACATAGATTGAATACCGTGCGTAACGTCATGTACCTTTTTAGTGATTATTTTGCAATCAAATTTAATGAGGAACAGCGGGAGAAGAGGAACAAGCTGCAGATCAATTGCTAAGATGCGACATGTATTCAAAAATTAATTCAGTAGAACAAAATTTGAGGGGGAAGTGAAATCAAATATTTAAAAAATGATTTTTTTTCTGTTTACTTAATATTTTAAATTTAAGTACATTCGGTTCATCTTCTAAGCATATCATTGAGGGAAAGAAAAACAATTGCTCTATTCCCAATAACCCTTTCAGTTATGATTTTTCCTACACCGCTTTAAAAGGTATGTAGCAAACTGAACTAAAACTGGCCAATCCAATCGGTATAAAGGATTTAATCTACACGGCTAGGGATATCGATGACCCTTTAACCCGAACTCCTACGTCGTTCGTGTTAATTAGGCTCACACTAGCCGTGCAGATTAAATCCTATATGCCGATTTACTTGGTCAATAACTATAAAGTATTTCAATTTAATAAAACAAGAAAACGATATTTGAAATTAAATTAACATGAATTTTTAATATTCTTCATGTAGCCGTATTTTCGTAAATGCACAAATAAAAACAGTATAATAAATCTAACTTTTGACGTAAAGATATGCTGTTAATCGACAAGTTACAGCATTGCATGAATAATTTTGTTTAGTTTATGATATGCCAGTTGAGACTCGATCAGTACCTGTAAATTGATTTCAGTAGTTAAAGCAAAAGAAAATTATATAAATTTAAACAAAGTAAAGATAAATTTTCACTTTTGGAAGCCGTCTTTGTATGTTATAAAACGTGTTTTGACAACCAAAATCGTATTTTCGAGATCGAATGATATTTTGAGGATGTGAGTGGTAACTTAAATAATGTTGTTAATTTTTGCAAATCATTTTAGATCGAAGGTACGACCCTTTAGAAAATCAACTGGAGACCAGAAAACCAATAGAAAGTAAGTTGTGATACATGTTAGAACCATCAGCTACACAATCTGAACTAATAGTAATTCAGTGGCGGATCCAGAAATTTTAAGAAGGGGGCCGCTTCAGTCATTCCATATATAATCAACACAAAAAAGGAGAACTTTTCTTTATCACTGTAGTGAGATTATTTTTTGAAAGTTTGTTGTTGTGGAGAATACATTTTATATGTATTTAAAAAAGGATGATGGAAATGCCAAATGGGGAATATGTCAAAGAGACAACAACCCGTCCAAGGAGCAGACAACAGCCGAAGGCCACCAATGGGTCTTCAACGCAGTGAGAAAATCAAGCATCCGAAGGTGGTCTTCAGCTGGCCCCTTTATAAAATTGTGTACTAGTTTAGTGAAAATGAACGACACACTAAACTCCAAAACATACAAATGAACTAAAATTAAAAAACATACAAGACGAACAAAAGCCAGAGGCGCCTGACAACAGGCGGAAAAATGCGGCGGGGTTAAACATGTTTTGTGAGAACTCAACCCTCCCCTTTACCTCTAGACAACGTTGAATAAAGAAACACAGTGCAATACGCACAGTAAAACTCAGTTTAAAAGAAGTCCGAGTCCGATGTCAGAATAGGTAACAAAGGAAACTAAGCACAATGACAAAGATACATAAAATGACTACTAGCAGTAAAACATTTTTGTTGTATTTTAGAGCGATTACCCGCGGAACCGTGGTATTATAATACTGAACTATCAGGGAGACCATTAGCTTCTAGTAATCAGGAAATAGGGGGTGAGTAGGGAGTGAATATAGCTGGCCTGGTACGAACTGAAATTATACTCTTGCCCAAGATTAGATAAATTGAAGATTCTACCCAATAAATTGTTAGGAATTATTGTTTGCAAAATTGAAACTAAATATGAACCAGCAGTGGCGGATCCTGGGGGTCCGGATGTTAAAACCTCAGTTTTTTTTACGATCAGTGCTTTTAAATTTTGACGTATAATGGACCCCCTTTTAATCCTTGTTGGAACCCCCTTTTAAAATTTGTTGGATCTGCCCCTGACCAGACCGGCAACAGATGAAAAGGAATATTTTATCCTAAATAATTCCACATTAAAAATCATCCTTATCCCTCCCTGAAAATCAAATGTGAAATAAGCACACCAATTTACATATCAGTTGAGATTTTAATTTTACATAGAATGAAATTCAAAACAGTGTGGCTGTTGCCATTGATTGACACATTAAATTCATCCATTGACTAAGACAATTTAGGTGAACGTTTGTAAGTAACGACCACTGCTCACTATGTACTTTTTAAAGACACTTAAACTATGGGGTCACCAAAGGTTCTCAACACCTCAATAAAGTAATTCGAAAAAATTAATCAGAAATAACACGATGTTTTGATTTATATCAATTATATAAATCAAAACTTAAAGGTTATTCCTGATTATTTTTTCGAATTATTTTATAATTAAAGGCGTTAAGAAACCTTTGGTGACCCCACAGTTTAAATGTCTATCGTAGGTACGTCGTGAACAGTGGTCGTTACAGACAAACGTTCACGTAAATTGTCCCAGTCAATGGATGAATTTAATGTGTCAATCAATGGCCACAGCCACACTGTTTTGAATTTCATTCTATATGCGTATATTATAGTTATATATGTAATAAACATGGGAAGTTAAAAAGCTGAAAGATCATCTATATCAACATCATTTATTCCACTGTAAAATTGTTCTCATCTTATGAAAACATTAAATCTGAAAATAACAGTTTTATATGAAAGTGATAAAATTCTCAGTGATCATTAAAATAGGTTCTAGAAATTTTCCCAAAACAATAATAAATGTAGCTAAAGATATAGGATACAAAACATTACAAATAACATATATCACCCAAGTATAGTTTAATTTCACAAAAAAAAAAAGAATAACACAATCTTGTCCTATTAAAATTTTAGTAAATAAACCAATTAAAAGTTTATTTTTTTCCTGATAATTTTAAAACTGCTCAAGTATCGCAACTGTTTAAAAGAATAGCTCTCTAGATAAAGAAAATTATAGACCTTTAAGTGTGTAACCTTGTATTAACAACAATTATGAAAGAACTATACTTGATAGAATAATGGCATTTAAAACAAAACATTTTCATCCCCTACTTTCGGCATTTAGGTAAGTTTTTTGGTTGCCAAACAACACTTATTAATTTATATTGCTGCAATACTGAGGGATCTATCAAAAGCCTCTGGTTTTTACCGCCCGATTTACTTTTACAAAATTTGGAAGCATATGATCTATTATAGATATGTGAAATTATTATTTAGGAAACTGAAATCAACGTTTTACAATTGGAAGACCTTAGAGTGAATGGGGTCGTATGTGTACCACAAGGGTAAACTCATGGTCCATTTCTTTTTAATGTCTTCATAAATGACATATTCATTTTGTACATAATTGCATCATCTTTGAATATGCCGATGATAACACTGTATCATATAGCGATTTTGAATATATACATACAGTTTAGAATCTGAGAGTTTAAATCAATTACCCTCCCCCCCCCCCCCCCCCCCCCCCCCGATACATTTAATGAAGTCTTATCGTGATAAATTCCAGGCTACTGCCATTTGGATAAAAATCAAATGAACACAATTTGACATTCAATTTAAATGGTTATTGAAATAAAATTTATTAACAACCATATATATATATCTGAAATGTGTAAAAAAGCACAAAGACTAAAACGAATAAGTGAATATTTTAACAGAATAGGTAGGTTAAAGGAAGTCTTTTCATTCATTCTTTCTATCTACTGTCCAGTTATTTGGCACTACTATAATTGATATTAAAATTCAAAAGTATAATTTTAGATATTAATAAACAGAAATACCCCCGAGAGTCAGAACTTCAAGGTAAGGTTCGAGATCAATTCGCTATAATGCTGCATAGATCTGGAATGAGCTGTCTTACCATTGTTTAATGGAAACATTTTATGACCAATTAAAAAAAAATAGTACAAAGATGGGTTCCAAATCAGCTCATGTCAGTGCAGTGTATGTATGCATATAAGTGCCGTTATGTTTTTTTGTTTGACTATTAAATTCGTTTAGCTTTTTTACTTACTATTATTTGCTGTGCTTATTATTCCAACATGTACTATGTTTAAAAATATACTTTATTTTGTATATTGTGCTTTTAACTTTTATATACAATCAATGGTATATTATCATGAACTGTAAGTTTGAAATTGCGTTGTTTTCATGAATTTTGTAAATGTGTATATATTTTGTTATTCAGTCGATTAGAAAAGGGTACTAGAGCTTGTGTTTATGTAGTTTATTGAATATCGACTTTACATTACATGGATACAAGACATGTTGGTTATAATTAATGAGGCAACAACTCAACGACGAAAACTGCCATCTTGAGGTTAGCTACTTTAATGGGCTACGTTAAAACGCCAATGTTTACGTAATGAAAATACCAAGATCTAAGTAAATCGCTTTGAATTTTAAAAAGTTGCGGTGAAACTAAACAGCCTACCGAAGATCTAACAACTATACTAACCACCAATTGACTACATTAAAACAAACTATTGCAACGGAAAATTAAGAATATTTTTTCAAAAAAGTCCAAGTTTATATCTTCATGATTTACTTGATACTAAAATTCAAAAGTATATTTTTATTTTTAGATAACAGAAAGCAGTACTCCCGAGAGTCAGAACCTCAAGGTATGTGTTTTAAACTGGCTACGTAGGTTAAAAGCATGCTATTAATTCATTCTTTCTTTCGAATTTTAACAATTGTACAGTAATTTTGCACTACTGTAGCGAAAACAATCTTTTGAAATGAAAAATATTCAAGAAAAAGCTCTTAAGTTGAATGATTTACTTGATATTAAAATTCAAAAGTTTTAAAATTTTAGATAACAGGAAACAGTACTCACGAGAGTCAGAACCTCAAGGTATGTGTTAAGATCGTTTCGCTATAATACTTCACAAATCTGGAATGAGCTGCATAACAAACATCCATTAACAGCTCACGTTAATGCAGTACATGCATGCAGTGATTTTATGCTTATGTTGTTATATACTAGCAACAAAAGAAACGATACAAATTAAAGATAAAGTTTTCCGTTCATTGGACCAATATTGAAGGAAGTATTACTTAATCATTATGGAAATATAAATCCGTTTAAAAAAAAAAAATGTTTTGCTTTTGTGACGTTTTTTTCGCGATTTTTTTTTTTTTTTACAAAATTTACATATTAAAAACGACAATTTCAAAAACAGAAGTGCCAACCTCTCATTTAAAGGTAAAGACAGTGTTTGCCATCATTTGTTTTTAAAAATCATACAGTTTCTTCGTTTATTAGTTAAGCAAAGTTCGGCCCCCGAGAAATCGTTAAAATGTATACATTATCAACTGATTTACCCTAGACAGTATGTGTAAAGTAATATTCAAAAAGCGGTAACAATCTTAAAACTAATCCGAAAGGTTCCAAATTTACTGTGTATTGTTTCATATCTAAACCATTGATTTGAGACGAAAAGAAAACATTTGAGATTTCAAAAAACACTTTTTTTCCCAAAAATTAAAAAAAAAACAATATTTTAAGCCATTAGTTACAACATGAACATAAACTTGATTAGCATATTGAATATTTTTAAACAAATTTGAAATTTTATTTCGTACTTTACTTAGAAAATTATGTGTCGATTTTTTATTCAACTTTCCGCAAAACTAATTTACACCCTATGATCGTTTACACGGAATTTAGATACTTTCCGAAAAGTTTTTATTTTCATTATCACATGTGCATACATTGCAAATGAAAGCTTTTTGAAATAGTGTATATCATTTTGTTTTATATGTAACACTTTTGATAAATTTTATTTCAAAGTCGTGTATCGTTTCTTTTGTTGACTAGTATATTTTTGATTTTGTTTTTCTTTTGATTGACTCAAATTCGTCTTACTTTTTTGGTTGCTTATATCTTCTGTGCTTATCATCCTAACGTGTGTAATTTTTTTTTTTAGATATTATACTTAAATTTACACACTGGGCTTTTAACTTTTATATGCCACCCATCATGGGATCTCACTTTGCACTATGCGTTGTTTTTATGAATTTTGTATTGGTGTTTATATTTTGTTATTCAGTCGATTAGAAAATGTTATTAGAGCTTATGTTTGTAGTTTATTGAATATTGACTTTAAATAAAACTTAGAACGGGGAATACATCTTTATCCTTACCTTTACATGGATATAAGAACACGTTTGGTTATCCCATCAACGAGACAGCAACCCTAAACGAAAACGTTTAAACGTTCATTCGAGGTCAGCTGCTTCAGCGGTCCTCATTGAAACCCAGTTGCCTAATGGATATACCAAGCTCTAAGTAAATCGCTTAGAGTTTAAAAAGTTTACAGCATACTATTCATCTTTTTCGAATTTTAACTATTGTCCAGTATTCGTACTTCTAACGAAAAAAACTTGACGATAGAAAAAAAGTCCAAGAAAGACTCAAAGAGCTTTTTGTCCATCATTATGAAGTTAATATTCATAGAAAAATGCTAGTAAAAGTCAAATTACCTTCCTAAAAAATAAGAAGAATTCAAACTTGCAACAGAAACATTTAAAATATTCACGAGAAAAGTCCAAGTTATCTTCAGATTAGTGGTACTAAAAGTTCAATAGTATAATTTGATGATAGGAAACAGTAATACCCCCGAGAGTCAAATATGATCCAAACATCAGCTCATGCCAGTGCAATGCACGTGCATACATATAATGCTTTTATACAATTGTTTAATTGACTGTTAAATTCGTTTAGCCTTTTATTTGCTTTTATCTGCTGTGCTTATCGTTCTAACGTGTGCTATGTTAAGAGATATACTTAAATTTGCGCACTGTACTTTTAACTTTTATATGCCACCAATGGGGTTACCTTGCACTGTATGCTAAAAATTGCGTTGTTTAATGAATTTTGTTTTGGTGTGATATATTTTGTCATTCAGTCGATTTTAGAAGATTATAAAAGCTTGTCTGTACTTTAGTATTTAGTTTATTGAATATCGATTCAATGACATTTTTAACGAGGAATTAACTTTGTTCATAACATTGATCAAAGAAATGATGGGTAGACACCAATGAGACAACAACCCAACGACGAAAACGGTCATTGCAAGGTCAGTAACTTTAAAGGTCTTCGTTAAGACACCAATGCTCACCTAATGAATATATATATATATATATATACCAAACTCTAAGTAAATCACTTCGAGTTTTAAAAAGTTGTGGTGATTGAAACTGAACTTATAAATATTTTGATTTGAGCGTCACTGATGAGTCTTATGTAGACGAAACGCGCGTCTGGCGTACTAAATTATAATCCTGGTATCTTTGATAACTATTACGTCTATACCAACCCCACACAATTACCTAAAGATTAGAACATAACCAAAGACAAATAACGGATTTTCTTGTGAAGAAAATGATTAACTATAGATTCGGACTTAAATTCTAACAACCATAACCTAAATATTTAAAAAGCCATCAAGACAATTAAATATTCTAAAACGAATGAGTAAATATCTAGACAGGCTAGGCAGGTTACCAGAATACTATTCATTCATTCTTTCGAATTTCAACAATTGTCCAGTTATTTTGCACTACTGTAGCGAAACAAATCTTTCTAATTGGAAATAATTCAAGAAAGTGCTCTTAGATTCTATATAAAGATCAAGATAGTTCATGTGAAAAACTGCTAGAAAAATCAATATTACCTTCTTTAAAAATAAGAAGAATAAAAATTATGCAGTGCAACGGAAAATTTAGAATACTTCACAAAAAAGTTATCTTCATGATTTAATTGATATTAAAATTAAAAAGTATAATTTTAGAAAGCAGGAAACAGTTCTCCAGAGAGTCAGAACCTCAAGGTATGTGCTTAGATCATTTGACTATACCGGTAATACTGCACAAATCTAGAATGAGGTGCCAAACCATTATCGAATGGAAACATCTATGATTGACCAATTAAAAATTGTTGCTAAGATGGGATCCAAATAAATCTCATTCCAGTAAAGTGTATGCATAAAGAGCTGTTATGCTTGTGATTTTTTATATTTTTTATATTTGTTTATTTTTTTAATGTTAAATTCTTTCTGCTTTTTAATTTATTATTATCTGCTGGTCTTGTCACTCTGAATTATGCCTAAACTTTGTACTTGTTTGGCTTTGTAACTTTTTTGATCTGAGCGTCATTGAGGAGTCTGATGTAGACGAAACAAGCGTCTGGCGTATTAAATTATAATCTTGGTACCTTTGCACTTGGTAACTTTTTATGCTATTTTTTAAATATATACCTTATTTTGCTATGTGCCTTTAACTTTTATATGCCATCCGTGGTATCTTACCATGCACTGTATGTTTAAAATCGCGTTGTTTTCATGATTTTTATACATAAAATTGAGAATGGAAATGGGGAATGTGTCCAAGAGACAACAACCCGACCATAGAAAAAACAACAGCAAAAGGTCACCAACAGGTCTTCAATGCAGCGAGAAATTCCCACACCCGGAGCGTCCTTCAGCTGGCCCTCAACAAATTATATACTAGTTATATGTATATATTTTGCTATTCAGTCGATTTGAAAAGATCACTGGAGCTTGTGTTTATGTAGTTTATTGAATATCAACAATAATGATAAAATTCAAAGCAGTAGTGCAGAATTCTCACATTTTCTGTGAGCAAGTTTAAAACACTTTTAATTGTCGGTTTATTTTGTTACTTCGAAATTCGTTGTTTGTACACCGGAATGCTTAGATTTCATACATTACTACTACCAGTAATCTGCACAATTTGAACACCAAATGATTGTTTTTAGATAACGTTTCCTTTGTTTTTTATCAGCTGACTTTTTTGTTTGATAAAAGTTGGCGAGGCGAAACAGTAATTGTACAGCTGTTTGATAAAAGTTGGTGAGGCGAAATAGTAATTATAAAAGGAAAGTCAATAAATGATTTGATCACAGGCATAATTCAAATGCATGAGCAACTACTTACCTCTTACTGCCTCCTTTTTAAACTCCGCGTAACGAGATGAGTACTGTTTGAACATTGGAACTCTACTCTTTTATTGTTGTAATGGTTTACAAAAAGGCATACAGTACCGTGATCTAAACTTTTAACGAACCATTCAGTTCATGCTATGTCTAATGTTTGAGGAACGCCCTTATTACCCATCCTAGTTTTTTTTTTACCACAAAACACAGCAAATGTCTTATCTTTAACATTGATTTTACCTTATTAGCCATAATGTAAAAAATATTTATGTCTGAACTTGCTGCTTTACATCATTTAAGCATACTAGTCTTGAATCTTATGCTGACAATTTATTTATTGTCCAATAACTGCCACAACTGAAGCGAATAAAATTCTTTGGAAATGGAAGGGAACCAAGGAAGAGCATATTCATCTATGAAAATTAAAATGGTTCATACGGGAAAATGCCGGAAAAGTCAAAATTACCTTCTTTACAAATTAGAAGACAAAAAACTATTGCAACAGAAACATACAGAATAATTCACAAAAAAATCAAAGTTATCTTCATGGTTTAATTGATATTTAAATTCAAAAGTTTAATTTTAGATAACAGGAAACAGTTCTCCAGAGAGTCAATATTACCAGGTACGTGGTCAGATAGTTTCGCTGTAATACTGCACAAATCAGCTCATGTCAGGTGCAGTGTACATATATAGTTATTTTCAGCTTGTGTTTTTTATATTTTTTATTTTATTTGACTGTTAAAAGAGTAAGTTCGGTAAGGGCCATATTTGGCCCCAATTATAACGTTCATAGTTACAAGACAATAAATGTTTTAAGTTGCCTTAAAGACATGTTAGAAAGTTAAACAGAACTATTTTTGTCAAAGTTTAATTCTAACACGTTGATTTTTACATCCAAAAAAGGTCAAGATAAGGGATTTTGGTGAAATTTGACAAAATCAACAAGATTTCAACCAAATAAAGGACCAGGAAACATAGAGCGCAGGCGTCGACAAGCTTAAGATTCAAATAAGACATGTGAAATGTCTTCACAAACATTATTTTAAAAGATCTTTGTTGTCGACGTATGCGCTCTATGTTTCCTGTCCAATAATCTATGGAAATTTATCCATTTTCATTGATTTTTTCGTGAAAAATCAATATGAGTACAACTTGTGACGTCATAATGAAACGCAGAAACGTAAAATTTTTAACAAAATGGTTTATATCCTAGCTAGTCATTGTATTAGCTATAATTTATTGTGATATTGGTGGTTAAATCCGAATTTGAAATTTACGCTAAAAAAGGGGCCATTTTAGGACCTTATCGAACATACTCCTTTGTGAAGTTCTTTCGATTTTTACTATATGCTGTTCCTACCATTTTAACTTGTGCTAGTATAATTTAAGATATACTTTTTTTCATACTATTCTTTTGACTTTTATATGTCATTCATGGTATTTTGCAATGAACTGTATGTTTAAAATTGCGTTGTTTTCATGGCTTTTATGTGCGTATATATTTCGTTATTCAGTCGATTTGAAAAGATCACCACAGTTGGTGTAGAATACGGATAATAACTATTGCAAAGGAGAATTTTGTATTATTCTCAAAAAAAGTCCAAGTTATCAACATGATTTATTTGTTTTTAAAATTCAAAAGTATAATTTTAGATAATAATCAACAGCAATATCCCGGACAGTCAGAACCACAAGGTATGGATTTAGATCGTTTCGCTAGCCTATAATGCTATAAACATAACCAAATACAATAACTGATTTTTTTTGTGTGAACAAGATGTTTAAACTTCTTGGAATAGCTATAGATTCGGACGCAAACTTTCACAAGCATTTACCTGAAATAAGAAAAGAAGGTATCAAGACAATAAGAAATTCATCTTTGAAGATAAAGAATGCTCATATGAAAACAGTTAGAAAAGTAAAAATTACCTTCTTTTGGAATATTTATAACAAATTATTGTTCTCTAAATAAGTCCAAGTTATTTGTATGATTTGATTGATATTAAAACTCATAAGCATAATTTTAGATAATGATCAACAGCAATACCCCCGACAGTCAGAACCACAAGGTATGGATTTAGATCGTTTCGCTATAATGCTGTACAAATCTGGAATGAGCTACGTAACCATTGTTGAATGGAAACATCTGTTGACCAATTAATCAATTGGTACAAACATGGGATCCAAATAACAGCTCATGTCAGTGCAGTGCATACATATAGTGCCGTTATATATTTATTTTTTTTGACTTAAATTCATATAGCTTTTTTAGTTGCTTTTATTTGCTGTGCTTATCATTCTAACATGTGTTCTGTTTTGAGATATACTTTATTTTATATACTATGCTTTTAACTTTTATATGTGATCTATGTTATCTTTTCATGCACTGTTCACTGTATATTTAAAATTGCGTTGTTTTCTTGATTTTTGTAAATGTGTATACATTTTGTTAATAAGTCGATTTGAAAAGGTCACTAGAGCTTGTGTTTATGTTGTTTATTGAATTAAACAAAACTTTGAACGAATAATTAATTTTGTTCCTTTCATTGAAAAAAGACAATATCTGATTTTCTTGTAAACAAGATGTTAAACTTCTTTGAATAACTATAGATTTGGACGAAAGTTTTTACAAGCATATATCTGAAATAAGAAAAGAAGGCATCAAGACAATAAAATAATCAAAACCGAATAGGTTATTATTTAAACAGGTTACGTAGGTTAAAAGCAAACTATTCATTCATTCTTTCGAATTTTAACAATTGGCCTGAAATTAGACACTACTGTAGCGAATTAAAAATATTTTAAATAAAAAAAATTCAAGAAATAACTCTTCGATTCATCTATGAAGATAAAGAACGCTCATATGAAAACTGCTAGAAAAGTCAAAATTACCTTCTTTGGGGAAATTTAGAACAATTATTCTCTAAATAAGTCCAAGTTATTTACTTGATTTGATTGATACTAAAATTCAAAAGTATAATTTTAGATAATGATCAACAGCAATACCCCCGACAGTCAGAACCACAAGGTATGGATTTAGATCGTTTCGCTATAATGCTGTACAAATCTGGAATGAGCTACGTAACCATTGTTGAAAGGAAACATCTGTTGACCAATTAATCAATTGGTACAAACATGGGATCCAAATAACAGCTCATGTCAGTGCAGTTCATGCATATAGTGCCGTTATATTTTACTGCTAAATTCGTTTAGCTTTTTTAGTTGCTTTTATCTGCCGTGCTTATCATTCTAAATTGTGTTATGTTTTAAGATTTGCTTTTTTTTTGCATACTAAGCTTTAAATTTTTATATGTCATCTATGGTATTTTAACATGTACTGTGCACTATATTTAAAATTGCGTGATTTTCATGACTTTTGTATGTGTGTAATCTTTTTATGTAATGGTTAACAAAAGGGCATACGCGACAAATATCTAAACTTTGAACGAACCATTAAGTTCGTGTTATGACTACGGTTTTAGGAACGCTGTTATAACCCACCCTAGCGTTTCTGATCACACAACACAGCAATATAATTATCTTTTACAATGATGTCACAAGTTTTACCTTTTTTGCAATAATACAAAAATATGTATGTCTGAGTTTTTCAGAGGTCGCATGCATAAGTTGCTTTACATCATTTAAACATGCTCGTCTTGAAACTTGAAAAAAACATGTTATGCTGACATTATAACTATGGTAAAATAATTGGCACAACTGTAGCCGATTGAAGATTTTGTTTGAAATGGAAGAGAATCGAGAAAGAGCTCTTAAATGCATCTTTGAAGTTTAAGATAGTTCATATGAAAAAAACTGCTAGAAAAGTCAAAATGACCTTTAAAATTAAGAAAACACACTATTGCAATGGAAAATTGAGAATTATTGACATATTGATATTATATTAAAAAGTGTCATTTTAGATAATAGAAAACAGCACACCCGAGAGTCAGAACCACCAGGTAGGTGTTCATATCGTTTAGCTATAATACTGCACACATCTGGGATGAGCTACCTAATCATTGAGGAATGGAAAGATCTATTGACCAAATTGGAATCTAAAAAACAAACTGCTCATGCCAGTGTAGTGCATCCACATAGTGATTTTATGCTTTTCTTTTTTACTTTTTTTGTTTGACTGTTTTTGTTTAGATTTTTTTAATTTTTATTATAAAGTGTTATTATCGTATTAAGTTGAACTATGTTTTAAGATATACTTTCTGCAATACTTTTATGGGCATTGCCATCCATGATATCTTACCATGCACTGTAGGTTTAAAATTGCATTGTTTCATGGGATTTTTATGTGTGTATATATTTGTTATTCAGTTGATTTTAAAAGGTCACTTGAGCTTGAGTTTTTGTAGTTAATTGAATATCGACTTTAAATAAAACGTTGAATGAGATGTTAACTGTGTTCCTTACATGAAAAAAAGTGTTGGTTATACATAAATGAGGCAGAAACCCAGCGTCGAAAAACGTCATCTCGAGGCCAGCTTCTTCAAAGGTCTCCGTTAAAAAAACAATGTATACCTAATGAATATACCAAGCTCTAAGTAAATTACTTCGAGTTGTAAAAAGATTTCGTGAAACTGAACAGTCCACCGAAGATCTAACATCTTTATCAACCCCCCAAAATGACATTAAACAATATAATATAACCAAATACAATTACTGATTTTCTTTGGAAGAGCATGTTCAACTTCTTGGAATAACTATATATCTAAAATATGTAAAATGGCATCAAGAGAATTAGATATTTTAAGTAGGCTAAAAGCATACTATTCATTCCTTCTTTCGAATTTCAACAATTGTCCAATAATTTGGCGCTACTGTAGCATAATCAAATCTTTTAAAATGAGAAAAAAATCGAGAAAGAGCTCTTAGACACATTTAGAATAACAGTTAACTCACAAAAAATTTTCCAAGTTATCTTCACGCTTTAATTGATAATAAAATTTAAATAGAGTCAATTTCGATAACAGGAAACCGCACACCCGAGAGTCAGAACCACCAGGTAGGTGTTCATATCGTTTAGCTGTAATACTGCACACATCTGGGATGATTGGCCTTACAATTGTCTAATGGAAAAATCTGAATTTTTTCAGACGCTGAAAGCATAAGTTGCTTTACAACATTCCAAAAAAATACTTGTCTTGAAACTTGAAATAAAAATCCAGCTAGCTTATTCTGACATTTAACCGACTGATAACATTTCTCACTGGCGTCAACGTGATGATCCTAACTGCAGTTACGATCACCCCAATATGGCGGACACAAATATAGGGAAATTTTATAAGGCTGATTTCTCCACTTTAACAGCTTATTTTCAAATTTGTTTTATATCAAGAAAAATCTTTATAAGCATTGCCATTGAATGTATTTTTCATAAATTATAGAAAAACAACCAGAAGAACGAAAATCGAGATTCAAAAAATCACGATGATGATCGTAACTTCGTCTATAGATGATCGTAACTTTGACTTGTTTTTATAAAAAGATGATCGTAACTCAAAATTTACGAATGTTTTTTTTTCACTAAATGAACAGTCACGATAAAAAATAATATTATAATTTTAAAATTAAACAAAGAATAAATGAAAACCGCTATTCTAAAAAGAAATGGCATAAGGGGGATTAGCAGACTTATATGCAAATGTCCTCAATATTATTTTCTTATGAGTGATTTAGTTAACATTCAAAATGGATTTACGTTGATATGAAGTTGATATTAATATCATTCCCATGATACAGTTTAAGAATACAGGCCAAAACTTTCACTGCATAAAGTAAAGGAAGGCATGAAGCTACATATTTTGATGACTTTCTATCGGATTTTAAATTGTTGCCTGGTCTTGTTTTAATCAAACTATGACTATTAAACATTGGTAGACTACAGAGGCGGACTGAGAGGGATGAAATTTGGAAAAAAGCAGGACAGGATATTTGAGTAAAAATAGGCCGGATGAACATCTTGGCCAAACAAAAAGGCCGAATGACAATTTTATGTAAAAAAAATCATGATGAAAAAAGCAGGACCGAAAAGAGTAAAAATAAAAAAGCAGGATAGAGATTTCAAAATAAAAAATGCAGGACAAAATTATTCATCCTAACACCTCCCCCAAATAAAAATCAAATAGTAGCTCCCTTTATTGACGGTTCATTGGTTTTTTTGCTTTCATTTAACAGGTATGATTACACTTCTTAATGCTTTATTCTTTCAACCTCTCCTTTAAAAATCGTAAATCTGTTAATAAAAGAAACTATAAAGGCTAATTCCCCAAAAATACCAGATCCTCGAAAGGTACTATTGTCCCTATAATATGGAGGAAAAAATGTAAAAAGTCTCCAAATTTAACAAAGTGGTCATTAATATTTACTGTCCAATACCTTATTTATATAAAATATATGAAATCAATATAAAGTTGTTAACCCCAAATGCATTTTAATAATGAACTAGATAAAAAAAACCCGAAATCTTGCGAAGTCATAACCATTTGTGCACTTACCAATGGGACGTTACCCTCCCCTCAGTGATTGTTCCTCATTATTATCACAATATCAGCTGGTAACGTTCATTTTTCGAATACCAGACAGCTTTATTTGTCCTTATTTATCAGAAAATGCTTCGTTGGAACAGACAGTTACGATCATCTTAAGTAAAAGTTACGATCATCGTTGATAAAAATAAATAAAAGTTACGATCATCATCGTAATTTTTTGTATCTCGATTTTCATTCTTCTTGATACTTTTCCATTCTGTCCGAAAAAAATATTTCAATGGCAATGCTTATAAAGATGTTTCTTGACATGATACATATCTGAAAATAAGCTGTTAAAGTGGAGAAATCAGCCTCAGAAAATGTCCCTATATTTGTGTCCGCCATATTGGGATGATCGTAACTTCAGTTACGATCATCACGTTGACGCCAGTGATTTCTTTGAGGAGTTACTTGAATATAAATGAAATCAGTTCTCTTAAAACATTTTCATCTGATTTTTATGTCACCCGACTATTAAATTAGTCAAATCCTTTAAGTGAAAAAATACTAAAGCAGTTATAACTTTTGCAGGCGCTATTGAGGATCCCTGTATTACCAGGCCTTGTGCAAATGCTGGCACGTGTAAATGGACACCAGGCAAAATGCCGGATTTTAAATGCAAATGTGCTCTCGGTTATAAAGGAAAGGTGTGCCAGGACTGTAAGTAAATATTTAACGCGCGTCTGGCGTATATACAAAATTTAGTCCTGGTATTTATGATGAGTTTATTTAAAAGGTTGAGGTAAACATAATCCCCTTCGGTTTTTTTTTCATTCTTACTATACTAGCTCGTTGATTATTATTTGTTTTTCATACATACATGTAGTATATATAAGAACATGTTGTCTGCTCTTTGGTCGGGTTGTTGTCTCTTTGACACATTCCCTATTTCCATTCTCAATTTTAAAGTTCTGGAGTAATTATGAAATTTTAAGAATCAGTTGGGCATCCATTACTTTAAAAAAAAAATGGGGCACTTGAATTAATTGGTGGTGAAACATAGACCTATGGTGCATATTCCAAAAGACTCTTTTAATCTTATCTATAGAGGAAACTAAAAAATAACCTAACATTATTTTAATTGTTTAACACCAGCTGTCCCTGAGTGCGAATCCCAGCCATGCAATGAGAAAGGCTCCTGCGTTTCAACTCCAAAGGGATTTATATGTCTATGTACAGATGACTTTCATGGAACTTATTGTGAAGACAAGACAATGAAAAACAATACAGGTAATTCAGTGGGAAAACATTTCAACTTATACATGTCAAACTTATCATGTATTCCTTTTATTTATAAAAAAGAGAAAAAAATATTTGAATTTAAGAGAAACATAAACAGGGAAAGATGCTTCTATATAAAGAATTAGGCATGTACACATGCATATGCATTAACGGTAATTACTGACTTTTCAGAATTATGTGTATGTTTTATAAGTTGTGAAATACTGGACATTTGTTTTCCTTCTCTTGTCTTCAAAAAAGTTCCAAAAAGTCGACAGGATATCGGGAAAAACGTCATTTAGAAGGGACAGAGTACACATTAGAAACCAGAATTCTTGCTAAAACAACATTGAATCACATGGAATCAGATCTACAACTATCTCTAGAAATACAAGAGAAGTATATATATATATTAATCACGAAACTCGAGTTAGAATTATAATGTGCATCTAGAAATTTTAGCAGCTTATATAGCAATTATCATTTTAAAACTACAAATTGTCAATCTGATAAAACAGTAAATTTTTGTGGATGGTTGTAGGTCTGAATCCATGTTTCAAATTGGACAGCATAGTGTAGCATTTCAACCTTCGGAATATTACAAATCTATCTTATATCAACGCTGAAATTAAAACTACATTTTACTAAGGTTAATTAGCATAACCACTAAGTGATCGTTTAAGTCACTTGTCTATGGTCTATAAATTACAGATCCTGTATCAAAGCTATCATACAAAGTAAAATAGGTAAAGCAAGTTTAATTTCACTGGCTGTAGCTAAAATTAGGGAAAATGAACGCAGCGCTGATAAAATTTATGATACCTTAATGTGCATTTTCAATCTTTGATATTGAAAAACAGATTATATGTCCACGCTTCGCTTACTTACAAGGTAGCAAGGCGTGGATAAAGGATTTGTATTTCATCTATATTGGGACCGTTTGAAATAAAGCTAGAGGTAGAATACTACTATATTATTTTTTTTTTAGAATTTCCTTAACTTTGAAAAGATAAAATTTTTGGGCATTATCCTTATAAATTGAACATCATTGTCTTTATTTTATTTCAGATCTTATCATCACTTCAGAAGAATTTTACGAGGCTGAAATAGGCCTTGGTATCTTCGGTGGACTTGTTGTGGTGATAATTATAATTCTAGTCATACATTTTATACGTGTTAACAAAAGAAGGTATAGTATATAACTTAACTTGAGCTTTATTCAATTTTCATTTTGATAACTAAACTATTCATGTGCATGACTGATATTTTTCCATTAGGGCCAGTTAATGGAGGTCTAAATAGGGGATGGTACGTGTCTTCATTTTTTAGGCAATACAAATATTTCTTGTATTTTTTAATTTAGTTAATTTTTCTTTTTGTTTTAGCACCCTGTTTTTATTGAGAAATTTTCTTTTTCTCTGTGCCTTTATTCCTTTACTGTATACCAAATCCAGAACCTCTTTTCATATATACACAAAAATGAGCGAATGAAAAAGAAACTGAAATGTGTTGTTTTTTTCTTTTTAATAAATAGCTGCTAGTTATTATCATTTTAAAACCGATTTCCCAAACACTTTATATGGAGAATATTATATAGCTTCTTAACTTTTTTTATACCATTATCATCACGAAGCACACATATTAGTGAAAGATGGATTTTATTTGTTGAGGGTTGAATCAGTTAAGACATTTTATGATATTTTAATATTTTTGTCGAGTTATTTCTGATCAGTTTTATAAGAGATGGCAAACGATACAAAATAGACAATCAAATTCACAAGTCAACTGACAACCCCATGGTTACAAAGGAAAGACCAAAAAAAAAAACAGTATACAATACACAGTATATATAGAAATGTAAAGACCGAGCCTCACAGAAATGCTGAATGAAAATAAACTTGGTAATGTCTCCACACACTCTGTGAGGTCGCTGATATTTTAAACAGATATCTTAAATATACTTATACAATATGTCTGGAATATTTGCCACTCGACGCTAAGCAAACAGCAATAAATTTGCCAATTCAGTCATTTGAGGGACACTATATACGTCTCTGATTTTTTCAACACAGCATACGTAAAACGGTATACTTGATTTCAGAGAAGATATGGTTGTTCAGTACAAGCGTCTGTTATTAGAGGAAGAAACACCTCCACCTTTACCTCCCGGAATGTTAGAAGTCAGTAATTTATTATGCTATGAAGTTTTCTGCTTTGCCTGTCCCAAATGGTCAGAATCACTCACAAAATACGCCTCGCAAGAAGGGTTACAGAAAGGTAATTTACGATTGAAACTAAAATGTTAGAAATAATTTGGTTTAAACAAAAGTTACACACAAAGAAATCACATGTATATTACAGCGTTTTAATCTTAATTAAAACAGGCAAATTTATAACGGAATGTATATAAACTTGTATAGAAGCTGATGTCGAGATTGAAATATACATGTATGCAGCATGGAAAGATCGTGGACTAGAGAGGCAGAGATCAGGTCGTTATAAAAAACTAATATTGAATTTGATGAGCACGTCACATCATTCGGGGGTTGAAACTGATGTATTTAATAGGTACTAGCTTGGCCCTTAACACTTATAGTTCATGTATCTTCCTGTAGCATATCCGCGTATATTCATTTGACGTTTTCTTTGATAATACTTCAAATTATCAGAGTTAAAATTAGGGGTAGTATGACAGGAAAATACCTTTAGTACCATCAAAAAGATTGCTTCTCATTGTCGTATACTCTGTTGTACTTTTATTTATTTTGGTGAGTACAAAACCACCAGATACATATATACAATTTATATGGACCCACATATATAGTAAACGTATTGTTTGTGATAGCTTCAGTTAGTAGTAGAAAGAGTATTAAATATTTTTTGTAAACATTTCCTTATGAAATACTTATTTTAGGTATGCTTAACTCTCAAATATATATATAAATAACACTGAAGTTTTTCACTGCTTATTATCTTTGTATTTTAAAAATAAAGTCTGGATTATGACATTTTTTTCATTTAGCAGTATTTATGTTTTAGCCTCCAGTAAAATGGAAGAGGAACCATTGATGAGCAGACAACGTTTCCCAACCATAAAGAAATCTCTGGACAGTGTATGGAGAGGTTCATATGAAGAGCAGAAACCAAAATATCGCACATCAAGAGATAAACCACAATCATTAGTTTATCCAAAACAATATAGTGCAACAAGACCAAAAAGTTTTGCTTCACTGCCAATGCAAATGAGTCATCTAGACCAACAATACTCGTGGCTTCCTAAAAAATACGACCGATCAGCAGTCAACGTACAACAACCAGAAGAAATTGTCAACATTGAACGAGTTCCATCACAAGAAAGTCTTTTGAGCAGACAATCATCCCGTGTATTACCACGAATACAGTCTCGGATGTCACCAAGGTCACCAAGGTCAAACAGGTCCTTCAAAAAAAGGTCTAGTTTGGAAAGACCTTGGTCTTATGATATCGATCCACATCTTATTCAATCAAGGCGGAAAGCACTGCACCATCATTCAGGTCAAGAAACATCGGATGAAATAGCAGATTTGTATGACAGGATTACGGACAGCAGACACGAAATGCAATCTCAACATAACCAACATTTAGAAAATATAGCAAGCGAATATAGACCACAACAGTATGACCAAAGTTTAGAACAAATGGAAAGTGAATATCGACGTCTTAGCAGAAGACAATCTCCAAACAGAAGAAGTTCATCATCTTCTAACCGCCATTATATGCAAAATCCACCACCGCCACCACCTCCTCCACCTCCGCCGCACATCTCGCGAGATTCCGGTATTGACAGGAAATATGGATCGTCTTTAATTCGAAGACTTTCATCTAAGTTCGACCAGGGACAATATACCACCTGCTCCTCCGATTCCACCACCTCCGCCATTCTATTCTGATAATTAACGGAATCAGAAGATTATCATTCTTGTCCAAATCAAGTGAATGAAATGTATTTCATAAATAAAATAGTTTGTGATTTCAGTAAATTAAATAGTCGCAAATGTCATTTAGTGGCAAGGTTCCGGTGTAAATTAGCTGGCATGCATTTTGTAGCTAGACACAATAACAAATCATAAACGCTTTTACCAGATGGGTCGATTAGTCTAATACTCACTTATTTTAAAGAAATTATACGCTGATGAATACAAATCAAAATATATTGACAGATTGCAATTTGGTATTGCACGTGGCAGAGCAAGATTTTACATCAGGTTTTTCCTCGTTCTCACAACATATTTATGTTGTCAGAATAACATTATACCACCATATTATCATTTATCTAAATATAAGGAGTCGTTTGGTATATATCAACGAGAGGAACAGAGCAATACAAAATCACACCTTTAAGGTAAACATACAGTCTTCAACAATAAATAGATTCGTAAAAAATAAGTTTACTAAAAAAATTGAAATAAATAAACAAAGGTGGATAAACAAAGGCAACAGTAGTATACCGGTGTTCAAAAGTCATAAATACTTTTGAAAGAAAACAAATCCGGGTTACAAACTTAAACCGAGAGAAACACATCAACTATTACTATAAAAGGAAAACAAAGGAAGAACAGGACCACTGAAGTGCAGCAAAAACAAACGCTAACATACATTGAAACGAACTATTTGATAACAACTGCCATATTTATGACTTGGTACAGGGCATTTTTAGAAAAACCTGGTGTTATGGCTAGCAAAACCACTTGCTTTAAATGATAATGCTAAAAAAATCGCTAAAATAACAACACTATGTGACTAAAATACAGCACAAACACTAATCAAAGAAAAACGCACATATAATAGTTAACACAAAATCCAAACCGCAAAACAACAGCAAACATCTTCCATTAACGACACCACAAACAGCAACGCACTAACTTACGTTACGAACATTCAATCTCGAACTTTATAAAATTATTTTGACAAAACCAGTCAAAACAAAATTCATGACAATGATATTATTGAAAGACAATTTTATAATTATTTGGACGACAAGCAATAAGACATAGCACATTATCCAACCTAATCCATAACAGAAACATGAAAAAAATAAATACGTGAATGTTGAATGTACAAAATTACCGAGACACGCTGGATAGCAATGCAAATTCACATTGGGTATAACAGTCATATTCGGGAATAGGTCACGTTTGGTACCTAGCAGACAGACGACATAAATGTTAAACCACAATCAAAGACGTGGTAAATTGTCATTAGTTAGTTTAGACACAGACACATCGTATAGATCAACCAATTAGTGATGGTTCCATATAATTAACGGAGTGTCATTTTTCAATATTTCCTCCTCAGAACTGTGTTGGAGCAGTTTATGCATAAGGAGACATTCCTGTATATGAGGTCAGTATAGTGTGAACATGCACGAGCATAACGTATCAGTTGAGATATGTAAACACCATACGATGGAGCAGAGGGTATGTAACTGCTGAGAAATGGGAAATTGATAATTGGGAAGTCAAAATCATCCCGTTTGCCATAGATTTTATTGTGAAGTCGTCCATCCGTGTCAATATTGAGTAAAGGAAAAAGGTTATGAAGCAGTCCCTGTATCAGTAGTTTCTTAAATTTCAAGTGCATAGGGATATATGAGATGCAAGTAATGACTGTAATATTGGTTATTCAGTAATAGGACATCATCAATATTTCTGAAAGTAGAAGTAAAGAATTTGCAAGCTGCTTTTTTATTTTGTCTTTTCGAAGGTTCTGAATGAATTCTGCTTCAAACGAGTACAAAAACAAGTCGGCCAGAAGGGATTTGCAATGAGTACCCATTTGAATACCGACTGTCTGTTGGGATGGAGCAGAGGGTATGTAACTGCTGCGAAATGGGAAATTGATAATTGGGAAGTCAAAATCATCCCGTTTGCCATAGATTTTATTGTGAAGTCGTCCATCCGTGTCAATATTGAGTAAAGGAAAAAGGTTATGAAGCAGTCCCTGTATCAGTAGTTTCTGAAATTTCAATTGCATAGGGATATATGAGATGCAAGTAATGACTGTAATATTGGTTATTCAGTAATAGGACATCATCAATATTTCTGAAAGTAGATGTAAAAGAATTTTGCAAGCTGCTTTTTCATTTTGTCTTTTCGAAGGTTCTGAATGAATTCTGCTTCAAACGAGTACAAAAACAAGTCGGCCAGAAGGGGTTTGCAATGAGTACCCATTTGAATACCGACTGTCTGTTGGATAACGATCCTCCAAACTCAACAAATATATCTGTAAAAAGTCTAGCATTTTGATAATATCATCTTCACTGTATTTTCTAATCTATGTCTCAGATTCCCATTTTTATAGAAAAAGCTTTTTTTAATGATATGGTGAAGTGGATCTTAATTAAGCATGAGGACAATAAGGTTGGCGTGAATAGCTGAATTTCACACATCATTGTCAACAGAATTGAATTTGATGCGAATGGCATACAAGTGAGAGGTTTAGATAGCTTTAAAATCAGGTTAAATACACCAATTTCTACATAAGAAAATGCCTGTACCAAGTCAGGAATATGACAGTTGTAATCCATTCGTTTGACGTGTTTGAGCTTTTGATTTTGCCATTTATTTATGGACTTTTCTTTTTCAATTTTCCCCGGAGTTAAGCATATTTGCGATTTTACTTTATATTGATGTCATGATTTGAAAGAGTCAAATGATGAGTGATTTATGATGCTATCAGGTAGTATGTTCCAATCTGTTATTGTTCAGGGGGAAAGGTTGTTTGTTCTGCAAGATTGATTTGGAAACTGTTCGAATTTGAATGTCTTTGTTGACTTTTATTGTGGAAATACTTTGTTGTACTAAGGTATTATCAGCCCTATTTCATATAGAATTATAGCCAATCGCGAGCCTTTTCTCTTGTCAGAGAGGCTGTAACATCGAAGATGAATTAAAATGTTATCAACGCATAATGTGTTACTGTTTTTGTAAGTTACAAAACGAGCAACCCTCCGTTGAACTTTTTCAATGATGTCTATGTCTTGTTGTTAGTAAGGGTCACAAACTGAGCTGGCAGTGATTGTTTACCTATGGACTTGTTTGCCTGTAGCCCTTTTCACAAAAAACCTTAAGTGTAGAATGAATCGCAAGTCTAATATATTCCCTAACAATTCAATTAAATATTTTATCGTAAGATTAATTTTACACCTAAGATTTTTTGTGAAAAAGGCTATTGCTCTTTTAAAGATTTTGGGATAGGAGAAGTCACAAAGAAGAAAGAAATAATGCAAACCGAATAAAAGGTTAGCTACGATTCATGTTCAAAACTACGATTTTTTTCTGTTTCAATAGATATAGGAAGATGTGGTATGAGTGCCAATGAGACAACTCCATTGCATCTAAATAACAATTTATAAAAGTAAACCATTATAGGTCAAGGAATGGCCTTCAACACGGAGCTTTGGCTCATACCGAACAGCAAGCTATAAAGGGCCCAAAAAATAACTAGTGTAAAACCATTCAAATGGGAAAACCTAAAGTTTAATCTATATAAAAATGAAAAACGAGAAACACGTACGAACTACAAAAACAGACGACATTTATATAGTGAAATTATAGTTCAATCTTTAATCTTTCAAAACTATCGTATTTGATAACAACTGCAACTGCCATTAACGAGCTAATGATAACAACTGTCAAAATTTATATCCGACTAGTATTATTATAGATTCGCATTTATCCCACCGCTCTTTGCAAATGCATGACCACTAAACCAGCGATCGATGCCGTTAGGAGATACAGGGTAGACATATATATAAGTCATCAATTCTACAACAATCTTGTAATGACAAAAACATGTAAATGTGATATTAATATGAACACTGCTTTGTATAACACACTGAGCTGGCTTTTAACGCTATTTGTTTTAAAGATAATAGTCCTTACCAATGCATTATGCCGACCGTTTCTGCTTTTGATCCTGAATGATTTGGGATTAGCGAAGAACCGACAACCTTCCACCTTAGAAGCGATAAATCGCCCACAAGATCACCGAGGTTGTTAATCTGAAATAGTGTAATGCTAATGGGCCATTCCAGTTAATATCTGCTAAAGGGGGATGTATGGTCCTTTCTGAGGGGTGTAAAAGTTATACATCTTCGGGGTGAAATTTTGTTGTTTTTCATCTGACACGTACACTCAAAACTTCTGAGGGTCTAGCATGCAATTAAATAATGAAAAATAATGTCATCTTAGGGGTTACAAAAATGCCTATGTCATATCTTAGGGGTGCTTTAGAATGTAGACAGTTTCGTATCATGCATTACCTGGTATTGTATTTAAAATTCTGATGGGTACAATCCTTGCAGTAATAAATTCTGATAGGTCATTTTTTCCCGTGACAGCCCATCCACCCAATATGAACAGAAACTCTACATCTGATAGGTCTTAATTCTTAGATCTGATAGGTAGTTTTTCATGATGTTTTTTCTGATACGTATAAAAAAAATCTCCCCATTCATCCCCACCTGTCAAAAATTAACTGGAATGGCCCAATGTTTCTCGATATTCTAGAAAAACAAATTTAAAAAAAGCAAAAAGTATGCTTTTATCCTTAAGTTGACTCGTTGAAAAAAAAAATGGTTTCCCCTTTTGCATGTTTGAGTACTTCAAAATGATTGTTTCCATTTGTGTCTGGTTTGAAACTGTTTCTTGAATCCTTTTCTTAAATGTAGCAATATTAACTTTATGGCTTCTTTCGTTGACTTTAAGCCCCTTTCAACATATATCGTTTGTACCCCCCCCCCCCCCCCCCCCCCCCCGAAAAAAAACTTTTCAAAGATACTAAAAATAGAACTTCTTGTAAAAAGGTGTGACGTGATTGCCTTTTTGGTCGACATTTTGAACTCGTATGAAGCAGAAGTCATTCAGAACCTTCTGAAAGACAAAAGGAAAAAGCACCTTGCAAAATCAATTTTCCTTTCAGATATATTGATGATGTCTTAACTGAACAATCCCATTTTCATGTCAGTACTTGCTTCTATATATGCCTAGTGAACTTGAAATTAAGGATACTATTGTACAAAGAGTAACCTTGAAGCCATGTATTTCAATATTGCACAAATTGGTGACCACGTTAATTATGACAAAGGATAGATTTCAAATTCCCAAATACAGTTCTCAATTCAACATGAAGTAATCAAAACCTGCCCGTCGTAATCTAAATAACACGATTTAATTATATGTTAATTTAATTTAACTATCGTTGAAAATGTCCAACACTAGAACTGATTTCACTAGATTAAGTAGTTCCTTCCATCTGCAGAAACTGACTTAAACAGAGTTTAGGAGGAGGAAATAAAAAGACCAATCCTAAATTTTAATGAACAAACAGAAATAGTTAATAGTACACTGTTGTGTGTAAACTACTGATGTACATTTTAACACGTTTAGATTGGGTTTAACATATATAGTCGCTTGTCTGCTGAGTACCGAACTGACCTTTTCCCGAATAGAGGTCCACTGAATTCATTAATGATAAATCGTGTCTCAGTATTTTGAATAGTTAACATTCCATCGTTAATATTAAGGATGTATGGTCTTTCTGTTAAGGTTTCTTGGGTATAAATGACTTGTTTTTTGATAATCATATTTGGGTTCATGAATTAAAAATAAAATAATTCTTTAGAAAATTTCCTTGTCAATTACCATTATTGAATGAAATTGTTTGCATTATTCGGGAAGATTAAATTTGTAAATTAGAATAATTCTGATGGATGATTTCGTTATGTAACTAGCCATACACATATGGATATTTTGATGGTTAGTCTGTTTCGTTTTTTCTGATCGTAATTGCCATAGTCCCGCTAATATATTAATATGCTTTGTGCTCGTTCTTTAGCAGTATGCTTTTGCGAGTTTTTGTTGATAAATTTTGTTCCACGATGTTGTCTTTAGTCTTGTGAAAGATGTACTGTGTTGCAAAGGACTTGAATCCTTTCTAAGAGACAAATACACTAGAATTAACTACATACAGATTAAATGATTTCAACAAATGCAGCATTTTAATCGATTATAATTTGTTGAGTTTAGCACGTTGATATCCCCAACGACAGTCGTTTCAAGATGACTTTTAAGCACCCTTATCTGTCGACATTTTTGAACTGTAGTGAAGCAGATTCTATTCAGAACCTTTCTGAAGACAAAGGAAAGACAACCTTGCAAAATCAATTTTCTTCAGATAAATATTGAATGATCCTATAAATGAAAACCCATATTCAGTAATACTGCTCCATATATCTAGTGAACTTGAAATTAAGGATACTTAGTGACTGAATAGGAACTGCTTCTACCTTGAAACCTTTTCAATATTGACACCAAAACAATAGGTGACTTCACTTAATCTATACAAACGGGATGATTTCAACTTCCCAATTATCAGTTTCTCATTCACAGAAGATCAAAACCTCTGCTCCGTCGTATAGTGTTTACATATCTCAATTGATATTTTATGCTCGTGCATGTCCACACTGCACTGATTTCATATACAGGAGCGTGTTCCTCATGCAGAAACTGCTTCAACAGAGTTATGAGGAGGAAATATGAAAAATGACGCTCCGTAAATTTTATGAACACCATCAGAATAGGTTGATCTATACGATGTGTATGTGTGTAAACTAACTGATGACATTTTAACCACGTCTTAGATTGTGGTTTAACATATATATGTCGTCTGTCTGCTGAGTACCGAACGTGACCTTTTCCCGAATATGAGTGTCACTTTGAATTTGCAATGCTATAAGACGTGTCTCAGTATTTTGTACATTCAACATTCATGTATAATATTATTGATGTTTCTGTTATGGTTTCTGTTAATAAAGACATTGTGTTATATTTTGTCGTTTGTAGTCCAAATAATAATAAAATTTCCTTTCAATACCATTATTGTCATGAAAATTGTTTGGACAGTTATTCTGAAAAAATTTGTAAGAATAAGTTCGAGATGAATGTTCGTTATGTAAATGCGTCACTATGTGTGATATTTTGTGGTGTCTGTTCGTTGTTGTTCTGCTGTTTGCATGTCGACTATTATATTATTTGTTTGTGCGTTCCGTTGTGGTGAGTGTTTTGGCGAGTTTTTGTGTGTAATTTTGTCACGAAGTGTTGTCATTTTAGCTCTTGTAAAAAGATGTGACGTGATTGCCAAAGAGACAACTCTTCACAAGAGACCAAATAACACAGAAATTAACACATACAGTGAAGATGATATTATCAAAATGCTAGACATTTTAATCGATTATTAATTTGTTGAGTTTAGAGGATTGATATTCCAACAGACAGTCGGTTTTCCAATGGGTGCTAATTAAGCACCCTTTCTGGTCGACATTTTTGAACTCGTATGAAGCAGAATTCATTCAGAACCTTCTGAAAGACAAAAGGAAAAAGCACCTTGCAAAATCAATTTTCCTTTCAGATATATTGATGATGTCCTATAAATGAACAACCATATTTCAGTAAGTACTTGCTTCTCATATATCCTAGTGAACTTGAAATTAAGGATACTTATTGTACTAGAAGGACTGCTTCATACCTTGAACCTTTTTTCAATATTGACACAAATAGGTGACTTCACTTAATCTATAACAAACGGGATGATTTCAACTTCCCAATTATCAGTTTCTCATTCACAGAAGTATCAAAACCTCTGCTCCGTCGTATAGTGTTTACATATCTCAATTGATATTTTATGCTCGTGCATGTCCACACTGCACTGATTTCATATACAGGAGCGTGTTCCTCATGCAGAAACTGCTTCAACAGAGTTATGAGGAGGAAATATTAAAAATGACACTCCGTAAATTTTATGAAAACCATCAGAATAGGTTGATCTATACGATGTGTATGTGTGTAAACTAACTGATGACATTTTAACCACGTCTTAGATTGTGGTTTAACATATATATGTCGTCTGTCTGCTGAGTACCGAACGTGACCTTTTCCCGAATATGAGTGTCACTTTGAATTTGCAATGCTATAAGACGTGTCTCAGTATTTTGTACATTCAACATTCATGTATAATATTATTGATGTTTCTGTTATGGTTTCTGTTAATAAAGACATTGTGTTATATTTTGTCGTTTGTAGTCCAAATAATAATAAAATTTCCTTTCAATACCATTATTGTCATGAAAATTGTTTGGACAGTTATTCTGAAAAAATTTGTAAGAATAAGTTCGAGATGAATGTTCGTTATGTAAATGCGTCACTATGTGTGATATTTTGTGGTGTCTGTTCGTTGTTGTTCTGCTGTTTGCATGTCGACTATTATATTATTTGTTTGTGCGTTCCGTTGTGGTGAGTGTTTTGGCGAGTTTTTGTGTGTAATTTTGTCACGAAGTGTTGTCATTTTAGCTCTTGTAAAAAGATGTGACGTGATTGCCAAAGAGACAACTCTTCACAAGAGACCAAATAACACAGAAATTAACACATACAGTGAAGATGATATTATCAAAATGCTAGACATTTTAATCGATTATTAATTTGTTGAGTTTAGAGGATTGATATTCCAACAGACAGTCGGTTTTCCAATGGGTGCTAATTAAGCACCCTTTCTGGTCGACATTTTTGAACTCGTATGAAGCAGAATTCATTCAGAACCTTCTGAAAGACAAAAGGAAAAAGCACCTTGCAAAATCAATTTTCCTTTCAGATATATTGATGATGTCCTATAAATGAACAACCCATATTTCAGTAAGTACTTGCTTCTCATATATCCTAGTGAACTTGAAATTAAGGATACTTGTTGTACTAGAAGGACTGCTTCATACCTTGAACCTTTTTTCAATATTGACACAAATAGGTGACTTCACTTAATCTATGACAAACGGGATGATTTCAACTTCCCAATTATCAGTTTCTCATTCACAGAAGTATCAAAACCTCTGCTCCGTCGTATAGTGTTTACATATATCAATTGATATTTTATGCTCGTGCATGTCCACACTGCACTGATTTCATATACAGGAGCGTGTTCCTCATGCAGAAACTGCTTCAACAGAGTTATGAGGAGGAAATATTAAAAATGACACTCCGTAAATTTTATGAAAACCATCAGAATAGGTTGATCTATACGATGTGTATGTGTGTAAACTAACTGATGACATTTTAACCACGTCTTAGATTGTGGTTTAACATATATATGTCGTCTGTCTGCTGAGTACCGAACGTGACATATTCCCGAATATGAGTGTCACTTTGAATTTGCATTGCTATAAGACGTGTCTCAGTATTTTGTACATTCAACATTCATGTATAATATTGTTGATGTTTCTGTTAATAAAGACATTGTGTTATATTTTGTCGTTTGTAGTCCAAATTATTATAAAATTTACTTTCAATACCATTATTGTCGTGAAAATTGTTTGGACAGTTATTCTGAAAAAAATTGTAAGAATAAGTTCGAGCTGAATGTTCGTTATGTAAATGCGTCACTATGTGTGATATTTTGTGGTGTCTGTTCGTTGTTGTTCTGCGGTTTGCATGTCGACTATTATATTATTTGTTGGTGCGTTCCGTTGTGGTGAGTGTTTTGGCGAGTTTTTGTGTGTAATTTTGTCACGAAGACTTCAAGTGTTGTCATTTTAGCGATATTTTTTTAACATTGTCATATAAGCGGGAGGTTTAGCTAGCCATACAACCAGGTTAACCCAAGATTTTTCCTTAAAATGAACTGTTCCATGTCAGAAAAATGGCAGTTGTTATCAAAAAGTTCGTTTCTATGTATGTTGGCGTTTGTTTTTGTTGCACTTCAGTGTTTCTGTTGTTCCTTTATTTTCTTCTGATAGTTGAGGTGTTTCTCTCGGTTTTAGTTTGTAACCCGGAATTTATCTCAATCGATTTATGACTTTTGAACAGTGGTATACTACTGTTGCCTTTATATGTCACCGCTTGGCCTTCAACAATGAGTAAAACCGATACCGCATGGTCAGTTATAATCGGCCCCGAAATGACAGTTGTAAACAATTCAAACGAGAAAATCAAACGGTCTGATTTGTGTACAAAATAATGAACGAATAAATGGAGACTGCGTCCATGGGACAGATGATGCCCCCGCTTGTATTTAACATTATAAAGGGACATAACTAAAGAACTGTAAAATGACGACACACTTGGTCTGTGTTTTATGATAATAAGCATTGTTTGTTAGTTTCATAACATTTGGTTGAGGCAAACAAATTTAAGTTAGAAAATGGCAACGATAAATATCAGCATTTTTTTTTCGATTTATAAAGGCGCATAACTAATAAATAGTGAAAGTTTCATTAAATTTAGTCAAGAGATACTAAAGTCAGAGATCGGAAACTAATTTCAGGACTTACGGACGTACGTTCAGTAGAAAAAGGAAAACTTTAATGTCCACTTCACCACGGCGGGGACATAAAAAAACAAATATGATATACAACAACAAACGACAAGTACAAATGTATATTAGCTCTTGTTCTTTTCGTATAGAAATGTAGAATCAATTGACTTTGCAGTTAGGTGCGAACAGGTTCTTATTGTTGTAGACACTATTTATATACCTTTGTTTCCATTCTTGATTCAAGCCACTATGATATAAGTCGCCGTCTACTTATTTATAGTATTGCTGAATAACAGCACGTCTACATGTAACTGTTTCATATCTATTTCTCGAATAATTCGTATCCATGTGCTCATTTATGTATACATACATATAGTACCTGCAAACGTTTGCAACTTGGAATTTAGTAAAATGAGACTCGTCCGTGGTGTTATCCGAGCTTGCTATGGTCCTTACTAAATACACGTTTTTATTGAATCAATATTATTGCACGTGTACATTTCTTTGCTGATAAAGTTCAACATCTCGACCATTTTTGTTAGAAACAAGCAATCTACCATCCTTCAAAAAGAGTATAACAAACGGACGTTGTAACCCGTTCTTTGACGTCATTATTTTACATTTTTCTTGTCCATCAGAACTCACTTTGTATATATTGCTGGAATCTATTCCTACTACAAATATGTCACCATGTTTGTCTACAGTGATGCCATATGGAGAAACAAGATTTCGGTCGGATAAAGAAAAATTAATCTCTCCGTCTAACCTCACACAGGTTAATCTGTTATTGACTTGGTCCGCACACACGATCTCGCCTGAACTTATTGCACACAAATACAGTCGACCAGTTATATGTGGAATAGAGTCGATAAAGTTTCCATCTATATTTAGTATCTGAAGTCCTTTGGTTTTGCAATTGACGATTAGTTTAGCAGCAACAGTAGTCAAACCTTCTATATCATCGTCCATGTCAATACAGTTGAGAATTCTCCCTGTAACAACACCGACGATCATAACATTTCTTCGGCCCTGGGTAACCGCTACCACCATTTTGTCGATAACAGCGATGCTATCGGGATATTCTCCTATTGACAGTTCTCTGGTAGTGTTTTTGTTCATATCATGCACGATGATATTTTCAGATAATCGGTTTGTCATGATAAAAACGCCTTCATCCAACTCTTTAATATCAATTATTTCTATTTCATCTTTTTCTGTTTGAATGTCTAGTTTCTTCAAAAATTCAAAACAAGGTTTTATTTTAAGAGAAACATTGGTATCGTCAGCTAAAAATGGTGGTCTATTTGCCTCTATTGGTATTTTTTTGTGTATATCTATAGTTCCAAGTGAAGAGATATTTTGGAATGTTAACATTTCCTTGGCCATAGTAAAGTCAATAGAAATTTCACTGACGGCGTCTGGATTCAACAATTCACTAGCACCACCAGCGATACGTTTAATTGTCAAGAAAGATTCAATCTCTGTTAGTCCAGACATATTTTCAAGCTCATATAAATCATGTTCGAGTTGCTCTATTTGTTCTATATAAAAATTCTGTTGTTTCTTCAGATTTGAGCATTGCTCGTCATAAATGTTCTGATATTCTTTGAGTATACTGGCCTCCAAATCATTAAGATGTTTTTCAACCTTCCTTCTATAGAATGTTAATGTATTCTTGAAAACCACTTTCTCCCTTTCGAGTTTTAAGAGGTTGCTGGCAACCCTTGCTGGTATAAAGTTTAACTGATTTAGATGATATTGAAGTAAGTGTGTGGTATCTTCGTAGATATTTCTATTTTTAACATCAGATACGGCTACAGAAATATTTGATGTGTCTTTGCACGAAATGTGTCCATCCTGCTTACACTCATGACATAAAGGTTTTTCGTGTATATTGCAGAAATATTCTATATGTCTTCCAGGGTGACGTTTACAGAAAACTGGATCTTCCATCATCTTACCAATATTTATTAACCACAAATGTTTCATATATTTGTACTAAAGACAAAAGTTATTCTTTTTACTCGCAGTTGGTTATTTCAGACTTAAAACAAAATTGGCCATACAGATTATCGGTATATACAATAAATCAGTAGTAAATGCATTAGTAAAATTGTGAAAAATTGAAGTATCTCTCTTGGTGTTGATAACTGAGTGACATCTCAGTTCAAATGTGTCAGTGTTCCTGCTGCTATATCTATACTGTTTCACTGTTTCATACTTTTTACCGTCAGCTGAAAGAAATGTGATAAAATGTACTTTATATTTCGGGTAAAAAGTGTTATCGTATATTATACAATGTTATATGGCGAATGTAATGTGTGTGTATCATGCAATATTTGAGATTCCTTATGAAATATCCATATGAATATTAGCTAATAATCTCACCTATCAGGTGCTCCAACTATGCAATCTATTTGTTATCCCCCACATTAATATAGTATTTCATTAAATAATTGAACGTTTTCTTTGTTATGATTTTTCAATTTTTTTCTTGATATTTTTTTTCTAATCTCACAACTTATTCACCAGTTTGTTCAAAGCTAGACAAATTGAGGGAAGATATGAATACAAGTCCGTGTTTCATATGGAAAAATCCCTAAATCTTTTATGCCAAAAAATAAAACAATAGTCTGATACAAAGCGCTGTTCGGTTCCAAAGATTCTGTGAAAGTTTCATTGAAATCAAGTTGTCTGAGATTTTATCATCATATTTGTCAACTTATAATGCGAACTCCGTACCTAAAGATAAACATTAATTTATATTTGCATATACAGGGACGACACAACTACACAGTCACTTTGAGTTCACTGAACGTTACACTGAAATCATGGTTTGTCTGGGAGTCGGTGACTGTCGCAAGAGAATAAGCAAACAAACAAATAGACGCAAAGTCATCACCGTAGACCTCTTGTTACTAACAAAGATATAACGAACAGCAACATGTGTTATTTATACAACTGATAACTTGAAAATGTCCTACCTTATATATAATACCAACGAAACTGGTTTTATTTAACATATTTTATGTTGAAAGTATAATATCATACACACACAAACACGTTTTCGATCAATAACGTCCATTTAAAACAAATGGAACAAGTCTAAACGGAGATCAAATTAAAATATTATTTTTACATGTTCTATTTTTGTATACTTTTGTTCAATATATTTAAAAGACACGAAATGAAAGTAATATTTAGAATTGATCAATCATATACTTATATAGAAATTTAAAGTTTAAACTACATGAATTTTATACGAAAACGATTTTGTTGGGTTTTTTCTTCGTTTTTCTTATATCTTTTTGCTTTCTGCACCCTGACTGAGGTTAATCTTACAATGTGAAAAGGGGGTTAGAGAAACCATGAACCTCTTACCAAAACTCCAGGAATCAATTGTATCAAACATTACGTAACATATTGCACATCACATATAGGATCCCGCCGTGGGGAGAGAAGGGCTTTATGTGTTTGCACCAACACCCTTAATTTTTTTTATTCAAAATGAAAAATAGTTTAAACCAAGGACGTCTATTAGCTATGTTAGTTATACGTCCTTGAGAAAACGAAGTGTTGTTTTTATTTTTTGCTAGTCACTTTCAGAAGTTTGGGCCACGCGACTGTTTCATATTAGTTTAAATATAACTAGTCAAAATATTATATATCTGCATCATAAAATTGACAAACTGTGTCGTGCATGATATGGTGGAGTCGAACGGTCTGTATTTCTGATTTGCTGCTTAACAGACTTTACACATTATATTTATCTGTGCATTCGTTGGTTCAATCAGTTGGGTTTTTTTTGTATTTAGAAGAAAACTAAAGAAAATGCATCTCCAACTTGAAAATTAAATAACGCACCGAGTTCGTCCAGATGTGGGGGTAGGTGTAGTGTGGGACAAAATTGCTACAAACTTTTAGACAGGTACCCGTCACATTACATCTCACTGATTTAACAGCGGTACATAAATGCAAAAATATCCTAAATTTCATAAAATTATTCAAATTAAAGAGATAAACACTGCTTGTTACAAACAAACTCAGAGTGATACTTTACGTAAAATTTATCTATAATTTTCCCATAATTAAGGCGATAAACAACAATAGATAAATTAACATGTTTCAAGATAGCGCAAAGACCTCACTTCATTAGCATACATTTTGATATACATATATACGTACATGTACATTACAAAACGGTGTTCAGTTTCAGAGTCACAATCCTTTGGACACTGTTATGCATAGGTTTAGTGTAAAGTGAATATGTTTCGTAATTTTACACCCCTTATATTTTGGGGGGTATTTCTCCAAATTTTAAGGCTGACAGAACAAAATACTAGACATAAAAGAAATATTTCACCAGATCTGTAAGTATATTTATTTATTATCAAGTAACCAATAAAATATCTATAATTTTATTTCTCTCAGGGGCGGATCCAACCATATGTCCCCGTTCAAAAGCAATGATCGTCAAAAAAGAGGGGCTGTTTCAACCCCCGGAACTGTTTCCGCCCCGCCTTTGAAATTGTTGGTGTTGACGAAAAAAAGTAAAGAGTAGCTAAAGGGTTATGAAAACGCAAAATTCAAATCTCATGTATATATACAATGTAAAATTTGCAAGCATAATATATGGTCTTTCCAAAACAGCACCAGATACATTTTATACGTTTATACGTACGATTTGTATTACCTTCAAATGTCTTTGATCAGCAAACTGATAAGAGGCTCTTTAGAACCAGTGTTACTTACAAAGTCTTGTTGTCATTTTTGCCACGCAAAAAAACACACACACAATCGGAATTTCTCTATGATCTATTGTAGTTTTCGATAAAATAAGCTTGAAAACAAGTAAAATTTGAGGGAGATATAGCTCAAATAAGATGTCGTCTGATAGTTTTATTGTAATTAGATGTAACATTCTGAACGTTTCTGTCGTTGTTAGATTGTTTCTATCTTTATAGGCTTTTATTGATTATGATATGTCAGTTTACCAATTACATTTCTTTTTTTACCAAACTTTAGTCCAAAGTCTTAGATGCATGATTTTTTTATTAGTTGTTAGTGGCTTTGAACTAGCTGTTAGTTAACTGCAAGTACTCTCAGATCTGTTCCTAGTGTCTTTTTGTTGTTGGGATGTACAAATACCCGGCCACGTCCACTTACAACAAGTATGTTTGTCCATCTGATGAGTTAAGCCTTTTTCAACTGATTTTTATAGTTTGTTCTTATGTTATACTGTTATACCACTGTCCCAGGTTAAGGGGAGGGTTGGGATCCCGCTAACATGTTTAACCCCGCCACATAATGTATGTATGAACCTGTCCCAAGTCAGGAGCCTGTAATTCAGTAGTTGCCGTTTATTTATGTGTTACATATTTGTTTTTCGTTCATCTTTTATATATAGATAAGGCCGTTAGTTTTCTCGTTTGAATTGTTTTACATTGTCATTTCGGGGCCTTTTATAGCTGACTATGCGATATGGGCTTTGATCATTGTTGAAGGCCGTACAGTGACCTATAGTTGTTAATTTCTGTGTCATTTTGGTCTCTTGGGGAGTTGTCTCATTGGCAATCAGACAACATCTTCTGTTTTATATTTGCCATTTTCAGTAACTTTTAAACTATAAACGAATGAAATAATCCCATACGCATCAGAAAGGAGCTCATTGTTTTTCCAGCTAGTGACAGTTATGAACTAATTCACCAATATTCCGATAAACTGTAGATGCGATTGAAAATGTAGCATAACTGGCAAATATAGATCCAACAGCGTCGGAAATGTACTAAAATTTGAGATAATTTAAAGTCATATGAAAAGAGTGACTAGTGAAAAATAATGTTTATCCAATTCTTAAACCAATGCATGTATATATCCTAAACTTAGTCTTCTGTGCATGGTTTTATCATTGTTTACGCAAAAATATCGTATAATCGTCATTTTTTTTTCTCTTTGTCTGTTATGAAGTGAAAATATTGCAGCTCATTAGTTGTCGTGTTTTGAAGCCGTAGTTTACCGATTGTCACGTTATAGTAAACAATCAACAAAGAAGCAAGGATATTGAGCACGCGTATAACATGTACAATCAGATAATAGTTTATTTCAATGACAGATCCATGTGTATTGCGAGCACTGGATTATTACGAGGAGGGGCACGATAGGGTCACTTTGAATACGGAAAATATGTCGGCGAATTGCTTCCTGGAAGCAAGCAATTAAAAAAAGTAAACTTCTTCTTAATGCGGACAAATTAAAGAATTTTCTTCGGAAAAAAAGTATAATATATACATAAGTTTAATAATGACAACCATCCATTTTGGTATAAAAACATATGCATCAAGATTTTTTGATTTGAGGTTTCATAAGTTGTATAGTACTAACAAAAAGCACACCATATTACCTGCATAGGCGGCTTTGTTTTTACAGGAAACTGACACTGGGATACTACTGAACTATGTAATTATGTTGCTTCTACTTTAAGCTTAGGCGCACTATTCGTCCATTTTATCATAAATTAAATTTTCTTCAGTCCACGCATCATGACACAGAATGGACACTTAGTATTCAAATCGGGAGTCAACCATAACATATCATTTCAAGCAGTTTCAGGAGGATTTATCAATGTTGGCAATGATGATCTTAGTGTAATAGTTCAGTCAGTAAGTATATTAATCATAATAAATTATTATTCCATGGAATCGTACGTACAGGCTTTCGAAATCTGAAAAATGAGTTTCACCATATCTTTCGGTAAATATTTTCCCGTGATAAAATGCCTAGATCTGGTAACAGAGCGGTAGATTAGGCTGACGATTCTATACTTGGTTATTTTCACGATGAAATGTTGGTGTACAGATACATTTTGTACATATGTTTGAGATTTAAAGGAAGTGATAATAACACCAAATGAACCCCCCCCCCCCCCAAAAAAAAACACAGTTCATATGCTTGTCCTTACTTAGAGATCTATTTAGTGGTTGCCGTGTTTTCGTCAAAGTCAACAAGAACAAAAATCGTGATGAAAAACAAATACCTGCATAATAACATACTGATAGATCTCTAACCGTACAGCACAGAAGCTTGTTACGGGTTACATACATTATTCATTTATTATCAAATTATTCTACTGGTAAAATGGTGTGTATTGAATATTTCATTCGTGATCACGATCTTTATATATGTTGTCCTTAGTATTATAGACTTGTCCGTTTTAGTAATCATAATGTATAAAACCAATTTTACATTTATAAAATATTATTGTTTTAAAAGAACATGTTCTTAAGTTAGAAATTAGTGAAATGCCTTTGAATCGATATGAATAAAAAACATATCTAAGAATTTATCAAGAAAGACTTTATACCAGAATTTCTTACAAAAAGAGGCATATATTACCTATAATTATCAGCTTTTCTTTCCTTGATGATGTTCCGTTGGTTCTTTCTCAATATGTTTACATCTCATTTAATTATCAATGTTTTAGTGTGATAATACTCTTGTTCTTCAACATGCTTATCATGTATGCATCGACAATCTGGCATGTATATTTTAGTTGTTGACTATAACGTCATAGTGCCTAAAGTGCACCGAGTACCCAATTGCACACATTTTGAGAACATAAAAAAAAAATAGCTACGGAAATCTTACAAGTTTTTCTATATAGAGAAGAAATAATAATTTTGTATTATAATTTGCCGTTATGCACGTCTTTCAACAGAACTAAATGTATTTTAATATGCACTAAACGGTCACATTATAACTCAGCAGACGAAGTATCCAATCGGAAAAGTTCAAATCTTCGTTGGCTCTATAGATAAGATGTCATAAAAGTAGACTTTTACATATGAAGCATACAGATATGTTCGAGGCATCTATTTCCTACAAAATGAATATTAAAAATGGACTATAATTATCAAATTTAAGCATGGATGCAATTTAAGTAGAACAAATATTAGTCAGAGGTTGAATCAAATATATTTTTCTATGATTCAGACATGTAAGAATTAATTAAAAATCAAAATGGCACCCAGGTTTTTGATGGTGTGTGTTACTCAGTCATAATCTAACTGATTTTAAGTTTTCAATGTTGCGTTTTTCATGTACGCTGTCACAGAGTCAATTTGTCTTTTAATCCTTTTTTTCTTTTCTTGAGCGTTATGACATTGTTAATTTGTTTTCTACTTCAAAGTTTGATACTCATTAATGTTTCTATCTTCTTCTCTATTATATGTCTCATTGTGGTCCTATCATTTTTTAAACTGACACTACAGTGGTGTGAAATTGGCCGGCAATGATTTTCTTATTTCGCTGATGATACCGCTTCTGTCATCGCAACTTGATTTCATCAAGAAGCCTTTTTTTTTAGTTTCCTACGGAATTTAACATAATGATGGTTTATAAAATGCATGCTTTTTACGTTTGACATGATTTAAAATATAAATGTTACATGGCTTAATTGGTTCCAGTAACCAGCTGGTAACCCGCCACAGACAAATGTGACACGGTCAACTTGGGCCTTGATATCTGGAACTAAAATGAAATTATATAACTGCTAGCAAGTCAGGAAACTGACTTTTCATTGGTTGTCTAATGTGATACCTTCACCGTCGTATTTTGTTATTTTTATAGCTTTGAGTATAGATAGTAAGGCATATAATTAACATTATCAGATGAAATAACATTGAACAGCAACTATTTTTAACGATTTTTTCTTGTTCATATTGTAAAAACCTCTATAGCTTCAGGGGGGCTGCGCCTCCTTGACCCCTGCCTCGGTATAAACAGAAGGCAAGCTACGCCACTGATATCATGTTTTTTTTCTTTTATAGTTCGTGATTAGGGTTGTTTTTGTGAACGTCTTAATCGGTAATAGATTAAACCGCTTCTTAAACTGGTTCCGAATATACCAGTTATAAATTCCCGCCAAATGTTAATCAACATCATCATCATGTGAAAACACAAGAATAAAAATATATTAACCGTCCAATACACATATATAGATCGAGATCGTTGGAGAGATTGCTAAGGGGTAGGTTATAGAGACATTTAACTAAATGTTAGGACTTTGAAACCTTGGAGAAAAATCAATTTCATTACTTTGGTCATTTTCAAAAAATGTCGAACTTTCAGTACACCCATGCTAAATTGAGATTCACTTGTTGTCGAGTATCGAGTTGCGAGTTAAGAAAATCGAGTTGCGAGTTTAAAAAGTCGAGTTGCGAGTTACGAATGTCGAGTTGCGAGTTACAAAAGTCGAGTTGCGAGTTACGAAAGTCGAGTTGCGAGTTACAAAAGTCGAGTTGCGAGTTACGAAAGTCGAGTTGCGAGTTACGAAAGTCGAGTTGCGAGTTACAAAAGTCGAGTTGCGAGTTACAAAAGTCGAGTTGCGAGTTACAAAAGTCGAGTTGCGAGTTACAAAAGTCGAGTTGCGAGTTACAAAAGTCGAGTTGCGAGTTACAAAAGTCGAGTTGCGAGTTAAGAAAGTCGAGTTGCGAGTTAAGAAAGTCGAGTTGCGAGTTACAAAAGTCGAATTGCGTAAAAATGTGGAAACTAAAATATTTTAATTTTTTGGTGTAACTGTATAACATTTTGGAATGATGATTGCTTATAGAATTGTACATAGTGTTGTTGATTATTTTTGAAGTTTGGACTTTATCTGAGTCTCTTGTAAAAATAAAATGGACTAGATAATAACTACGTATAGTATTTTCTGGAGAACCAGATAGCCTTTTGAAATACAGCAGATGGCTTGCTGTTTAATTATTTTTAAATTTCATACATAGCACCGTCGTATTAAACTTAAAGGGAGATAGCAACTAAACTATAGTACATATATGTAAAACACCCCTTCTGCATATTTCGTTTAAAGTGGGCTTTTGGGGGTCAGCTGCAGAGCCGGGCAATAACGATTCATTAGGGACCGCAAAATTAATTGTTTGTCAGTGACACTCAAAATTGAGGATGTTAAAATTATATATGATGGGCGTGAATAAAACCAGTTTAAACCCGCCGCATTTTTGTGTCTGACCTATGTCAGGAACCTTTAGCCTTTGTTGCTCTTGTATATGTTTTAATTTTGGTTCATCTTTATATTTAGCAGCATAGAATGGCGTCTATATTCTTGATCTATCTAATATTGTGTTTTGGGGCCTGCTCAGGGCTCCCTCTCGGTGTGTGATTTTTCGCTGTGTTGTAGACCCAATGACCTTTGATTGAATTGTATATTTTGATTAAGTTGCTGTCTCTTTGACTCATTTCCCGTTTTTATTCTTTATTTTATAAATGTAGCTGTCAAAGATACTATTATAAAAACTACGTTTGCGCCATTTTACAGGTAAGATTTAATTGGAAAGTATAAAATGATTATTGCTACATCGTGATTTCATAAGTATTTTTTAAAAGTATTGGGTAACTTTATATTAAACTGAGTCACTTAGGTATAAACTTGAGTTATATAGTGTTCACATGTTTGATATTGTCAATTATAAGTTATTTTTAACTTAATTAAAACCGGAAAAATAGCAAAACTCTGTATAAATCGCTATTCTGCTGGAGCTGGTAAAATAGCCCGAAGGGAGTCGAAAAAAACAGCCACTGCCATATTTTATACGTTGAAACGAAATATTATTCTATATAAGTCACATACATTTAATTCAAGACAGGACCTGAACTATAAAATCACTGATTACAATTAAAATTGTTAAGTAACTTATATTCATTTACATTTCGTTTAACATCTAGACTTGTAATAATATACAAATGTAGTTCCCTAAATATCTATGTACAGACACATTCTCAAATATACATAACAAAACAAATTTTGTCTCATTTGAGAGATATGAAAAATTAGTAAATATTCTGAAAAATATCTCCTTGAAAAACATCTTCCTACAGATCATCTTTGTACATGCTGGACAACTTGTAATGAAATGTTGTTCATCTTCAACTACATTTCTTACAAATCCTTTAAAATGGTCTCTTGCTATATACAAAGTTTTATATCTTGTCTCTTTCTATTTTGAGATCGTGGGCACTGATTCTGATTTTACATATGACGACACTTCATCAAAAAAATGTTGAAAGATTCATGTAGATACATTTCTTTAGAAAAACAAGTTTTTAATTTGAAATAAAAATCTAATTTACTACTCTTTGTATTTATTCTTTTTGTGTTCCAAAATTTTACCAAACTTTAACAAAGTCTTTGCTTAATTGACTTGATAACAAAGTCAAGCTATACTTCCAAATTATGAATATTTCAGCTTTTTAAAAAAAAATAATGTATGTGTATGGATGAATTAAAGCATTCAATATTATTAGTGAACATGTTTTTGTTACACATAAAGGTTTCATATTGTTGTTTTTTTTAATTCTAAACCGATATTTCATAATTGATAATACAACTGAAAAATATAAAGGGAATATATCAAGCTCTCCTAGCACAGCTATAAAGTTAGAAGACTATTTGTTTAACCTAAAATATATTTCATATATTTTAAATTGGATTCATCTAAAAAAAATCGTTCATATGTAAAGGTGCTGTAATAAATATTCACTTTCTTTCTGGCATGCTGCAGAGATAGTTTTGAACATTCCTGTAATTTCACTGCCATTCATTAAAATAGGTTTTATTGTATGGTCATATATATATATATATATGTTATAGAGTAAAATTACTTGGATTGTAAGATGATGAAGTTCGCAATTTGAATATTGCTTAAAGTGATTTTTTGTATAGGTTAACTCTCCCTTTCCACGCTTAAAAAGTCAATATACATTTTAAACCTAGATACTTATAATTGTAAACACCTTCTATTATATCTTTTTCGCAATACAAATATTCTTTTAAAAGTTTTCCAGGTTTGTTAAACATATTAACTTTGGTTTTAGATAGATTGACCTCTAAACACCATTTTACAGTACAGGATAAACTATCAAGTCGTTTTTGAAAGACTTGCCTTGGAACTAGACAAAAAATAACAAGATCCTCTGCATACATGAGGCAGTCAATTCTGCGGTCATTTATATCAACAGCATCTGGGGTTTCATTAAATGCATCCGGTAAAATTCGTTTATAAAAATCTTGAAAAGGTTGGGATTCAAAATATCCCCTTAGTTTACTCCAATTTGGGAATAAAAATTAGAAGTTAGCACATTGTCTATTTTAGCACATAATTCACTTTTATTGTACATATCTCTCACGATTGCGTGGAAATTACTACCTATGTTTGGCGGCAAAAACACACGTTTTTCAAAACGATGGATGGAATAATGAAAACGGAAAAGATCGATCTTCAATCGGTCTTAAAAAGTCTACTTCCAGATATCGATGTAGTTTTAAAAAGATCAATCTTATTTGAATCGATCTTATTTCAAGTGTAAATGCTTAGATCGATCGCTTTTTTCAGGTGAATGTTATATTCAGATATGAAAATAAATCTGCGCATGTTCGGCGTGTTTAAAAATGATGGATGGAATACGAAAAGTAAACAAAGATTCGTTTTTTTTTATTATCTTCTAAATCAATATATAAGTTCTATTTGTTTGCTGCAAATCCTCATCTTCAAACGCATTGGCCGTTCGTTATTTAGCGATAGTCTACACACATATTAATGACTTGTGATGTATGATTCAAACTAATGATTAATAAGTCCATACGAAATTCCAATGAGCAAACTATTTTCTCAATGATTTTGCAATGTGTTATAGGTCGCGCGAGATGCAGAATTTCCTTTACTATTCTATTTTTAGGATTATTTGTTTACTAAAGTTAATTTATGGTCAGATCGGTTCGTTTTATGTTGTAGTGTAAACGCATTGGATTAAATAAGATCGATCTCGTCCATTAGGATACATTATTTTTTTTTCAAATGCTTCCAGAACTTAACTTATATTAGACTCTTATAAATAAGTATCACATATAACTGTTTCAAAGATCAGGGTACGGCAGCGGTGCACTTCCTCAGAACCATTTACGGTTCTTTGACGGTACCGGCTGCCGTAAATTGATGGTTTCAAATCCCACAATCACGGGAATAACTAAGTTCGGGTACATGTACATGCATGTTTTATTTATCAAATGTGAGTCAAACCTGAAAATTCGGTGTAAACAATATTTTTGTAACTCGCAACTCGACTTTTGTAACTCGCAACTCGACTTTCGTAACTCGCAACTCGACTTTTGCAACTCGCAACTCGACTTTCGTAACTCGCAACTCGACTTTTGTAACTCGCAACTCGACTTTCGTAACTCGCAACTCGACTTTCCTAACTCGCAACTCGACATTTGTAACTCGCAACTCGACTTTCATAACTCGCAACTCGACTTTTGTAACTCGCAACTCGACTTTTGTAACTCGCAACTCGAATTTTGTATCTCGCAACTCGACTTTCGTAACTCGCAACTCGACTTTTGTAACTCGCAACTCGACTTTCCTAACTCGCAACTCGACTTTCCTAACTCGCAACTCGACTTTTGTAACTCGCAACTCGACTTTTGTAACTCGCAACTCGACTTTCTTAACTCGCAACTTGCAACTCGACAATAAGAAACCCTCTGCTAAATTTGGGTTACACTAAAGTCCTGACAATGTCCTGACAGTGTCCTGACAGAAATGAAAATGCTTAATACTTTTTTATTATTGGAAGGATTTACTTGAAATTTGGAATCAAGCAAGATGAGAACTTATGTTTAATAAATAAAATTTAAAAAAAATTAATTTTTTTTTATAAGAGTTAGAAAACTTGACCTGACCAACTTGACTTTGAAACTACTAATGTCCTGACCGATATGAAACGACTAAAAAATGTTTTATTATTGACAGGATAGACTTCAAATTCGATACCAAGGAAGAATAAAACATTAAATACAAAAATATTAGAAAAAAATAGAAAAAAATATTTTCAAGAGGTAGAAAACTTGACCTGACCAACTACGTCCTCCCGTGACTAATGTCCTGATCGATGTAAAATGCTAATAACTTTTTTGTTCTTTGAAGGTTTGACTTCAAATTTGATGTCAAGGAAGATTCTAACATTGCATACAGAGATATAATAAAAAAATATTCAAAAAACTAATTTTAAGTGTTATAAAACTTAATTGACCTGACCAACGTCGACTCTGCGGCCCGCCTGACTAATGTCCAGACCTGATTGATGTAGAAAATGTTAATAACTTTTTTGTTATTGAAAGAATTGACTTAATTAAAGTTCCTTACCAAGGATATTCAAAATAAGAATTTATGAGAAAAAAATTGTTTGTTAATTTTTGAAATGTTAGAAAACTTGACCTGACCAACTTGATCTTTATCATGATGAATGTCCTGACCGTTATAAAATTGCATTGCCAATAACTTTTTTGTTATTGAAAGGGATATAACCACACAGTTTTATATCACTGAGAAAAGTATGTGATTAGAGATGCTGTAGATACTAAGTAAATGCACCTTTTCTATATTTAATATGAAAGGATTATAAAGATGTATAGAATGCAATTAAGTCCAAAGACAGTGACATGAATAATTAAAATTTAATCACACCTACATTAATTAAAATTAACACAAATTGGAGTGTTTACTTACCTATATTTTACTTATTTATTTCACTCATTTTTTTGTTGTTTAGTTAATGAGGGATTAAACATGTCAAATAACACAAATAAGGACAGGAAATGGGCTTCTTTTGATTTCAATATAATGTTTTTACAAGCATTCAAAGAAGAATTAAAAACCAATTGTTCAGAGAACAATTGAAAGTCTTTCCACACCAAAGAAATTATGATAAGAAGATAGTTTCTTCATACTGATGCGATTAATAATGGTTTAATTATATTTTTGAGTGATATAAGGGAAATAATATGCTACTTCCGGTGAAATTAATGTCACTTCTGGTCTCATAGGATAGCTTCTTTCACACTGATTCCAAAAATATATAGTTTCTATATACTTTTGTATGTAGAATGGGAGATAATTGGTCACTTCCGGTTTGTTGGAAGTCGTTTTTAGTCGTCAGTAATCAGTTTATGTATCTATATGACAAAATATATGGATTCTGAGTACTTTTAAATGTAAAAATTGCAAAAAAGGCTACTTCCGGTTTTCTCAAGGTCACTTCCGGCAGTCAGTTTTCAAGGTCATTTGTCACCTAACCTTTTGTAAAAGGTCAAATGCCTTTATAATGAACTTAGTTGAAGTTATAATCAAATAACCTCATATCATGACATTTCAGGGGCACCAACTCCTATTAGATGCCATTAAATTGTATAAGACTAAATGTAGCATATCTTCATTACAATAAAGCAGACATTTTGCACTTGTTCTTTTATATGTATCTTTCAAAGTGTCGGAGAAAATGCAAAAACAAGCTAAAGTCACAATTGAGAACTTGACCTTGACCTTTGACCTTGACCTCATTTTCTAAGTTAGGGACTAGGGGCCCCAAATAAAAACATTCCAGGGTTATACGGTTAACTGTTTATGAGTTAAAAAAACATACCGACAAATTTATTTTGTAAAGGTAGATAACTCCTATAAAATGTCATCGAATCGCTTCGATCCAAATGAGCCAAAAATTCCTGAGGATGTAACGAACAATTTGTAAAAGGAATTTTGTCGCTATCTTTTTCTGTTACAAAGGAGATGCACACAGATGATAAATAGTGAATAGGGAGATAACTCTTACAAAGAAAAATGTTCGTCTTAGCAGGGTGAGATTTAAAACCGTATAAACTATACGATACAATATACAAAATATCTAAGCGACATATTGCGAAACAAAAATTTCAGAATGTGGCGGAAAAAAAAAAAAAATAATAATCAGAAGAAAAACAATAAGTCTTTCCACAGAAAAGTGGAAAGACTTAATTATGTTAGAATCACACAGAAATATAAAAACTTATAATAAACATAATTTTATTATGTCAATGTCTTTTGGCTTTCTTGTACACATATATTACGAATAATAAAAAGTGCATCCAAGTTCTTTCTAAACTATGTTTAAATAAAAAAAAAAAGGAAATATCAATATAGTTTAAAGAATTAAGTCTATTCTGTCTTTAGAGAGAGAAAAAAACAGTTATATAATATTTGTCTTTTCTTCATCAGTCAGGACATTGCAGGACAAGGTAAACATTGGTCAGGTCAAGTTTAAAATATTTTTTATTTTACATGCTTATACTAAGTGTTGTAATCTTCCCTGATACCAAACATGGTAATATCCAAATAAATAACAAAAAGGTTATTGGCATTTTTATAACGGTCAGGACATTCGTCATGATAAAGATCAAGTTGGTCGGGTCAAGTTTTCTAACATTTCAAAAATTAAAAAACATTTTTTTTCTCTCTCATAAATTCCTATATATTTAATGCTATCATCTTCCTTGGTAAGGAACTTAAGTCATTTTTTTTTCAATAATAAAAAATTATTAACATTTTCTGCATCGGTCATGACATTATATATAGTCAAGTTTTTTTAACTCTTTAAATTATTTTTTTAAATCTTTTTCTTGTACCTATATATTTAGTACTATAATCTTCATTGACATCAAATTTGAAATCGATCCTTTAAAGAATAAAAAAAGTTATAGGCATTTTACATCGGTCAGGACATTAGTCATGGGAAAGACGTAATTGGTCAGGTCAAGTTTTCTAACTCTTGAAAATATTTTTTTTCTTTTTTTTTCTTATATTTTTGTATTAAATGTTTTAATCTTCCTTGGTATCGAATTTGAAGTCTATCCTGTCAATAGTAAAACAATTTGTAGCTGTTTCATATCGGTCAGGACATTAGTAGTTTCAAAGTCAAGTTGGTCAGGTCAAGTTTTCTAACTCTTATAAATATTTTTTTATTTTTTTTAAATTTTATTTATTAAAAATAAGTTCTCATCTTGCTTGATTCCAAATTTCAAGTAAATCCAACCAATAATAAAAAAGTATTTAGCATTTTCATTTCTGTCAGGACATTGTCAGGACATTAGTGTAACCCTCTAAATTTTTATTTCTAATGGAAATTTCAGTTGTAATGGTTTAAATGAAAGCTTGTCGGATTTGTGATTCAGAACATTAATACTAAACACACCTTAATTACATCTATTATGATTTTGGGGGTATTTGTGTGCGTACAGTGTCAGAAAAACACATTTCAAATGAGTTTTTTCCGATTTTCTGATCGTCTTGATATCTGCAAAAGGGACTTTTTAAAAACCCGCTACTTAAATCAGCCATTAAATTATTCTCCTCATCCGGTCAACCGTCCTGTCACTATCTGGGCAATTGTCCTGTCATTAATGCAACCCAAGGATTTTGTTTACAAGATATAAAAATCGATTTTCTGAAGATTGCGTGTACTTTTATTAATCATGGACGCCTTAAACCTTATTATTGTATGCTGTTACACTAATTTAAGCAGTATCATGAGTATAACACCTATTACACCATTAAAAATCTTTTTCTCGGGATATATTGTTTTTGGGATATTACGTTTTTCTTGTATTTCTCGGGAATTCGTGGTACCCCTTTCACAGTTGAACAATGTACTTGTAATGCACATCACAATGAAAATATCTTGTTCGAATACTGGATGTGCCAATGTAGTGAATAACAGTTGGGGATGTAGAAATTTCATAAAAGGCAGCCAGCTCCAGCCATGCTGTAGTGATTCCCAAAATTATATGTAACCAGAGAGCATGATTCTACATACAAAATTATCATTGTCTCGACAGAGACTTGAACTTGGGACATCAAGGTAGCATGTATACCAAATGAGCTAAAGATGTGCACTCCGACTCTTTCTAGGCTAAATGGCTAACAGCTTACTCAGTATCTACCACTTGTACTAAGGGAAACAATCCCATCACAAATCAATCAAATTTGGTTCAAGAAAAAGTGTGGGGGGGGGGGGTATATTTCTACTAGCTTGCTTGTCTTGTTAATCTTTTTTATGTTTTAATACACTTATCAGATATGCAAATATAAAGATTTACAAAAAAATAATAATGAAAAAAAATAATAAAATGGGGTATGATTTTCTATGATGCCAAAGTCCATACCTCATACATGTCATAACTAGCTATAAAATTCCCTTACATAACAAAATGTAAACAAATTCAAATGAGAAAACCAACAGCCTTATTTAGGATGAAAATAACGGTTTTATCTGTATTGTTAGGTTAAAGATAATAGACAAAGAATTGAGGAGTTGAGGACAGTTTCAACTACTGCAGTATGTATATGTATATATTATATCAGTTGATTGTAGATATTGTTAAGGCACCATTAGTTTGGATTAATTTTAAAGAATACATATTAATTAATCAATGATAGATGTATTATAATTTTTTTTTTTTTCATAACAAACAAAGAAATTTATGAAGTCAAATTATAGGATTTTATATGTACATTGTATACTTAAAAGATTTGGAATCATTGGTTCACATCAATGAGACAACATCCCAACATCAATTGTAAGATGATCTTCATTATAAGGTCAACGCACAGTTTCCAAAATTGTTGATTATAAATGATGCATTTACTATAGAAATTATAACAAAAACAAGGATGTAGAATAATTCCATGTTTCTGAAAATTTAGCCCAAATATTTTATGTGCAATGTTAATAAACCAAAAATTATTTGAGATACGATGCAAACCTTTCTGATGTTTTGTATGAGCATCTTCATTTCCTGAGCTGTTTGTCTGAAAACCAAAAGGCTGTACAAACAATTTTGAATAGACCTTTCAATATAAAAAAGAAGATGTGGTATGATTGCCAATGAGACAACTATCCACAAAAGACCAAAATGACACGGACATTAACAACTATAGGTCGCCTTTCAAGACCATTATAATTATTTTTTTTTTTTTTTTTTACAAAAATGATTATTACATTATTTGTACTTACTAGACACCTTCTAATTTGGCCTCAAGATTAACTGAAGTAGAGCAGAGACTTAACAGCCTACAACCTACTGGACAAGTCTTATCTCAATTGACTGATTTAACCAGGAGGATCAGCAACATAGAATCTGTGGTTTGTATGGATACAGTTTATAAATTTACATCTGAATACAAAAAAAAAAGAAATTTATTTTCATGAGGCACTATCTACAAAAATGTTTTTAGGGTAAAATTTGTGTGGTCTTGACACAAAATTATACAAGTCATTGTGAGTTTAAAAGATTTTTGCAGAAAAAAATAGATGCAACAATTATAATAAACCCTGGTTTTACTACTGGAAAATTTAAACTTGATATCTGTGTACTGAGATATGAACTTCTTTGCAGTTTGCTGCTATTGCCAATAAATCAAGTAAAACCGCTTTCATTTAATTGCTGTAGAGACACAGATGCACTGGCCTTGCATCAGGCTTCCATGTTCAATGTCATTAGAAAAAAATTAATTAACCATAACTATTTTATAATTTGAAGAAAAATACTCAGTTCTAATGTTAAATAATCTAGTTTTTCTTACAGCAACAAGCTTTGAACAACAGATTAAACCAAGTGGAACAGAGTCTAGGTAGTTCAGGCCAAATACAGACAAGTATATCAAGATTAAATACAAGGTTTACTAGCTTGCGTAATACGGTATGTTATGACAATTATGTTTTTACTGTGCTCCAGGTTTTCCAGGTCATATCAGAATTTATTATCTTATTCATGAAAATAAAACTGAAAAGTGATCAAATATAGTTAAAAACTGTAATAATTATTTCTCTTGTATTATTTATCTGTAAAAAAGACTAGATAACTACTTTTATTACATTGATTCAATGATTTCCCAGTGAAATAATCGTGGTTATTTCACTCCTCTGACATCATACAACAATAGGCGTTGTCAAAACGTCTATTACGTCGGATCAAAGCAAATTGTGAATGTGTAGAAAAATATATAGTTTCTTACATTTTCTACTTTAATTCCATTAAAAAGCCCATTGTCAATGTAATAAAAAGAATAACTTATCAAAAAGTTCAAATATAAAAAAACATTCAACTTGTGACCGTACAACACTGATAAAGAAACTCTGTATTGATTATAGCTCAATATATTTTTTTATCATTTTTATCATGTTTTATGCACTTTTAAAACTTTTAAAAACAAAACTAATGAGTTACATAAAAATATTGTTAAGAAAGCCTTTTGTAATATGACATGCACAAATGCATTTTATTATTGCTCAGATCTTCATTGTTATCCTTGTTGTTAAGCATTATCAAATTTTTTGCATGTAATGCATTGTATAAAGCAAAATGAATGTACAATGTCAACCCTGCATGCATATACATATTAGATATAGTTCTGATACTTTGTATTTGCTTAACATTTGAGAAGATACAAGTAGTTATTAAAGGTACCAGGCTTATAATTTGATTCGCCAGACACTCTTTTGTCTACATAAGACTCATCTCAACAGAGTTTGGGAGTTATTTTTTCTTTGTGGTTGTTGAATAAAATGCTATTTCTCACTATTACATCTATTGGAAAATACCAAAATTATGACTGTCATTTGCAAAATTTTGATGTCAAATCATTCCGACCACCACTTTTTCGCAAACTCTGCAAGAATCTTCGGCAGTGATACCCAATCAAGTAGAGTGAGCATTTACCAGACAGAATAATATAACTTGACCAAATATATATCAACATTTTTAACCATTTGACAAATAGTCTCGCATCAATATTTTGCTACCAATGGGTGTAAAAATAGTTTCTCAACCAAAATTGGCCAAAAGATCTTTAAGTTAGTATAGTGCAATTGTAATACCCTCCTCTAAATCAAATAAACAGGAAACTGATATTAAAATAAAAATTAACAATTTTTTCCACAAGGTATTTTTATAAACATTTTTCAAAATGATCTTTTTTGTACAAATTTTTGTTCTCTTTTAACACAAGCATTGACCACCATTGCAGGGTTTTGATCTAGTTTGTTAATTTGATTATAAATAAGTTACTGTTACAACAACTGATATGTTGGTCCAATAAAATTTCACCTGAGACAAATGGTCCATTTTCAAATTGATAAATTACTGGTCCAACAACCAACTTGCAATACCTTTACCAGTGTCTGAATAATCTTTCAGAATGACTGTTTAAGTTGAGCTGTATATATATGCTGTCCAAATGCATTTACTTTAAACAATCAAATGCCAAATTAGTGAATTTTCTCTTCTATATTTGTCTTTTGTATTGGGACTATTTCATTGTACATGTTTATAATTTTTTCCATGCTCTTCAAACCCACAAATAACCATGTAATTTAATGGACTAAAATGTTAGTCATTGTTTTGGACATAAAGGTGCAATCCAGAAATCACTTTATACGTAATTGATCATAACGCATGTTTTCCTTATTCTCCTAAATTATAAATATAAATAGATTATAAAATGCTTTAGCTGAGGGCTGATATGGGTCGAGGGATGAACCTGGGCAAATATGGAAAAGACATGTTATAATCTTTTTATCACATATTTAAGTCTGCAGAAAAGAGAAAAAAGGTTAATTATAATAATTTAATAAAACATAACAGGTAAAATCTTAATAATTTTATCACAAAAGTGTCATTAAATATGCAATGACGTCAAGTCATTTGGAATCAGGACACAATAACCAATAACCTCTTTTTGCCCTGGGCAATTTTGAGGTTATTACATATGCAAAACCTGACGTATTCGTAACAAATATGTGATAAAAATAGATATTTTATAATTTCTGTGCATGAGTTAGGAAATATTAGAAATATACTATATACTACACTGCAATATAATCTGAACGTTGATTTATATCGTGCATATTAATTTTTATTGTGCATGTTAATTTGTATTGACACAGGTTGATGGCATTGTAACACAGGATACCAGTCAGAATGAATCAGTAAGTGTAAACCAGTTTTGTGGGAGGAGCCTCAGAAATTTTGTTTTCACTGGAAGACTTGAATGAATGCATGACCATGCATCTTGTGTCATGTTAAAAAAAGAATCGTTCATTTCTTTTTTTTTACTAAAGGCTAATTAGTTGCCCAATGTAGTTGAATGCATGTCATGCATGGTCACACAACAATGATTTCATTGTTATTTTTAAACCATTTTATTTTTGGTTATAATAGGTAAGAAGATATCATAGAGGACGAAATAATACAAGAGGTGTCAGTAGAAGGGTAATTATTATGTAATCTCCAGTTTTATTGGTCAGTCGAAGGGTAATTATTATGTAATCTCCAGTTTTATTGGTCAGTCGAAGGGTAATTATTATGTAATCTCCAGTTTTATTGGTCAGTCGAAGGGTAATTATTATGTAATCTCCAGTTTTATTGGTCAGTCGAAGGGTAATTATTATGTAATCTCCAGTTTTATTGGGCAGTCGAAGGGTAATTATTATGTAATCTCCAGTTTTATTGGGCAGTCGAAGGGTAATTATTATGTAATCTCCAGTTTTATTGGGCAGTCGAAGGGTAATTATTATGTAATCTCCAGTTTTATTGGGCAGTCGAAGGGTAATTATTATGTAATCTCCAGTTTTATTGGGCAGTCGAAGGGTAATTATTATGTAATCTCCAGTTTTATTGGGCAGTCGAAGGGTAATTATTATGTAATCTCCAGTTTTATTGGTCAGTCGAAGGGTAATTATTATGTAATCTCCAGTTTTATTGGTCAGTCGAAGGGTAATTATTATGTAATCTCCAGTTTTATTGGGCAGTCGAAGGGTAATTATTATGTAATCTCCAGTTTTATTGGGCAGTCGAAGGGTAATAATTATGTAATCTCCAGTTTTATTGGTCAGTCGAAGGGTAATTATTATGTAATCTCCAGTTTTATTGGTCAGTCGAAGGGTAATTATTATGTAATCTCCAGTTTTATTGGTCAGTCGAAGGGTAATTATTATGAAATCTCCAGTTTTATTGGTCAGTCGAAGGGTAATTATTATGTAATCTCCAGTTTTATTGGTCAGTCGAAGGGTAATTATTATGTAATCTCCAGTTTTATTGGGCAGTCGAAGGGTAATTATTATGTAATCTCCAGTTTTATTGGTCAGTCGAAGGGTAATTATTATGTAATCTCCAGTTTTATTGGTCAGTCGAAGGGTAATTATTATGTAATCTCCAGTTTTATTGGTCAGTCGAAGGGTAATTGTTATGTAATCTCCAGTTTTATTGGCATTTCATTCATTTACTGTGGATTCATTTATTTTCGCGGGTACCGATATTTGTGGATTAAGGAAAACTTTTATGTTCGTGGATATTTAATTTCGTGGTTTTGCCCAGGTTAGCATACCTGCCTTTAGTAAATTTGTCGTTCGTTGAACATTTAATTTCGTGGTTCACCTGTAGTATCACACAATAATAAATCCATAGTAGGTTAACAAATTAGTAAGTTCTGTCAATAAAGTTCATATTTGATAAATGTAGTCTAAATCAAACTGTATACTATTGATTCCAATATGATATGTTTCACAAGTTTTGATTTAAGGTAAAACTGATGTTAAAGGTTGAGAATAGAAACTTATAAGTGTTATGCTAAGGCCAAAAATAAAATATTGTTTGTTTCCCCTCACACGACCGACCCGGTAAAATCAACGCGACCCGAAAATTTTTATTGGCCATTCTTTTCCACTATTTTTTTTTTGATATGTTGGTTATTGGTGATATCTTTCTGATGCTGTAGTCAACAAGCGTTGGGTTTTGGTGATACCTTTCCGATCGATGCTGTAGTCAACGAGCGTTTTAAATCAAGGTATTTTTGTATTGAAGCGTCTACATGATTCGGAATCAAGGAAAACAAACAAAATACTTTGCTACACGATTTGTTTGTGTGCAAGTGGGATCTTTTTTAAAAATAGAAAAAACTGAAGCATCGTTCAACCCACTGATTGCATCTATATTTGCTTTGTGTCTAACCTCTGTTCCTGTTTAAAGGATAAAATCTTAAAGACTTTGAGTAAAAATGGCCCAACTCTTGCTTTAAAATCTTTCTACTTTGTCTTTGAACAGGTTGGGCACAAGTCAGGAAATGTGGGACACATGTATTCCATGCTTTCAGGGAACGTCCCTGTTTTCTGGTGTAAAACAAACCCATTTTAAATGGGGTTTTCTTTTTTAATTTATGGCATGAAAATTACAAAGGGGGACGTTATAACTGCATCAATAGAATTCGTAAATACTTATTAAAAGTATTTTAGGAAATACAAAACATGAATATAAAGTGAAGCCTTGTTTCTTCTAGAACTCGAAAAAACATACAAATCTATGTTGAGGAATCAATTGACCAAGCTGCATGATCCAGGTGTAACTGAACATAGGCTGAATTATGTTCACTTCTATTGAAAATTTTATTCATTGAAATTTAATTCCCAAGTAATTAACATACCTGCATGTATCTTTTGTCATCTCATAATTGATGATCAAGGTATGAATTGGTGAACAAAGAAATTGTTTTGTTGTGAGTTATGTATCAAATTAGACTTGAAATAAGCTTGATTTTTTAACTAAAAAAACACTTGCTACCATTAAGCATTGTTATCACAAGTAGAATGTGTGCTTTTATAGATTTCATTACATTATAAAAATATAAAAATGAATAGGAAAAAAAGGAGGTCCCTGTATACTGTTTTTCTTAACACCAGAAAACTGGAGTGTACACTAAATTAAAATACGGGGAATACCCCACTTGACTTGAGCCTTACCTGTTGAATTTTGTACAAATTCAATATAGAAAACCATATCAAGGAATAAAATAAAATAATTTGCCTACCTACCTACCCATACCCTAACAACCTCAGTCGGGAGAGGGGAAACAAAGATATTTTTAATGTTGGCCTAAGGGAGAAATTATTGATTTATATTAGATATGAAGGAATTTCTTTAACTTTGTAAACATCCTATATTTACTGTATTCTGTGTATTAAAAAAAGTTATTTTTTAATACTACCGTTCATGCTACATGCACTATCAAAAGAGATGGATTGGAATATGAAATTGGTCTTCCACCTTAAATACCAAGCTAATCATACATTAAGATACAATATGGATGTTACTCTTGACCTCAGACGACCCCAATCTCAGATAATGTGCCAGTCTGTGGATTCATTGTTTTTCGAGGGATACCAAATTTTGTGGATTCATTGTTATTCGTAATTCCAGATTTTGTGGATTTCATGGATAAATGGGTACCACGGATGAAAATGTTTAAGGAAGAGCTTGTATGCAGATTTTTGCAAAAAAATGAATTAAAATATCCATGAAGTTCAGATTTTTCCACGTGCATGAAAATTGTTGCCCATGAAAATTGCTACCCACGATAATTAATTAATAGAAAGTCAAATAGTTTTGTCAAGTCCTTTTGAATTTCAACTAATAGAGAGATATAGTTACCAGTATGTAAAAGTGCAAATCTCAATTAAGGATGTCTTTCTGGAATTTTTTTGTTATTTTTTAAAATTTACTGAGAAACAGTCTTAGTTATGTAATAATCTGATTTTGTTCAGTACTTAGAAATTAAATGATATGATGTCAATTGTATATGTAGAATTTCCCAATATTAAAGCTATTTTTAAAAATAGACAGTACAAATTCTGAACTTTAAAAAAAAATTAACTCCAGCACATCAAAACTACGGTATATATTATAAGTTGTGGATATTAATTCACTGTTATATTATAGACAAATTAACGTGTACCACAAAATACACATTGCTTAATTTCAGATCAGAAGACTAGAAAGGCGAGTAAATCAGCTTAGAAGTGTGAGTAGCTATGAAATATTGTGAAGTTAAAGAATAAAATAAGGATTTTTTATGATATTATACAGAAACTATTGTTACCAGATGTTTTTGCTTTGGTCCTTTTGTAGTTCCTTTTCAATTGCAGGTTTAAAAACAACTAAGTCAAATACTTATATGACAATATTGCGTATTAAATCTATGAAATTATAGGTTCCAGGTGACAAGAAAAGTCTGCTTAATTAATTAATTAATTATAAACCTTCTTCCTGTACTTTCTTTTAATATTGTAGTTCATTAAAAATTGTAGACTGAATGCCACCATTATGATGTTTATTTCAGTTACTCACAGCTGATGAGTGCAGCAGTAATCCATGTAGGAATGGTGGAACCTGTATAGATAGATATAATGGATTTACGTGCAAATGTCCAAATGCATGGCAGGTATGACAGATAGTAGTGTTAGTGTGTCTAGATATATATGTCAAGGGACAAATTTACAGAAATCTCAAATTGGAAGTCGGACCAGAAATCTGAAAGGTCCAGAACCTCGGACCACAGCTAATTAAAACCTGGCTTATGTTATGATGTTTCAATCTGTCATATATCCATTGTCCTCATTTTCATGATTCAGTGACTATTTGGAAAAAAAAAGCTAAGATTTTTTTGTAATGTTAATTTCTTTATTATAAGTAATAAGATAACTATATTTAGTTTGTGTGTACCTTGTAATGTCCTCATGCCCACAGCCCATCGGACAGTTTTTATCTGACCTCGACCTCATTTCATGGATGTAAACAAGGTTAAGTTTTCGTGGTCAAGTCCATATATCAGATACTTTGAGCAATAGGTTTACTATATTTGGTGTATAGAATGATTGTAAGGAGTACATGTCAAACTGGCAGGTGTCATCTGACCTTGACCTCATTTTTATGGTTTAGTTGTCAAAGTTAAGTGTTTGTGTTTTTTTTTGTTTTTTTTATAATACTGTATGCAATAGGCATAGGTTAACAATATTTGATGTATGGAAATATTTTATGATGTACATGTCGGTCTCACAGGTTTTATTTGACCTTGACCTCATTTTCATGGTTCAGTGTTCAGTTTTTTGTGTTTTGATCTGTTTTTCTTATACTATAAGCAATAGGTCAACTATAAATTTTCTATGGAAGGATTATAAGGTGTATATGTCTGTCTGGCAGGCACCTCTGACCTTGACCTCATTTTCATGGTTCATTGGTCAATGTTAAGTTTTTATAGTTAAGTTTGTTTTTTAGATACTATTAGCAATAGGTGAACTATATTTAATGCATGGATTGATTATAAGGTGTACAAGTTTGGTCAGCATGGTTAATCTGACTTTGACCTCATTTTTATGGTTCATTGATCAATGTTTAGTTTTTCATGGTTAAGTCTGTTTCTTAGAAACTATTATAAGCAATTGGTCAACTATATTTGGTGAATTGGAGTATTGTAAGGTGTACATGTATTTCCCATTTGGTTTATCTGACCTTTACCACATTTTCTTGGTTCTTGTTAAGTTTTTATGATACTTGTAGTAAAGATTTATATGTAAGAGTATCAACATAAAATCAATGGTCAGTAAAGAAGGTGCGACATTTTAGCATATGTACTCTTGTGTCCTATTAGAATCAAAATAATTCCTTCATGTCATGCTCTATACGCTCAGTTTTAAATATTGACAAATATAATGCCTACCCATGTTAAACTGAGCATAGAGCATGATCGAAATGGAGGAACTATTTCTTAATTGAAATAACTTTGAACAAACTTTATTGATTGTAAAATTGTAAAATAAAAATACAGTAGTCTATAAATGTAAAAGGAAATTCAAAATGACATTTGAACAAGCTTGATTGCTCATGCATGACATTGTCAAAATGATGATGAACTTGTTGATTTTGAATGAAGTTTTTTATATGAGCAATAACATGAAGAAAACGTGTTAAACTATTATGGGGTGTATCAGTTTACATTCTAACAAGCAAATAAAGTGAGGGTCTGCTTGCTGACTTCAGATACAACTGCAAATTATTAAATAACAATTCGATAATAAACATATTTTGACAAAGATTTTTTTCTTCAAAATTTGATAAATGAAATGTACTATTTATTAAGAAAAACAGGACCTTTGTAAAAGATGAAATGAGGAAAACATCTTAAATGTCTGGCTTAAAGTAGTTAGAAACCCTTTTTAGTTTTTACCCTTATATTGTGATTTAAGATGATCTTCAACACTGTCATTATATGCCAAGGATTAAAGATGAATATGTTGATCCTAATAGATTTATTGCTTTTATTCCAGGGAATAACTTGTGAACTTGATGTCAATGAGTGTGGTATTTATGCAGGAACAGATTTAGGCTGTCAGAATGGTGCCACATGTGTCAATTCTCAAGGAGGATTTAGGTAATATAATATTTTTATTCTTTAAGAATATTTGTAGAATAAAGTGAAAGAGAATATTTAACATTTAGAAGAAGGTTAAAGGAAAGTTATAGCTGTGTGAAGTACTAGTGATAAAAGTGTTCATTTTTGCAATTTTTTTCAAGAAAGTTCTTGTTCAGTATTGATTTCTTGTAATATATTTAGTTATATAATTTCCGAGAACCTGATGATGCAATCAGTTTTGTTCGTGTTGCATAGGAGAGGGACGAAAGATACCAAAGGGACAGTCAAACTCATAAATCTAAAACAAACTGACAACGCCATGGGTAAAAATGAAAAAGACAAACAAACAACAGCACACACGACACAACATAGAAAACTAAAGAATAAACAACACGAACCCCACCAAAAAACTAGGGGTGATCTCAGGTGCTCCAGAAGGGTAAGCAGATCCTGCTCCACATGCTGGAGTTAGGGATTAGGATTTGGGAACCTGCTGATGGATATTACAGTATTTTACTTGGATTTATATTTAATACTAGGATTGTATTTTTTTATAGAATATTTTTTACTATGATCATTTATTTTGTAGATGTCGCTGTACAGCTGATTACCATGGTGTACTATGTACAGAAAGACACGATGATTGTACAGGAGCTTCTAATGAACAGATGTGTGGACACGGTACATGTGTTAATAGACAGCGTACACAACCAAATATGGCAAGTATTTGTTAAAAGTTTTAAAGAATGCATATGCAATATGAATTGAGTGCAAATTAAAATATTTCAAATGATTTTAAAAGAAGTGTTAAAACCATGAAAATTTTGATGTGTGAAAATGATAATTGTTTAACCCAATGTGTATTGAATTTGAGCTTTAAAACCATTGAGTTTTCATGGCACATAAATGGTGCATACATTTCTTTTCTTATACCCTATAAAGTTGATGGTTTGCTGACACCAAAATTTTGGAAAAGATAAAGCCATCATACTTTTAACAAATGATTTTTCCTATTTCATGGATATAAATGTATGAATGTTGTCAAAATTTAAGATTTAAAAGTATGCTTGGATTAGTTTGATAATTAAAAAACATACAATAAGGTACCCATTTGGGTTTAAATGTCTATCTTTCTTAAACATTCAGGCATAGTTTATATTAGCTTGCCCACTAAGCTTGTTACATTGTAACCTGCCTAATCCGACATTTAAGTATTCCAACATCCTGCATTAACCAACACATTTTCATGGTCTCAAAATATGCTTACCCTTGCAGAAAAAACTTGAGTATTACCACCCCCTGCTTAATTCAAAACTTTTTCTAATCCACCAGTGTCCGATAACACAGGTTACACTGTATAATTAAGAATAGAATGCATATTTTTAGCCTAAGTATACCTGTATTTGTGATGATGGATGGACAAAGTCTGGATCTGATCCTTCATGTACTGTAGATGTGGATGAATGCAACGAAAGATCCAATGCATGTTCTGTTGACCCTCAAGTTCCTTGCATAAATCTTCCTGGAACTTTCAGTTGTGGTCAGTGTCCAGCAGGCTATGTTGGTAATGGCTTCTCTTGTGCCGATATCAATGAATGTGCCAATAACAATGGTGGATGTTCGTTAGTTCCCCGTGTAGATTGTATCAACACACGTGGATCAAGATCTTGTGGACCTTGCCCTTCAGGTATGCTATCATTTCTTTGACTTTGTATCTTTACCTTTTACACAATGTACTTTTATATATTTTTATACGACCGCAAAAATTGAAAATACGACCATTATGAATCACGTCGTCGTCGTCCGAATACTTTTGGTTTTTGCACTATAACTTTAGTTTAAGTAAATAGAAATGTATCAAATTTAAACACAAGGTTTATGACCATAAAAGGAAGGTTGGGATTGATTTTGGAAGTTTTGGTCCCAACAGTTTAGGAATTAGGGGCCAAAAAGGGCCCAAATAAGCATTTTCTAGGTTTTCGCACTATAACTTTAGTTTAAGGAGGTAGACCTAGGTTAAGGGAAATAACTCTTAAAATCATCAGTACGTTTGTGTCAACCATTTTTTAAAATATATTCTAAGCTTCTAGGTTACATAGATTATTTTCAATCTGTTTCAGGTAAATGCTTAAAATACATTGATGAACTTGACTTTTACAAACGCTTAACTGATTTAAAGAGTTATCTCCCTGAACCAAGGTCTACCCCCTTAAGTGAATAGAAAACAATGATATTTTGACACAAAGTTTATGACCACAAAAGGAAGGTTGGGATTGATTTTGGGTGTTTTGGTTCTAACTGTTTAGGAATTAGGGGCCAAAAAAGGGCCCAAGTAAGCATTATTCTTGGTTTTCGCACAATAACTTTAGTATAAGTAAATAGAAATCATTGAAATTTAAACACAAGGTTTATCAACACAAAAGGAAGGTTGGGATTGATTTTGGGAATTTAGATCCCAACAGTTTAGGAATTGGGGGCCAAAAGGGGCCCAAATAAGCATTTTTCTTTTTTTTTTGCACCATAACTTTAGTATAAGTAAATGAAGATGAAATTTAAACACAAGGTTTATGACCATAAAAGGAAGGTTGGGATTGATTTTGGGAGGTTTGGTCCCAACAGTTTAGGAATAAGGGTCCAAAATTAAACTTTGTTTGATTTCATCAAAAATTGAATAATTGGGGTTCTTTGATATGCCGAATCTAACTGTGTATGTAGATTCTTATTTTTTGGTCCTGTTTTCAAATTGGTCTACATTAAGGTCCAAAGGGTCCAAAATTAAACTTAGTTTGATTTTAATAAAAATTGAATCCTTGGGATTCTTTGATATGCTGAATAAAAAAATGTACTTAGATTTTTGATTATTGGCCCAGTTTTCAAGTCAGAGCTCCAGATAAGAATTCACAAATTGGGTTTTTTACCCACCATTTTCTTATATAATTGGGTGATAAAGTTTTTTGATTGCATTATCAATTCCAATTCACCCCTCATGTTAATATCAAATTGGGTTTTTCACCACCAAGCTCCTTAATGTATTGGTTTTTTTCATCAACACAATATTGAATATTTAGGCAATATCAACCCCAGATTTTTTTTCCATCTTAAATATGTTTCTTTCTTTGTTTAGCTGTTTTATTTGGTTTAGGGTTAGGGTTAGGGTTATTTGCTAGCTGTTTTATTTGGTTTATTGACTGAGAAGCAATTGTTGGTTTAATTTGTGTTCCGTTTCAAACCTTCTGTCAGTTTTGTATTTTCTCATATAAACTGTAAAAAAACAGATATGTGTATTCACAGGCACTCGTCTTATACCTTTATATAATAAATTCTGAGACCAGTGCCTGTGTGTGTATTCATTAATTAACCGTAAATGAAAAAAAATAGTATATAAACTTGAATGTTTTTGTTTTATTCCAATTTTCATAAATCTGGGTTTAGTTGTCTTTTATTAGAACTTTTGGTTTCTGATGCTTTATCATGTCAAAATTAATTTGGCCTTTCACTTTTTCCAACTGATTTCGTTTTTGAGGAAACCCTGCTTTTATTAGCAATGTTCTCATTAAGGTACGTACACACGCCTGTGTGTTCGATGGACGCTTCCTAAAAACACTGGCTGAGTCTTGTTATCATCATAACTTTCCCTAAGCTTTTCAAAAGAAGCAGAAAACATGCTTCTATTCAATATTTTTACCGGACATTCACTTTTGTTTTAATTCAATGTATGTAATGATAAATCCCAAGCAATGCGAAAAAAATATGACTTCATGACACACGCTAATTGGATAAACGCCGAGAAGATCGAAATGTTTTCAAAAACACGTGTACCTATTGAGCAACGGAAAACTCTAACAGGGACCCATTTCAGCTACTTGATGCAGGGATCTATTTTTAGAACGAAAGGAAATTTCCAATTATAAATATTATAAAAATAGTTTACGCGACCACTGTAAACAGATAAGGGTAAATAACGCAAATGGTAGCCAATAAAAGGGTTGAGAACTCATGGTTTTGGAATATAATTGGGTTTTCCTTTCAATTAATTGGGTTATTGAACCCTGCAATGGGCAATTGCATTGGGTTTTTTATTATTTGTATTGCGTGATCACGCAAATACGCAGCTTATCTGGAGCTCTGCAAGTTGGTCCAAATTGGGGTCCAAAATTTAACTTTGTTTGATTTCATTAAAAATTAAATAATTAGGGTTCTTTGATATGCCAAATCTAACTGTGTATGTAGATTCTTAATTTTTATACGCCCATCTTTTAGACGGGACGTATTATGGTATACCGTTGTCCGTCAGTCCGTCCGTCTGTCCGTCCGTCTGTCCGTCCGTCGTCCACACTTCGGACAATAACTCAAAAAAGACTTTCACCAATTTCCATGAAACTTTAGTGAATTGTTTATATCTATTGACGTAAGCTCCTTTTCGTTTTTTTTTTAATTTCAGATTTTAAGTTTTGGATTTATGGGGCTTTATTCATAAAAAAAGGGGAGATTTTCAACACTTCGGACAATAACTCAAAAAGGCTTTTACCAATGTCCATGAAACTTTGGTGAATTGTTTATATCTATTGATGTAAGCTCCCTTTCAATTTTTATAAATTTCAGATTTTAAGTTTTGGATTTATGGGGCTTTATTCATAAAAAAAGGGGGATTTTTAACACTTCGGACAATAACTCAAAAAGGCTTTCACCAATGTCCATGAAACTTTGGTGAATTGTTTATATCTATTGATGTAACAAATAATACTTAATAAAATCTGATGAAAACATAAAATTTGTAAAATCTTTAGTTCAATTTAAAACATTAAAGGAGTAGGTCCGGTAAGGGCCGATTTTGGCCCCAAATTTCAGTTTCATCTAACGAGATATTTAGGACACCTTTTAAACACTTGAGTGTCTATTTCAATTGATTCGATTAGTTTATGTAAAAGATTTTAACTGATTCAGTCATTAAAAAACGCTCCGATAGAAGCTTAAATATGAAAAATCTATCAAATATGCCAAAAAACGTCACTTTTCAGATGGTTTTCGTCAATAATGAAAGTGGCCGCATCCGTGTTCACCCTCAACCTTTATATATGTTATGTATTATCATCAAATACAACTTACATTTCAATATTATGAATGAACACGAATGCGGCCACTTTCATTTAAGACGAAAACCATCTAAAATTAAACTTAAATGCTATAATTGTGAAGATTTCAGTAATAAGGCATGACTTTATGATGCTAGTACACGATATATGTACATTGTATTGTCAAAAACAGCACATATTTATGTAGCAGAAGCATTCTACTTTCCAAAAAATAGCTAAAAGATTACATTTTCACAATTTTGCAAAACTGCTTAATTTTGGGGCCAAAAAGGGGTCTTACTGAACCTACTCCTTTCTTGTAAAAAATAGGTTCCATGAATGTCATACGTTTGTACTATTATTGAATGGTTGCAAGGATAAAAGCACATTAGCAGTCCCTGAGATACTAACTGTTCCCTGAGGCATATATCATTTTATGATAACATTTTTACTATCTAAGCTATGGATAAAAATCAAATACTGTTTTTGCATATAGGATGTTTTACTTTTGTTAAAATTGGTTGCAATTGAAATCACAAATGATACCTTAGCATTGCAGCTTTTTTATAGAGTTCGGTTTCGGTGGAAGGGTTGAGCGCAATAAAAAATGTTATAAAACATAACTAGTCTGCAATAGCACATAATAAGTGAACAAGTGACACCATGAAAATCCTAACATGTGACTAAATATTCCTTAAATGTTACAGGGTGTCATTTTATGAAAAAAATAAGGAAATCAAGTCTCCTAAACATTTATCAATATGATCATCTTGTGAATATTCTAAACAATAAAAAGGTAATAATCATTATCCACCATATTAAGCACCATTTGAACAACTTTTGCATACATCTTTGTATAATTTAGTATGGATTCCTTACTGTGTTCAACAAAATCTAACTATGAGCAATATACCCCAAGAAAATTACCTTCTTTCAAACTACTATAAAATTTGGAAATCAGCCATAGAATTTCTAAAACCCATAATCATAAATCACTTTCCTTATATTGCATTGAAGACTTCTATGTTATATGCCAATGTTAATGATATTTGTTTTTTATGCTAAATATTGAAAAGCTGAACTAGGTTTAATCATCAGTGTCTTCTTCACTGTAATCACTGTCCTCATCATCAGAAAAATCCTCATTTTCATTCTCAGAAGAGGCCTCCTCATCATCAATAAAATCTTTATCTTCATCATCAATGAAATCCTTACTTTCATCACCTACTTCCTCATTTAGATCATAACTTTCATTAGAGTCACTTTCGCCATCTTCACTTTCCCTGTTATCTTCTTGCTGCTCCTCATTGTCATTGTAGTCTTTTTTGCCATTTTTATACGCCCGTCGTCTTTCAAACAACGGGCGTATCATGCGCTAAAGCGCAGCCCTTTATTGGTCCTGTTTTCAAATTGGTCTACATTAAGGTCCAAAGGTCCAAAATTAAACTAAGTTTGATTTTAACAAAAATTGAATTCTTGGGCTTCTTTGATATGCTGAATCTAAACATGTACTTAGATTTTTGATTATGGGCCCAGTTTTCAAGTTGGTCCAAATCAGGATCCAAAATAATTTAATTATATTAAGTGTTGTGCAATAGCAAGAAATTTTCAATTGCACAGTATTCAGCAATAGCAAGAAATCTTCAATTGCACAGTATTGTGCAATAGCAAGAAATTTTCAATTGAACAGTATTGCGCAATAGCAAGTAATCTTCAATTGCACAGTATTGCACAATAGCAAGAAATATCTAATTGCACAATATTGCGCAATAGCAAGAAATTTTCAATTGGAGTTATCTTTCTTTGTCCAGAATAGTAGTTGAATCAACTTAAATCATTGTTTTATACAATATACAATGTATATTTACTTTTACTACCAACTGATGAATTAAAACAATCTTTACCATTCAGTGATAACAAGGACTTTTTTTACATTTTAATATAATGATGTATTGTAATGAGTAGTTATTGTTGCAAACTCCATTAGAAATTTGAATTGAGATCAGTTTTGGAATAAGGGAAAGCGGCATGTGAAAAAAAAAAATGGGTGGGCGGGTGTTCAATTTTTCTCATTTCAGATTTCATAAATAAAAAGAAAATTTCTTCAAACATTTTTTTGAGAGGATTAATATTCAACAGCATAGTGAATTGCTCAAAGGCAAAAAAAAAATTAAGTTCATTAGACCACATTCGTTCTGTGTCAGAAACCTATGCTGTGTCAACTTTTTAATCACAATCCAAATTTAGAGCTGAATCCAGCTTGAATGTTGTGTCCATACTTGCCCCAGCCGTTCAGGGTTCAACCTCTGCAGTCGTATAAAGCTGTGCCCTGCAGAGCATCTGGTTTGGTTTTGCTGAAGTATGTATACAAGCCTATGAAGTATTTATACTCCGTTGAACATTTGAATTGGTGGTTCACGAAATCCAGGAAAAATTGGTATCCCAAAATTAATACTGAATCCACAGTAATACTGCCAGGATTTCAATGATAGTAGCTAAACAAAACTTGCTCGTTTTGCTGAGGGTTTTTTCAAAGATTCTTAAATTTTGAAGAAATGATGCACTTGTCTTACGTATTAACATAGTGCTCCAGAGTAAAGATATTGAATAAGGAGATGTGGTAACATTGCTGATGAGACAACTATCCAACAGAGTCCAAAAAACATGGATTAAATCATATATAAAGGTTAATCAGTTTCAGATGACCATACTTCTAAACAACAGTCACATGATTTGGGATGTCAAAATAATTGGTAACTTCAGGAAAAGATATTTTACATATTCTGATAAGCCTCCTTACCATGTCCTGAGATCTTTAAGATTATACACAAACCGAGACCATTATTAATCAAAACATGTATTATGAGAACCAGATTCAAACTTTACTATTACTTTTTAAAGAAAAAGCTTATTTTACCCCCTCCCCTGTAATTAAAGATATTCTTAAAATGATTAAAAGTAAAAAATTCAGCCAGTTCAAGCAATTATGACAGATGTGCTGTTTCCAATATAGGTTACCAAGGAAATGGAGTCACATGTTCATGGGTCGGTCTGTGTGGAACAAATAATGGAGGATGTCATCCAATGGCAGTATGTTCTGAAAATCCAGGTATCTTTTTTTATCAGAAAAATTTATAAAACATGTTTCTTAATTTAATTATTTAGAGTGCATAAATTCATTTGCTCAAAATGTGTTTATACAGGAACAAAAATATTACTAAATAATTCAAAGATTTGAAATGTTCAGCTTATAGTTGTCTTTATTTTGCTATGTATATTTCAGTCAGATATATTTTTCTGTGGGAATTTATGGTATTACTATACTTGAATTTCTTATAAAATTAAGAAAAATAAAAAAATATTTTTTTCTACTGATTTTGGTTGTAGAAAAAAATATGAATAAAAGTATCAATTAATTACACTTCAACACAATGACACAATTAACCAAAAACTATCCAGAGATTAATATATTGTTATGCAATTGTCCTTCAAATAACATCTTACAGTTGTTAGAGCATATATTTATAGGGTTTGGTGGAAGAATGTGTACCTGTCGTCAAGGCTATGTTGGGAATGGTATAGGAGCCAGTGGTTGTGTACAGCAGGGACCCACTACTGGAGCATGTGCTAGTAACCCATGTAGAAATGGAGGCCTTTGTCAGGTTATTTTACACCATTATTATGATCCTTTTTTGTCTATTTAATTTCTGTTGGTCCAACATATAAAACCCAATTTTAACACTATCACAAGATGAACTAACAATAAAGGGAGAGAACTGTAAAATGCAATGGCTAACAGAACAACTTACCTTGGAAATCAGACATGATCATAGATTTACTAATACTGTGGATTAATTATTATTCATTGGATACCAATTTTTGCTGATTTTGTGGGAACAAGTTAACCATAAATTTAAATGCTTAACAAATTATTTATTTTCTATAGACTTGTATACCGACCTTGGCAAAACCAGGATTAAAACCCACGAGAATGCAAGTTTTCCTTAACCCATTAAAATATGTACCCACGAAACTGAATGAATTCACAGTACTTCTGAATCCTTAATTTTCATGCAGTTCCAATATTCATGGATTTCATTGGAATGATTGAACCACAAATTTGAGTGTTCAGTGAAATTTTCCAATAGGATGAAATGCAGAATTTTACAATACCATTTTCAAGTATCCATGACATGAAAATGAGTTTTAATGAAAATAACGAATCTACAATAAATCATTCATCAGTGAATAAAAGTGTATCTTTTTCAGAACTCTGGAACCTCCTTCAGTTGTGTATGTAATCCAGGATTTGGTGGTTTGAGATGTGATACGAATGTTAACGAGTGCTCCAGTAATCCATGTCAGAATGGCGGCACGTGTGTAGATGGCGTTAATGGTTATAACTGTCAATGTACTGGTACCTTCTCTGGTTCCAACTGTCAGGAACAACAACAGTGTACTTATATTTAAAGTTTATTATTGTAAAATGATATTTATATGTTCACAGCTCAGGAATAATCTTTGCTCCTGTTAAGATTTCACCAAATTTAATGGTCTAACAAAATTTCATGAAAATATTGTGGGCTGCATTGCAACAAAGTAAATAACTTTAATTATTTTAGACTGTTTATGACCAATGAAGTTCATTATGAAATACTTTGACAACATTTTGTGCCTAAAATCTAATTTCTGATACCTCATTTATATACAGCATGTGGAGGGACATTGACAGAAGAATCTGGTACCCTCATATATCCATCATCACCTGGGACATCATATCCACATGGTGTAAACTGTGCATGGGAGATAAGAGGGGCAGTAGGGAAGGTGAGGATACCAGTTCACTAAGAAACAATAATTGTATTTTGGAAGGAATACACAAGAATTGTATTGCCTTTTTAATGTTATCACAAATCAGAAAATAATAGACGCCCTTAATTTTTGTATATTTCAATACTTTTGAGGGTAGGTTATTTGTCTGTTTTGAAAACCATTAAGTTTTTTTAAAAGTTTGAAATGCAAGTTATTATTTACAATTATATGTATATTTCTCTATTTCTTTCATATTTTGTAAATCCTGCTTTCTGCTTATGTATTGGTCTAACTGCTTTGCATGTGTAATAGCTCAAAAGACGTTCAAAATAATTTATGTTAGTGTAGTTTAGTAATTTAAAAAAGTGTGGATTTAATAGATAGTTTTGGTTTAGCAGAGTTATTTAAAATTGCATTTGTGAAGTGAAATCGATGCTATTGTTTGGTGAATTTGTGATGGACCTTCTTGTTATTCTTTAAAGAGGGTGGTAAAGGGTTATTTTTGTGCAACGTGTTTGGCCATTTTATTTCACGTGTTTCGTGAATTGGTAAAAAGATTGATGTGAAGGAATTTTTTAATTGTTTGTTCATCATGAAATGGCAATTTTATTTCGCGTTCTTCCACGCAGATCCCCCTTTACGCCCCTCTTTAAATGGTTACTCTTCAAACCATTATTGTTTGAGTCTTGAATTGTTGAACATGGAAGTCTAATAAATTCATCTGTCAAATAACATTGGCAATTATTTGTTATTTTTCTATGAACTAGTCTTGATTTTTCAGATGAGCATTTTCCTACCCTTGATTATTGATATATTGGAAGCTCTAAAAAATAAAACCTTATTATTTGAAGGTTTTGAAAAGTTTTTAATACTCTCTTGAGCTTTCAAATTAGTTAGTGAATTTGAGGTATGAATAAACAATGATAAATGAAAATGAATAATATGAATAAACTTGGGCTTTGTTCATTGTTGAAGGCTGAATGGTGACCTATAGTTGTTCATTTCTGTGTCATTCAGGCTCTTGTGGAGAGTTTTCTAATTGACAATCATGCCACATCTTATTTTTATATTAAATTATGATAAATTGGAAGTTTTTCTCAAAATAAATATCTTGCTTGAATTCTTTGGCAGATACTGATGTTAACCTTTACACAGTTCAATATAGAGCAGCATTCCAACTGTAATTTTGATTACCTACAAATACATGATGGACCTACAGCGTCACAGCATAGGATTGGAAAATACTGTGGGACAACACTACCTAATGGTGGAACAATAAATACCACAACACATGAAGCATACCTGTGGTTCCATAGCGATGATAGTATTGCACGTGATGGCTTTACAGTCACCTGGAGATCTGTTATACCAGGTAGCTTATTGTTTATTATTGCAGTGAAATTTATGTTATGCTATATTTTAACTTTAAAAAATATTTATGGTCTCTGCCAGAATGTCCTTATTGTAATAGTTTTATCATGGTATTTTGATTAAGTGCGTACTGATTCATTAGTATTCTTGGTACACTAATTACCTAGGATTTAGTGGGTACAGATAGATGGTCCACAAATTTAAATGTTGAAGGAAGTGTTTTCTTTCTGCTTGAATCCAGACTGGCATACCTCGATGTCAACTACCCATGACACATAATTCTTCCCTGATCTTGAAAATTGTTACTCACAAAAAAATTCAAGATGAGGGCCCTCATGGGGTTTTTGATTATGTGATTACTTGGCCGTTTTTTTAATGATTATTTGATTAATAAGCCAAATATTTCATGATTATTTGATTACCTAGGACTGTATTTTTAGTTTATGATTATTTGATTACTAAAGATAAGCAAATATTTAATGATTATGTGATTATATTGGCAAAAAATGGTGATTATGTGATTAGTAGGACCCCCCCATGAGGGGCCTCGAAGATATACAATATATCAGAGCAGCTAGAAATAATATTGACATTTTGTGCCTTAACTGAAACTTAATTTTGTTCAGGTATGTTTTGTACATCAGTCCAATTTTCTGTATCTACATTTACAAATCTTTTAGATTTTGTTTGTGTCTCTTGATAAATAGTGTTATTAAAAGTTTCACTAACATTGGATGATTCCGATAATAATGAGAATAAATTCAAAAGTGTGCAATTATGGTAGTCGTTATTTAAGATTCAAAGAGGGCAAAAAGGTTGGTCTTTATTAAAGATTCAAAGGGAGCAAAGAATCTAAGTCATTATTTAAGATTCAACTCTTTTCCATGCAACTATTTAGGACTTGCTGCAACCAGAATAGAATTGGGAAACATGTGTTTTATGTCAAAAGCAAAATTTTGTAATGTTACAAGTAGGATGATAATTTAATTGCAAAACTATGGAAAAAATCAAAGTGAAATTTGTTTTAATGTGTAAACTTTAAATGCTTGACTCCTGTAATAAAAAGTTCTATATGTTCTTTTATCTTTCCTTAGTATGTGGAGGTGAAGTTACCGGAAACAACCATGGCATGATTAATAGTCCTGGTTACCCTGGCAACTACCCTAACAACAGGAACTGTGTGTGGAGAATTTCTGTTGATCCAGGAAATAATATAGTGTTTGCCTTTGCTTTTCTAAATTTGGAAAACCATGTCAATTGTAGTCATGACTACTTACAGGTATGGCAGTATTTTTAATCTAAAAAGTACTTATAACTGTCTGTCAGTCAGCCTCATTTTCCTTGAAAAAAATACCTATTGGACAAAAGGACCAGCTTTGTTTTCAATTGCTTTTCCTTAATCGAATGTGGATTTATTAATTTAAATTTTAAAAATTGTAAGTTTTTAAGACTGAAAATGACCTCATTCTCAAATAATTCAAAGGTTAGACATTGTGATAGAATGACAAATCTTACATTTCTAATACAGTTTTTAATTTCCTAACACAATTATCAAACTGGTCACTGCTTTATTCAGTACTTAAATATTTGTTTGTGTTTCATTGTATTCAGTTCAAAAAGTGAACATGATTGTATATTCACATGGTTTTCAAAGTAGATTTAGCATTTTTAAGCACATAGATATTTAATGTTTGTTCAAACAAAGTAAATGAGAATATTATATTATAAAAGTTAAGTTTTCTGAAGTTTAAATGTATGTAATGTACTGTATCTGATTTCAGATAAGAATGGTTCCTCAATGATTCAAGATTGCTGGGTACCTATTGTAATGCAGCTTTTACCAGCACTCTGAACTATAGTCCTCATGGCTATGTATTATCCATACTGATCACAGTGTTACAAAAAGGGGTTCAGTCTTATTATGCAGGGTTCAGTTAGTATCTGTATAAGTTAAGTTCGGTACAAACAGGTGGTTGTTCAGTGTATAATCAATTACCTGCATTCATTGATAAATTTTGGATGAACATGACAAGATTTTTGCACTTTTATGTGTTGTCATTGCTTATTATTTCGAGTATCATCTCTGTCGAAAATGTCGAAAAATATTAGGCAGTAAGATACAAAGAAAATGTACACACATTTCAAATAAATGACTTATATCAGTAATTCCTTTAATAATATATTTGTGTTATTCATTAATCTTGGTGATGCTCATTTTGGAGTCAAAAATATTATGTGATATTTCACTGGTCCTCAGTGTCGAGAACCTTAACAGAATGCCAGTGGTTCATGATGTCCCCTAACTATCCAAGTCCATATAATCAGATGCCACCTTTATGGGTCATTTCAGATCATACAAGGTGACAAACTGACTTTTGCTGCTATGGATTTAGAAACATCAAATGATTGCCATATGACTAGTTTGGGTAAGAATTTCAGTTATTGAATCAAGAAATGATTTTGAATTTCTCAGACTGATAAAATAGTCCCTTAATTGTTGATAGGTTAATTAAACTTTGAAATTGTATACAATTTCATGATAAATGCTGAATTTGGTTTTCAGTTTATGTTTCATCAAATTCTACCAATATTGTCACAGTTAAAAAAATCAATTTAGGCCAAAAGATATGATTATTGAACAACTCCTCAAACACTCATTGATAGAAAATCATGATCAACTTTTTTGCTAGTATACAGCAGTTCTGGTTTGCGCATTTAGACATATCTGTCATGTGACTTCCATCACACTTTGACAATGTTGCACGTCACTTAAAACACATGTTTAGCAAATGGTGAAAAAGTTTTGATTTATACTGCCAAATATTTGGAATTAAAATCAATAAGAATATTTCTATAAATTACTTTATATTTTACTTACATGTAATGAAAATGAATAAAAAACAGGTCACTGTTCATTAAGTGCAAATCTGCCTCGAAAGAAGCATGCATTTGTGTTAAGATACTTTTTTTTCTTTTTGAACTAAATAGGAGAAATTAGCTTTAAATGATAAATAAAAAGACTAAATTACGAAAATCGCTTAAATTTTACAATTTTAAGTTAAGGGGACTCACGGGTCTAATCATTTTTTTCCCTAATATATGATTTCGCTATATTTTTCTATAAATGAGCTTTATCTTATACTTAAATACAGCTTATTTGAAAAATAAAGAAATTGGTCACCGATGATTTAAAAAGATACTTCAATTTTTAAAGCAAAAAAATGCAATTTTCACTAAGGAGATATTTGTACCCTCCAGCCTCCTTGAAAGGAATTATTTCATATTTGGTCTGCAGGATGATAATGTTGAGTTGTACAGATTAAGCAATTTCTATATTAACTGCACACATCCTGTTTGCAGATAGTATGAACATTTACAATATTTTTGGAAATCTAATACCATTAGTAGTTTTATATGGACCGCAGTTTCTTTTATTGTCAATTTCTTTAATGCAAAAAATACAACAAAATAAACATCAGAGTAATTGTACTCAAATTTTATTTCATTACATATAGAAATTACTTAACTTAATCTGCAGTACAAATTTTGCATTTGAACTAAATCACACAATAAATTTCAAACTTTCTTTTGAATAAGACAATTGTATGTTAATAATGTTCGAGAAAAACATGTTTTTGTTCTCCCCTATAATCCTTTGATTTTAAGTTTATACATTTTTGCACCAGTCTCTCTGGAAGTGGAGTCACGTAGACACCCTACCCATAAATATCCTAATTCGTCAGTGTCTAAACAAAATGGCCTCTCAATTCCTAAATGAATTGATGACTGGTGTAAAATAAAGTATCCTTTGTATTTAGAATGTGAAACGCTCTGTTACAACTGTCTACTACTATGATGATCTGGTATTTGTAATTGTCAAATCTGTTGGATTGAATGGGTGTGAGCATGAATTCGGAGGGGATCTTTGTATATCCACATCAAGATTCCTTCCGCATTAAGGGAGATAACTCTTCCAGTAGTTTGACTGACACGATCAATCACACATACTCCCCCTTTTTGAATGCTGAATATTTTTACTGGCAATGTGAATAGCCTTTTTTTCTTTTGTATTTTGGAACTCTTTATACAGTGTTCTTTGATTTACAGCAACAACTTTACGAACGCTTCTTTTTGTAAGTTGAAAATTGGAGTCATCACCTATAATTCCTACCCAGGTTATGTCCCTTTCTTTGTCATAATGAACACAGTTTGGATTTAGTGGATAAAAATCATGTAAATCCAAAATTTTTGTTTGCCCTTGAGCCTTTTTTGTCACTGATTTTAGACAGTGATCTGATATGAAGAGAAGATCCCTTTTAAGTTGATAGTTATATCCATTGGCTGAGATAGAAATCCTTCAATTTCACCAACTTCTATTGAATCTGATAGTTTCTGCATTTTGTTCAGAAATCCTGTGGTGTTAAGCTTAAGATGGATAATCATGTTTCTATCAAGACTCCAAATATAAGCTTCATCCTCTTTAACCATTGTCATGTGATTTATGGCCGGTAACTCAGTTCTTACGGTATGGACTAACTCAAATTCCGTCATTAGCAAACAAAAGGAATCTCTTGAAACTTTGTCTTGTTTCTCAATATCTTTAAATACCTTTTTGTAATCTGTTGAAGTGTCTGCTTCATTCACAAAATTTTCATTTATGAATTGAGAAATCTCAGCAAGATTATGATTTGAATGGACTTCAGTAAGGCAGTCGGAGCAAACCAAAAAGTTGCAAGTTCGACAAAAGAAATTGTATGTTTTTACGTTATGTTTGGTGCAAGGGTCCGGAAACGGTCATATATGCCAGTCTTGACCTAAATTGAAAGTAGTTTGTCCTAAATGAGTAATTGGGATTTAGGACAAATTTTATTTTTTTACAGAAACAATTTCGGTCATTCAATGTCATTTCGTTGAGATCGAGTTTCTAACATTGTCTAAATCGCCATTTTGAACTTATTTTTTGTTGTTATCCTTTTCCTGTAATAAAACTGCCACTCCAGTAAAGTGTTATAATCCTGAGGGCCCTCCTAATAACTATAGTAATGCCTCCGGGAAATATTGGCTAATGATCGCTAATCTCTTTACCTGTGTTTTTAATTAAATTTTTTATTGATCACGAGCTCAGAACTAATATTTTAAAGAAATTAAAAGTTCATAACAACTGTCTGCATTATTTAATTACTTTTCTCAGCTTAGACAATTGTCAATTCTGATTTAAAATTAAATTAAAATTAAATTAATTTACGTAGAACAAAATATTGTTTCACTACAAACACACGTGCTTTGTTTACTAATCTGGTAATACGCATGCTTGAAATTCCCTTCCGCAAATTAGACACTAAATCGTAAATTAAAAATGATTTCATGCTAAATTAAACAAGTCCAACTATTATAATTAATATTCAAACACTATTAAAGGTAAAACAGTTAAAAAGCCGACGATTTCCTGTGAATTTGATAAACAAAACTAATCCCGGAAATGAGTCCGGAATTGGTCGTTTTACTATTGTCGTAAAACATCCGGTTATAATTTTGTCTTCAAAATCGAAAGAAACGTAAGCGAAGTTTGAGAAATTTATCGTTTTGAGTCATTAAAATCATTTCATTTTTAAACTGGTGCCTTCCTTTTATTGCTCAAGATCCATTTTAAGGAACATGGTAGGGAAATTTCTGAAGTAAATGCGATGCAACAGTTAAACAAGTTCGTTGATGCTACGAGTATGACTGTATGAGCATACACACAATCTTTGTTTAAAAAGGGCACCAACTTTTAAGTTATCCCAAAATGACCGAAATTAGGTCAAAAAATTTCCGGATCCTTGGTTTGGTGCACTGTTTTTTCCTTATTTCTGCTTCTAGTCTTTGTTCCATTCTATCCTTATTTACAGGCCTAGGAGTTACAGGATGGTCTGTAAAATTCACTATTGAATGTCCCGAGATTGATGGAGTTTTTGAATGAATATCTTTGCAATTTTCACAAATTGTTAAATCACAGTCCATGCAGCGCCATTTTACATTTTGTGATTCTTTACACACTTGACATGCAACAGCTACTTGAGAGTTGCATCTCTTCAATGTCAACGAGAATTGCGTACATTTTCCATCGATAGTTGGACAAGAAATCAACATATTTGGTTTAGAGTCGGACATCATTAAACTATAAGCGTCTTTTAAAATTAACAATTTCTTATGGCTGAAAATTTTCCTTGCTGTTTATATTTATGCTAGTATGCATTTCTCATGTAGATTCCAAAGTTAAATATGATACATTTTTGAGGAATTACAGTAGTGCCTTTTAACAAAAGACAATATCATGTGTGAAGTAAGAATAACAAGGAGTAACATTTACAACAGTTAAAAGATAAGATATGTGATCCAAAATATCTTCTTATATTACCATTGACAATTTTATAAGTTTCAATAATTACTTCCAGTAAATTTTTTCCTTGATACTATCATTGATGGTTATAGATATGTTTCTTTGATTGACGTTGAGCATGAATAGCTTTAAAAAACTTATTCTGTAAAAAGGCTTGCAAGTCACTTAAACTGGTAGTTCAAGCTTACATAATGTCTTTGAGCAAGTTGTTTCGATATTTTCTGACTCAAATGAAATTCCATATTCTTTGTTTTCCGTCAATTTTAAAAATCATCAGTACTTTTAAAGGTGAATTTTGGATTTTTTTTCATGTTTTCATTGATGCCGTGGGTAAAAAATTGCTATGGAGTTCTGCTGTTCTAGATCCTGAGTTATGCTCCTTCACAAATGGAAATATTGCTGAATTTTTTGTTTCAATTCTCTCACTTTAGTTTGCCTCAACCAAATGATATGGAACTTATAAACAATGCTTACTACCACAAAACAAAGGTCAAGTGTGAATATTGGTGGCATCATATTTACCATTCTAGAGTTATTCCCCTCTACAAATGGAAAAATTCCAACTTGAGTTTGCCTCAACAAATATCATTTTTTTTGTATAAGGCTGTATATTGTTTTTATACTGCAACTTAATAAAAAATTGATAGCTATTTAGAATAGATTGTAACACAAATTTCAAACTTATTTTCATCCTTAATGAACCCCTGATAGTGGAAAAAGTGTTCCATGATAAAATTGACATTGCACAAAATATAGTTACAGAATGCATACCTGTCAACTGACCCGGATTCTGCGGGTGTGACCCGAGATTTTCACAATTCTGAGGGATCACCCGGATCACCCGCCGGGTCATTGAAATAACCCGGAAATTCCGAAAATGACCTGATTTCACCCGTATTTCTTAGCCTTGAGATTGATTTTCATGACATAAGTAATATTCCTTTGAAATACCGGCAAATTCGTAATTCTTCCATGAACATGCAGTTCATCTAGCTATGTAAACTGTCAAATTAAGTGACCCATTAAGTGCATGGCTTCACTTGACAGCTTTGGTGTCAAACACACTGTTGATTAACACCAATTACCTTAGCTTTAGGTCGTAAATAAATTGCCCTGTTGTTTTCCTGTACAAAGATATTTCAACTAAGAGTTACTTCCCCTTATTTGTCACCATTCAAAATTATTCCTTATATTTACGTTTTATGGGTGAAAAAGATTAAATCATAATAATATAAAATTCAAATACATATTGAAAAAACTGTATTACTATATTTTATCATAGTCTAATTTCCTTGTCAATTTTTAGGTGAATGTTCATTCATGTAATACCTCTACATGGTATGTTTAAAGGCTAGTAGACTCATTTTAAAATTTAAAAAATACATTTGAAAAATAAATTCTAGATGATGACAAAAGTAAGGGACATAAGGCTGTGATACACAAGTTAATAAAAATCTTTAAAAGTGTAATGAAATAATAATAAATAAGATTTAAAATGACATAACCAAGTGAACATGCATTGATGTTTTGGTATCTTTGATATACATTATAAGAAAATGTACCATAAATACTAAAATTCAGCTTGAAAAAGTTCGTACGCGTTATGACCTGAGATTTGATTCTTCAATGCAGGTCATGACCTGCATTTTCATCGTCACAGGTTGACAGGTATGAGAATGTTACTAAAGGAGTAGGTCCGGTAAGACCTCTTTTTGGCCCCAAAATATAGCAGTTTTACAAAATTGTTAAAATGTAAACTTTTAGTTATTTATTGGACAGTAGAATGCTTCTGCTACATAAATATGGGCTGTTTTTGACAATACAATGCACATATATCGGGTACTAGCACCATTAAGTCGTGCTAAATTACTGAAATCATCACAATTCCATCATTTTAGTTAAAATTTAGACGGTTTTCGGGTTAAACGAAAGTGGCTGCATTCGTGTTCATCCTTAATATTGAAATGTAAGTTGTATTTTATGATAAGACATAACATATATAAAGGTTAAGGATGAACACGGATGCGGCCACTTTCATTTTTGACAAAAAACATCAGAAAAGTGACATTTTTCGGCATATTTGGTAGATTTTTTATATTTGAGCTTGAATCAGATCGAGTTTAATGACTAAATCAGTTAAAATCTTTCACATACACTTATTGATTCAAATGAAATAGACACTTAAGTGTTTAAAAAGTGGTCAAAATCTTTCGTCAGATGAACCTGAAATTTGAGGCCAAAATCGGTCCTTACCGGACCTACTCCTTTAGGAAATAAACACAACTAGCTGCAGTATAAACAATGCTTATTACAACAAAACTTAAGATCAAGTAGCTTCACTTTTATGGTTCTTGAGTTGTGTCACTTTATAACCTAATATGCAAGCAGGGGCATCATCTGTTAAAAACTTTGGTTTTAGTTGACAACCCTGTGTCCAATGGTAAAGATCTTACTCGCTCTATATCTTGAGAACTGTTATGATTTGAAAGTTTATACATGTATAGTAGCCAAAACCAGATGGTGGGTGATTATGTATGTACAACTTCCTTGGTCAAAGGTCAAAATCAAGGTAAAAACTTAGGTTTCAGGTGACAACCCAATGTCCTATGGTAGAGATATAAATTTTTTACCACATGATATTCACTGCGGGGCCCACGGATATGGCTCCCATCTAAATGATATAAAAAAAGAAGATGTGGTATGATTGCCAATGAAACAACTCTCAACAAGGGACCAAAATGACACAGAAATTAACAACTATAGGTCACCATACAGCCTTCAACAATGAGCAAAGCCATACCAAATAGTCAGCTATATAAGGCCCTGAAATGACAATGTAAAACAATTCAAACGAGAAAACTAATGGCCTTATTTATATAAAAAAATGTCTAGTTTTCTATATTAACATGTAAAGGCCTTTCAAACGAATTACATACTACTCTTGCTGCACATATCATTAAAGCTATTAAATACATTTTTCTTGAGAAAACTTGAAATGGAACAATAAATGCAAGCAATACATTTTTTTTTATAATTTGTAGATTCATCTTACAGTGGAAAAAATACAAACATCACAATAAGTAAACTAAGATTTTGATTCTTGTGCAAATGCATTTTATTATATTAGGTACAGACATGACATTACTTAATCTCCAGTCAAACTTTGTAGTAAACCAATGCACACAATGAACTGTTAATTTCCATTTTCACTATGTATTTTCCTTTTTCAAAATGTATTACGTTTCAGAGCCAGAGGAAAAAAAATCCTGTATTGTAATTTTTATAAGCCTTTGATTTTAATTTTATACAAATTTGCACCATCTTTTGAAGAAGAATCACGCGAACATCCTACCCATAGATACCCTGATTTATCAGTGTCCAAACATAAAGGCCTCTCAATTCCCAAATTAATTGATGACTGATGTAAGATTAAATCTCCGTTAGTATTTAAAATGTGAAATGCTCGATTATTACTGTCTACTACAATAATTTTCTTAGTGTTTGTCATTGTCAAATCTGTTGGATAGAATGGATTAGGGCATAAACTTAGAGGTGGATTGTGGTATGTCCACAGCAAGTTTCCTTCCCAATTAAGGGAGATAACTCGTCCAGTTGTTTGACTGACACGATCGATCACACATATTCCACCATTAGCTATGCTGAAAATTCGCACTGGCAAGGTAAATAGCCTTTTATTTTCTGTTGTAAATTCAAAACTTTTACGCAGTTGACCACTTTGATTAACGGCTACAACTTGACGAAGGCTACTTTCTGTAAGTTCAAAGTCAGAATCACCTTCAGTAAGACCTACCAAGAAAATGTCCCTTTCTTTGTCATAATGAACACACTTTGGCTTCAGTGGATTAAAATCCTTAATATCAGTAATTTCGTTTTGATCTTTAGCATGTTTAGTAACTAATTTTAGACAGTGATTTGATATGAAGAGAAGATCTCCTTTTAAATTAATAGTAATATCATTCGGCTGAATTTGAAATCCTACAATTTCATCAACTTCTTTTGAATCTGATAGTTTTCTCTTCCTAATCATGGTAAAAAATCCTGTAGTGTTCAGTTTAAGATTGACAATACTTTTTCTGTCAAGGCTGCAAATGTAAGCTTCATCATCATTTGGCAATCTCATGTAATTAATGGATGGTAAATTAGTTCTTACGGTATGAACAAGTTCAAATTCTGTCATTAACAAACAATATGAATCTATTGAAGCTGAGTCTTGTCTCTCAGTGTCTCTATACTCTTTTGAATAACTTTCTAAAGTTTCCGCTTCATTCAAAATTTGTTCATATATTAATTGTGAAATGTAAGCGTGATTATGTTTTGAATGGTCTTCGATAATGCAGTCAGAGCATATTAAAAGGTTGCATGTTCGACAGAAGCATTTGTAGGTTTTCCTGTTATGTCTGCTGCACTGATTTTTCATTATTTCTTCTTCTACTCTGTGTTCCATTCTAGATACAGGAATGTCTGTAAAACTCACTACTTTATGGCCAGAAAATAATTGAATATTTGAATGAATGTCTTTGCAATTTTCACAAATTGTTCTTTCACAATCCAAACAGCGCCATTTTAGTTTTTGTGACTTTTTACACATTTGACAAGTTACAGCTACTTGGGAGTTGCATCTCTTCAGCATCAATGAGAATTGTGTACATTTTCCATTTATAGTTGGACAAGAAATCAACATATTTGGTTTAGAATCTAACATCAAAAAACTATAAGAATCATTTACAATCAACAATTTTTTATGGTTGTAAATTTTCCATAGTGTTTATATTTATACAACCAGAAGTAAACATTTCTCATGTAAAGTCCAAAGTTAAATATAAAACATGTTCATGGTGTTTGAAGAGCAATAGGTGTGCCTTCTTAAATTAGACTATAAATGTATGAATATTTGAAACCACTTAAATATAGCTATTATTTCATATAGATTAATATCATGAACCCACTTATCTACTTATGTATCTATATATATTACTAATGACAATTCTATCAGTTTTAAAAATTTTAATAATAACTTCCAGCACAGTAAATGTAATTACTTTACAGTAAATTTTTCCTTAATAAATTCCTTGATGAACTTTGTCAAATTAATATAGACCTCGCAAACCATAATACCTGCCACTAAAACAGTCAATGGGCCCCACTTAAAAAAAAATTATGGATCTGCCACTGGTCTCTGGTAGATAGTTGTCTCATTTGCCACTGTACCACATCTCTTTGTTTTTATTTTAATGAGAGTCAAGGGTACATAAATTTTAGCAAAAATTTAAACATTTTTTTTTTTCATTATAAATTTTATTTATTACTTTATTAACCCTTTCGCGGCGAGTGTATCGCGGATGTATCCTTGAGGATACACGATGCGCAGGGCGAGTGTATCCTTCAGGATACATAAATATTGTCCCAATAAAAGCCGCAATTTTACGCTATTTGCCGTTCTTAACAGTTGTTACTTTATCATATTGTAAAAAAAATCAACTAAAAAAATCAATTCTTTTTGGCCACAGATATACCACTTTTGAATGTACATATCTGTACATTTGTTTCTGGAGCTGACATGTCAGTTAACTGCTAGTAGTCTGTTGTTATTTATGTATTATTGTCATTTTGTTTATTTTCTTTTGTTACATCTTCTGACATCAGACTCAGATTTCTCTTGAACTGAATTTTAATGTGCGAATTGTTATACATTTACTTTTCTACATTGGCTAGAGGTATAGGTGGAGAGTTCAGATCTCATAAACATGTTTAACCCTGCCACATTTTTGTGCCTGTCACAAGTCAGGAGCCTCTGGCCTTTGTTAGTCTTATATTATTTTTTAATTTTAGTTTTGTTGTGTATAATTTGGAGTTTAGTATGGCGTTCATTATCACTGAACTAGTATATATATTTGTTTAGGGGCCAGCTGAAGGATGCCTCCGGGTGTGGGAAATTCTGGATGTTTTGAAGACCTTTGGTGACCTGATGTTGTCTGTTCTATTGTGGGGTTGTTATCTCTTTGACACATTCCCCATTTCCATTTTCAATTTATATATCATTGAAAAAGCTCCAAATTGTCTCCCTTTGGTGCTGAAAAGCTATTTTTTGGCGTTAATATTGAAATATCTTTTTAAACTCATGAGTGACTTAAATTTTTTTAAATTTTTTTTTAATAAGCTGTACTTTAACTAAATTATTGCAAAATGTAAGCGATTTCTGTAATTCAGTTCTTTTTCTAATTCTCTTATTAGTTCAACAGAAAAAAAAGGACCTTAACAAAAATGTATGCTTCTTTCAGAAGCAGATTGTGAGCTTAAATGAACGGTGACCCCATTTCTTTATTTCATTTTTCTATTTAGTATATGATAATAAAATTAACGGTACCAATTTTCTTGCACCAGATGCGCATTTCGACAATACATGTCTCTTCAGTGATGCTCGTGGCCAAAATATTTGAAATCCAAAGCTTATATAAAAGATGAAGAGCTATAATCCAAAAGGTCAAAAAAGTATTGCCAAATCCGTGAAAGGAATCAGAGCTTTTTTTTTAATTTTTTATTTATTTTTTCAATAGTCAGGATTTAACATCACCCTTACAGCACCACCTGACTAAGGTGTTACAGGGTTTCAAATATATAACAACAAAAGACTATTGTTTTATCAAGATTTACACAAACTAAAAAATAAATATTTTGAAAATCTTTTTTTCTCTCTCTCTCTTTCACTCTCTCTCTCTCCTTCTTTCTCACTCTCTCTTTCTCTCTTTTTTCACAATCTCTTCATATAGAAATATCTATAGATTATTTTACAATAGAAGAAAAAAAAAGAAGGTTTACATGTGCTATGCATATATTACATGTTGTTTGCTCTGTTCCATAAATAGGTCAAAAAGATATATATATTGATATAAATTTGGTTGTTAGATTACCATTCAGGATAAATAATTTGCATAGGGGCCCAAAGTTTTTCAAGTTCAAAAACTTTGTTGTATTTTCTTGCTGTATATAACTCTAAGTTATAAAAGTTTCTCAGTCTATTTTTTAATTCAATTGCATTTGGAAGCTTTTCTTCTAGCTTGCATTTATATATGTATTTTTTGGCAAAAATTACAAGAAAATTTAAAAATAAGCTTTCTTCTACAAAACCAAGAAAAAAGTTTTTTTTGTTAAAATCAATGTTAACATAGAAATTTTTCAGGCAAGCACAAAACAAATATAAAAAATTTGATGTCACTTGACAATCATAAAATAAATGTCCAATAGTTTCATCTTCACATCTACATAAAGAACATAACTTTGTATCTTTGATTTTAATCTATATATAAAAATGTATTTGTAGGAATAGTCCTATGTAAAAACTTATATTGGAAATTATACAAATATGTATCTCTACAACATTTCTGAAGTATACAAAAGTATTTCTTCCAGTCTTCAATGTTAGAATGCAGCTCATCCTCCCATTTTGAAAATTTTACAACTGGAAGATGTGCACATTTTACAATAAGATTATTATATATGAATTTGATATTTTTACAGTGCTAGTAATTTTCTCCAAAATTTTTTCCTGCGGAGTAAAATTTTCTAAGTCAGTATCAGTGTTTTCCCTAATACACTGTTTTACCTCTATAGGGATATTTGATATTAAACTGTAATAGTGCATATAATTATTTGTCTGAACTTTTTGTTTAATCTGATCAAATGTGAAAAAATCTCTTCTTTGATGGTCAAAAATGTGACAGAGGTTTTGCACACCGGCAACTCCCCATCTGTTATATAATGGGAAATCTTCTGTTTTCACAAAATTCAAGATATCCATCGAGAGGCACTCCTTGACATCAGTTTTAACATGTGGTTTAGATGAGTGTAAAGCTTGAAAAACATCTTTCCAAAAAGGATTGCTGAGTTGATTTCCAATCTCTAAAAATTTGAAGTTTTGTAAAGAAAAAGATCTTGCACCCCCAAATTTTTTCAATATCAACTTAAGAATATTTTGCCAGTCCCCATTCAAATTTGAAAAAAATCGCCTCACCCAACCGACTTTAAGATAAAAGTTGAAAGATTGTAAATGAACCATTTTCAAACCTCCCTCCTTTTTATCTGCAATCAGTGTATCACGTTTGATTTTTTCTGTTTTTCCATCCCATATAAAATTAAAGAATAATCTGTTGATTTCATTCAACATGGATTGACATATATTAGGTAAAGATGTAAGCAAATGAATCAATTTCGGAAGTGCAAGAGTCTTAATAACAGTAACCTTGCCAAGTAGTGTTAGCTTCCTATGCTGCCAACTTTTCAATAATTTTGAAATATCAATGATTTTTGCTCTGAAATTCAAACTGGGCATACACTCTAGATCTAAAGAGAAATTTAATCCTAAAACCTTAAAGTTTGAACAGGACCAGCTTAGATTTGTTTCAGGACATAAAACCAAGTCAGAATATCTCTAACTTCCAATCCAAACAACTTTTGTTTTAGTTGTATTTATCTTTAATCCTGAGACTTTGTGAAATTTTTCAAAACAAGAAAGGGTCTCTTTTAATGAATCTTCACTTCCATCCAGTGTAAGAAACGTATCATCTGCATACTGACTAATGAGTGGCAGATTCCCATTTATATTCACCCCTTTTATTTTTGGATTCCCTTTTAGCTGTATGGCAAGTAATTCCACCCCAATAATAAACAAATAGGGAGATAACGGGTCCCCCTGGCGACAGCCTCTTTCAAGGTTGAAAAATTGGGACATATTACCATTATTAATGACACAGCTCTTTGCATCTGCATAAAGCACATCAAACCATTTACAAAAAGAAGGACCAAAATTAAAACTAATCAAAGCCTGCTTTAAAAAATCCCATTCTATAGAATCAAAGGCTTTTTCGAAATCTACTAGTAATAACAATCCTTCTATATCATTTTTTTCTAGATAGTGCATTAAATCATATAGAAGTCTAGTATTCTCTCCTATGAATCTCCCTTTCATAAAGCCCTTTTGTGTGTCACTAATAATGGCGAACAGTACCTTTTTAGCTCTACCAGCAAGAACTGCAGATGCAATTTTCATATCTGTGTTCATTAAGCTGATCGGTCGCCAGTTACCCATGTACCTCCTATCTTTCCCTTCCTTAGGAATACAAGTAATAATACTTTGGTATTGAAAATCTGAAAAATGGCCCAACTCATATCCAAATTGCAGAGATCTAAAGACAAATGGACCAATATCTTTCCAAAAAAATTTGAAAAAATCCACTGTAAATCCATCAGATCCTGGAGACTTTCCATTTTGCATCTGTTTTAAAGCTTCCCCACATTCCCTAAAAGATAAGTTTCCCTCACAAAGAAGTTTTTGTTCTGCACTGAGTTTTATGTCATGTTTAAAAAATTGATTGTCATCATTACTGAATGACTTAGATGTATAAAGTGTCCTATAAAACTGCTCCTGTTCAAACAATATTTTAGATTGATCAGAAATTTGATTTCCTTGGTCATCAATGAGTTCAGTCATGGTTTTATTTAAGAAGGCTTTCTTTTCTAACTTACAAAAATAGTTTGTGCATCTTTCTCCATTCTCATGCCAATTTACACGAGAACGGAGAATAAGGCCCTCAACTAATGTCTGTCGTCGCTTCTCTAATTCACACTTTTTCTGATTGAGTGACGTCACATTAATTTCGCTAGGGTTTAAATTTACACTGTTTTCTAAAGACTGGATTTCTAACTCCAGTCCCTTGAAAACATCTTTTTCTTCCTTGATTTTTTAATACAGTAGGAGATAGTATGACTACAAATCTTCATTTTTAGAACCTCTAAAATTAGCTGATCACTGCAAGATAACTGAACATGAAGAAAATCTTCGGAATCACCCCCAGAGAAATACTCAGAAACAGAGGAATCAGAGCTTTGCATGAGGGAGATACATTCCTTAATTTATAATAATTTCTAATATTTTGTAACAGCAAATTTTAATAACACAAAAAATCCGTATTTTCATGCCAGTACCATTTATAGAAAAATATAGCAAAATCTTATATTTATACCATTGAGCCCCCTTAAATAGATAAATATAGATTCTACCACTGCATCGAGTGTAATACGATATTTATCCACTGGAGACAGTTAAATTTTCAAATTTAAAACGCGAGGCTTGCCCAAGCGTCTTAAATATTCAAAATTTAAAACGTGAGGCTTGCCCGAGCGTTTTAAATATTTAAAATTTAACTGTCGAGAGTGGATAAATATCGTATTACACGAGATTTGGTGGTGGAATCTGTTTCTCCAATGATTTTCTAACATTATGCAGGCAAACTTATTCCTTCTTTTTGAATGATCTGTAAAAAGATGAGTTCTTTCTATTGGACGTCATCAGGCATGGTCGCCTTTTTTCATGCCGTCACAATAGGAATTTCAGAGGAAAGCAAGAAAATTTGACGTCATAATCGGATTTTAACCGATGAAGTTCTGAGATCAAACGAACCACACGTTGATTAAATTTTTTTTTATACAATGGATGCAGAAAGGGATAAATTGATGGAAGAATAAGAGAAATAATAATATAAGTGAAAAGAAGGAATAAAGCATGTAAATTAATTACACAAAATCTTTACACAAACCTAGCAAAAGAACAGTGTGTCGATTGCTGCCCATTATCTCAAAGTCATAAATGTTAATGATAAGCCTTCATCAAAGAGCAAAAGCTCAACATTTAATGCAAGTTCAAGATGGTCCTCGATAACATCAATTATATGCATATTTAGCTTGTATTATTCTGAAGCTGTAGTAGATTAAACTTTGATGTAGAAGCAGTGTAAATGTTTATAATGTTACATTTTTTTTTTGTATTCATGTCAAAAATATTGTGTGGAGTTGATTGTGCTATTCCTTTATAACTCAAACCATTTTCCAACGATGTGAAATTTTTTTTGTGTATCAAAATATTGTGTACAGTCTATTGTGCTATTTCTCTATAAATCTGACCAATGATGTGCAATAATTATATGTAATTCCAACATACATTTTGATTTCATTGACGACATTGTTAAAGGGGTTTATACATTATACAATTATTGAGTTTTGATTAGATTGATACAATTGACTGAAATCAAAAATCAATAATTGTTTTATTACATAACTTTTTATCCTTCTAGTATTTGCTAAAAAAAACCTGTTAAATCTTCTCCTTGTGTTTATATTAAATAAATCATGGGCTTTTGCAGTTGGTAAGTTTCATAAGTGGAAATTTTAATTAAAGTATAGTAAAAACATATTTACAAAAAACAAAAAGAAAAAGAAAGAAAAAAAATTGGGAATTACTTTATGCCATCAATCTACATCATTGACGTTGCCTTTGAAACTCTATATTTACGTACAGGGACACTGTTTCTAATCTTATATTAACCTCTCGTGATCTTTGACGTATTAAATATAAATTTTATCAAAAAGGATTACCAATGCTTTTATCTAAGTTTATGCATGGACCTATGATAAAAAGAGGTGGCATATAAATTCCAGGTCTGTTCCTCCATCTGTTTGTCTGTCATTTATTGAACATGTATTATTAAAGTCTTGGTTACAGAAATTTATCATGAATTTATCATCACATCTACTTGAAACTTAATTCTGATGGGAAATATACCTTGAACTTTTAAAACATGCCAAATATAAGTTATGACTCATATTTTCCTGTTCATTGAACATGACAATATAAATGAGTAATATCAAAATACAATCTCAGATTAGTCAAAGATTATTCAATGAGGTCATCAGGTCACATCAATTCAAAGTGTAAATGTTATTATGATGTTAAGTATCTAAAAGATACATGTATGTCAAATTGATAGGGTTTGACCATTGATTATGGCATTGCCTCTAATAAAGACATTCTTTTAGCTGTATATTCAATATATATAAAAGTATTGATAATAAATAGATGCATGAAGCACTAACAATGATACACTTATTTTGGATTTTCTTCTTTATTTTACACTGAATATGTATGCTCTTAAAACAAGTTCATTTTCCATGTTGAAGGCTTTAGATTTTATACTTTTGTATCAGCATTTCAGAGATGCCTTGTAACCATTTTGATTTTTTTTTGCAAGATAGGATTTTGAGGAATGACATTCAAAAGGAATTAAATGACATTCTTTTGCATTTCTTTTAAAACTTTTTTATGACCGATAGATAGAATAAATACTGCATTTCTGGAAGTCTAAATACAGCTAGAGTTAATAAGTGGATTTTAGTAAAAATTTACCATATCCCTGAAATAAAGGATGCATACAATGTAGATGATAGCTACTGATGCAGATGACATAGGTAGATTTAAGGGGAGGGGTCAATTATAAATAGCCACTGTGCTCCTCCTTATGGATCTTGATATATGATAAATGTTTTACATGTCTAGCAAGTTTGGGGCCCTTTATAGCTTGTTGTTCGGTGTGAGCCAAGGCTCTTTGTTGAAGGCCGTACATTGACCAACAATGGTTTACTTTTGTAAATTGTTATTTGGATGGAGAATTGTCTCATTGGCACTGACATACCACATCTTGCTATATCTATAGACATTTTACAAGTATTGCTTCTATTTGTTGGCTTGCCAGGAGGCCATCCCTTTTTTAAAACCATAGATCCTCGACTGACTTCCTGGAGTCATTGCTTAACATTAGGCACATATTAAACAGATATTGCTATACTCAGGTGGCTTCAGACAGTTATGCCATTAAATAAAAACAAATAATTTTAACTTTTTAATATTTTATACTTCAGATTTTGTTTAACAATCAGACCTGATTGAAATGCCCAGTCTACAAACTCCAACAAGTCATATTGTCAAATAATGCTATAATGAATATTTCCCTCTTCATTTAAAAGTCCAAAAACTATGCCTTATCTCCCTTTTACCAAACACTCTAAGATTTACTGAGAGATTTATCTTATAGTCATCTTGATTACAAATATTTTTGCTCGCTCCATGTCAGAATCTTTGTCACAAGCACTTCCTACCCACAATTGTCCGTTCTCGTCTATGTCAAGACTGTAGGGATGTTCAATGCCAAGGTCAATCGTAGATTTAAATGCTATCACGTTTCCTGCAGTGTTCAATATATGTATAGCACTATTTGCTGTGTCTGCTACCACTATTTTACTGGATTCAGTGGTTGCTATGGCAGTAGGGAAAAATGGTTTCACATGTGTACTGGTTTCCTGTGGATCATTATATTCCCACATTCGATGTCCAAGAGAATTGACAGCTAATACTCTACCGGCATGTTCACTAGTGTGGTCTAAAACACATATTTGTCCAGCAATAGTTTTAATACGATATGGAACAGTGAACAGTCTTTTCCCAGACATTGCAAATTCAAATGATTTCACTAATTGCCATGTTTCTGAATAGGCTATAAGCTTTCGTGTGCTTTCTGGTCGAACTTCATAATTCCCAGGTTCTTTCAGTCCAAACCAGTATAAAACACCGGAATTAGTATGTTCAATATGTAGGCAAATAGGCTCCAAAGGATCAAAATCATAGATATTTAGTATTTGCCTCTGACCAAATGCATCTGTGAATGCTCTTTTGAGATTTTGATCATTTATAGAAACGAACAAAATGTCTTCATTTATTAGTTCAATACTGTTAGCTTGGAAACTTTGAATTTGATCTATCTGGTTGCATTCTATATCCTTGTTCATCTTATTATAAATGTACCTTATGCAAAACTTCCTACTCTTAATTGGCATTTTTATCTGCTGAATTTCACTTATGCTGTCACAACCTATCCAGGCAGATAAATACGACACAGTTTTAAGGCAATGAATGACCGGCATTGGTGTGACTACTGTATGTATCACATGGAAATCTACGCTGGTCAGGCAATAGCCTTCTTCCCTGCTTTGAGAGCGAGCAAGAAATCTAGGCGGCAAATGGTCAGATACCTCTTTTCCGTCTTCTTGTAATTTCTCGGTAATGAATTGGTCTATACCAAAAATGTCATGAAGTAAATGTTTCTGGGGAATACAAGAATCACAGACTAAAAGTTCACAACTTTTGCAATATAATGAGTAATTTTGATACGGATGGTGCTGACAGGGTAGCGCCTTAATTCTGTTTTTTATCGTTCTGTCCAGTACACAGCAGTCCACATCGTTAAATGAAATGATAGCATGTTCCTTTGTGGACTTTGCACTTCTATGAATAATTCTACAATTATCACATATCTTCATGTTGCATTGAATACAGCGCCATTTAATATTGACCGTCTTTGTGCAAAGTCCACAGTATATTGTCAGGTCAAATTCCTCATCACTATTAATGGTCGAAAAACCTTGCAGTTCCATGTATATTTTCTAAATAATTGTTTTGAAGATAATTCCTGGAACTCACACAAAAGTTGTAACAATAAATACCTTGACACAGAATCGGTAATTCAATGCTTTGAATTTAATAACAGCCTTCTTTGTCTGTAATTTGCATTCAAGAATGTAATTTTATTTTGTCCTATATCGTTTTTAAAGATTCATTGTAAGGAAAATATTTAAGGTAAATTTATTTCCTTATATGTGTTTGATAACATTTATATGATATTATTCATATATTGCATAACTACTTTAGATAGTAAAAAAATGGGGAAATCTTTAAAATTTCTTCCCTGGTTGAATGAAGTATGATTCAGTCTTTATTTTATTTTAAGGTTCAGTAAATCTATGAATGATAATTTAGAAGGAAATGTGATAATTAAAAAGGAACTAATACAATTTCACTTTATGTGTAGCCTTCCTCACACAATTGTATTTATCAGAGGCAGATTTAGGGGGTAGGGGGTGGGGGGGGGGGTGGCCCTTTTTGGGAAAAAAATTGGTTGCTTATATAGGGAATCACTAAAGCGTGACTGGAGTGGGCCCCCCTCTTGGGCAGTCAGTGAGCCCCAACTTATGAAAAATTCTGGATCCGCCACTGTTTATGATTTATGATTTATTGAAGAAAAGTACTATTTTTATTTTTCATTCATAATTCGAAATGACCATTTTGATATGCCCCTTTTTACAAACTTATGTGACAATATGCTAAACATTGTATATTTATAACAGTGACAAATGTTTTGCATTTAATGTATAAGAAATGATGACAAATAGGTGACACCAATATTGAAATAAGGCTGAAGTACCTGGTAATTCTCTACATATTTTAAAAATGTCTTAAATAAAGAACTGCTGAACCAATGACTCCCATGTTTTGTGCTGGTAGAGTTCCCGTAAGTTGATAAAGGGTTGACGGAAAAAAATTAAATACTGCTAAATTGACAACAACACTTAAGGAAACTGCATATTTTATGGTCAACTTGTTTCCTCAATGAGAACAGCATCTTCAGGACAAAGTATACCAAATCAGAATCCCTGAAGTCCAAAGAATAGTACATGTATTCAGTATTTTTTTTAAAAGTTTTTTGAATTTTTCAAATAATAAAAAACTGCAAACCAAAAAATTAAGAAAAAAACATGGCTTAAGCCTAAATATTCGTAGAATTCTGGAAGTCTAAATGTGACACCATTGGTTTTGTTGTCACCTCTCTACTAAATACTTGTATTGTATTGTTGTATTGTATGAGTATAATTTATTTGTTTAAGTCAAGCAGTGTGAAATTACTTTTTAGGAAAATAAGCATCTCAGTCTTAGATGTTTACTAAATTCAAATTATAATATAATCATAAAGAAAACTTATATGTACATGTAACCCTTATTAAACAATTTTTAAAGGCAGTGCTTTAAGGCCTGACTTTCAAGTCATGAGGTTCATCTTTCCTTACGCAAATCTTTGCTGGGGGTCATTTTGCAAGAAATAGATCCGGAAATGTTTAAATTTCTCCTCTACTTTTTGTGGTATGTATTGGTTTTTGTTCCTTTCATTTACATTGGGAAATAAAGAAACGATCAGTGTGTATTGTTCGTTTTAAAAATCTGTTTATTAATGTGTCTTTTGCGTTATAAGCAGTCAATCTGATTACAAACTATCATTATTCGAATTCCGTGTGAAAAGGGGTCCGTTCAATTTCGAGTACTATTTGCGATCTAAAGATATTTTACAATCATTTCACTCGTTGATATAACATGATATTATAATTAAAAGTCGACTGACTGTGAATTATATTGCATAATATACAATTTAAAGTATTTCTGTACGTGAAGCCGTATGACGTTATAGTTATTTCGGTCTCAGTTATGTAAAATATGAAATTATCGTTCCTGAATTAGGGTTCCACTAATTAAAGACAAGAAGCGTCAAAAAGTGATAAGAAGCGACAATAAAATTAAAATAGCGATAAGAAGCGACAATATAATTAATTTAGCGAAAAGAAGCGTTAAGAAGACTATATAGCGACTATACATAAATAAAAAAAATGTCATTGCAACAACTTATTCCCCATAGATATTAAAAAAAACATGCATTATTTTTTATTATAGGGGCGGTTATAAAACATTTTTTATATTACTGTACATTGATAGATAAAAATATGTTTTTATTAAGAAGAAAGGGATTAGTTTTTATTAGATATAAAAAAAAAATATATTTTATGCACACGCTAAAAATTGGCCATCAAAACAAAAAAATTACAATTTCCTTTTAAAGAATTTATTGAATCAAAACCATGCAATATCATTTCCTTTCTAACAGTGAAATTCTTCTTTTTCATAGGGACATATTTGATAGGTGTAGCTTCACCCTATCACATCAAATGAGAATAGCCTCGTGAGAGAATTACGATTCGCTTGTCCCTTGTTAGTTATTGTCGCTTCGTCACTAAATTAAACTTCTTGTCGCTGTTTGTCTCTAAAATTCTTCTTGTCTCTTATTAGTGAGACCAGTCAGTTCCGTCCTTAACTTCCGTTTTTGCACTGCAAAACAATCACACAATTAACGATGCCTAGTCCTTGTTGGTGTGTACCTGAGTGTCATTTAAGAGGAGGACTTGCATTTCTAAATGACTTAATAAGAAGGAAAAGTTGGATCAACGCCATGGCTCAAACGTAGATTGTCATGTGCGATGCAATCGTAGAACCCATATCAATCAGCTGTTGTTTGCAAGGCACATTTTACTGAAAACGACTACGTTCAGGAAACTATTCATGGTAAAACTTTATTTTCTTTAATAAGAAATATATACTGTTATTTATATAATCGCCATGCAAGTAAACCAAAGTCTGTTTGCAACCGCAATTATCGTTTTAGAATAAAAAGGGGGTGAATTCATGACGTCATAACTTTTGGGATTACGATTCAATATCATCTGTTTGACATTTTTTGGTTAATACTACAATTGTATGGTTTTTCTACAAGAGATATATTATACTGATAATTATTTTAGCAGTAATTATGTAAATTTCGGTTGTAATGACAAGAATTCATGAGCTATGCCTCGGGCTTTCTTGAAAAATATCAATGACAATGTAAACAGGAACAAAACATTGACATGAATGATGCTCAGCCTCTCCACCTATGTTATAGTTATTTAGGTATGTGTGTTGCACAAGTCTTTCACAAGTTTCAAAAAAGCTAATGTTATAAAACTTTTTCAGGGCACATACCCACTTTATAGAGACTTGTCTACTGCCATGCATTCCCATCCTATTTTCATGCACCATTTGTAAGCAAGAGACTGGATGGTTTACAAAATTAAAAATCAGGACGGTGTCCCGTTAAACCAAAAGAACTAAACTGGATGAATATTGTAGGAGAAATCTAGAGGAAAGTTTTGATTTGTGAAATTGGTTTTCCTGAACAGATGTACATTCATCCTGCAGGAAAGATTTATAACTGTCCACCACCAACTGACGAGCTAATGTTGAGCTTCACAGATGGAATTACTCAAACACCATAAATGCCTATGTTTTCAGCACAGATTTCACAAATCATGACACAGCTGTGCATTTTTATGCCCCACCTACGATAGTAGGGGGGCATTATTTTTCTGGTCTGTGCGTCCGTTCGTCTGTTCATCCGTTCGTCCGTCCGTCCGTCTGTCCCTCTTCAGGTTAAAGTTTTTGGTCAAGGTAGTTTTTGATGAAGTTGAAGTCCAATCGACTTCAAACTTGGTACACATGTTCCCTATGATATGATCTTTTTAATTTTAATGCCAAATTAGAGTTTTTACCCCAATGTCACGGTCCACTGAACATGGAAAATGATAGTGCGAGTGGGGCATTCGTGTACTGGGGACACCTTCTTGTTTATACCTGTTAAGAGTCGAAAACTAAATATTATTTTTATATAAATAAACATATATTGTGTCATTTTAGAACTTATATTTTTCCAAAGGATGCATGAATGAAAGTAGTGAAATTCATTTTTCTTTGATATATAGATTTGAATTACAATTGTTCATGTTATTGTAATGCATATAAAAATAAGGAGATGTGGCACAATGTAAATATATGATATTCTGTGAGTTTATCAAACTAAAGGGGATAAGAAATGGGTATAAGCAGTTACAGGACTGTACTACTGTACAATCTCCAACAATGAGAAAAACTCATACTGTAAAGAGAATTTCATATTTACAAGTAAGTTTTGTTTTTGCATTGAATAATTTTCTTCTATTGTCTTAAAAGCAAATATGGGAAGTGGTTAAAATGCTAATGAGACAGCTTTTATGGCCACCAGATGTCATTGTTACCTTGATTACAAACTCCTTTTTAGCTCACCTGACCTGACTCATCACTTGGTTTCGTCGTCCATAAACTTTTACAAAAAATCTTCTCTGAAACTACTGTGCCAAATTTAACCAAACTTAGCCAAAATCATCATTGCGGTATCTAATTTAAAAAATGTGTGGTTAGACCTGGTCAACCAACCGAGATGGCCACTATGGCCAAAAATAGAACATACAGGTAAAATGTAGATTTTGGCTTATAACTCTGAAAAGTTGACCCCTTAAAGAGTTATTGCCCTTTATAGTCAATTTTTAACAATTTTCATAAATTTTTGTATTTTTTGTTAATTTTTAAAAAATATTTTCAACTGTAAATACTGGGCCATGTTTATTATAGATAGAGATAATTGTAGCACCAAGAATGTTCAGTAAAGAAAGATCTACAAACACATCCCCATCATCAAAAACACAATTTTGTCATTTTATATGTGTCCGTTGTTTAATATGCACATAGACCGTCCAAGGTGAGCGACAGGCTCTTGAGAGTCTCTAGGTCATTAATACAGGTAGATAACTTTATCATGTTTATACTGAAAAATAATTTTGCTTGGAGGGAGAATTTTAAAAAAGTTCTGTCTTCAAAGGAGTTGACATGTTACTATGTACATTAACCATTATGTTACTTGATGTTCTAGCAATACACACAGAACGGAGACTAGTCTATCTTTGTGAATTATTTTTCATAGGATAGGAGTAATTGAATATGTGTATATAATCAATAATTAAAAATAGTTTTATTTACATTAAAAAGGAAAAGTTCTTATGTCTTAAAAATGCATTTCATGGCGAGGTACAGAAAATATACTGTAAACAGTAGACTATAGATATAGGTGAACTAGGTACAAGAGAACTCTAAATCTTAAATACTACAAACCACCTCTGTTCTATGGAAGATAATGATATAACTGGACTAGAAATACACACAACCTGTAATTAACTGCCTTTACAGCGCTTTCGCGCTTTGATTATAATTTCAGTATCTGTAAGCTTAGGTACAGTGCATAGTGGGGGCTGGTTAAATCAGACTGGCTTTGTTAAGAATTCACTTGAAAAAAAAAATGTACAAAGTTTCAATTGTTTCCAACTCCTGTGCGAAAAACAGATACTATATATAGCTAGATAATGGGTTTACTGTTTGTGTATTTCCTAATGAAATATGAAACTAAAAAGATTACACTCCTACAGGAATAAGCAATCTGAATCACCAGGAAAATGAATCTTAAAACAAAAAGATAATCTTTCAAACTATGTTAACTTTATTTGGATTTCCTTTGTTAAATATTTGTGTCGACAGTTATTTTCATTATCTGACATTTGATACTTTAAAATGACGTACTACGGAAGAAATGTCCGATAAGACAGTTGGAAAACCAAAGACGTGAGAACAATAGAAAAGTATCATTTTAAAAGGTCTATGAAATCAATAGTTTGTTTATGATACAAGGATGTAGTAACCATACTAATTAAAAGTTATTTATAAACAAAAATAGGACATTTAATATTAATATAGTTGAATGGTTTTATTTAAAATATAGAAGCAATTATATAATGTCTTATTTGATAAAAATAAATTTGTTTTAGAAGCTTTTAAAGCATAAATCTATTATTGTTTACTACCAAAAGAGGCAAATAATAACACTATATTGTATATTTGTTTATTTTTCAATTAATTTTGATTTTTGCTATTTATCAGATTTATAATCAACTATGTCCTTGATTAAAAAGGGCAAAACAATTAAGGGTCAACTTTTCAGTGTTAGAAAGTGAGGTATTTTTTGTAACTAGCTTCCCTATTTAAATAGATACCCTATAGTAGTAACAGAAAAGCAAATAATTGCACTAGCTTCTTTGAGGAATCTATGTGCAGAGATATGAATAAAGAAAAAAAATATTTGCCCTATATGTATCGAGCATTTTTTTACATCCAAATAATTATAATGTGTTGATCAACTACAAGGTAGTGATACATTTTCATAGAAAGGTACTTCAAAATTGTTTAGGGTTAGACAACAGGCCTAGTTACATGAAAACGTAAAACTACTGATATACATGGGCTAGATTTTTTGTAATGTAACCTTTTAACAATACTCCTTATCGCTATAACCAGCTGTCCCGAGAATCTGTCCTGCTTGAATCTTGACGTCATACAACAATCACTTTTCCAATGTGGCGTCAGGTATTTTGTATTCTAATGACAAAATTTTACGGGAACCTGTGTGATGTCCAGTAATGGCGGACAAATAGCGATAAGGTGTATTTATGTCTAAGCGTTCAAATAGATTTCATTTTACTATAAAAAAGGTATATAAGATATGAGGACCTTTTACTCAAATCTAAAGGAGTAGTTTTCACTTGAAAATAAGAACAGTCCTGGGTTTGTGCTTTATTTTTGTTCTGGCTGTATGAATCATAGTGAATCTGTCAAGATAGCAATTCAGATTCTTTTGATCCACTCATTAGAAACATAATGGGCATGTATCAAGAATCTGGAACCAATGTTAAAAACTTTTTTTTTCATTGCAGGTGAGAGATGGATCTGATGAGAATGCAGATCTTTTAGGTCGTTGGTGTGGTAATGAAGTCCCTGCAGTTTTGACCTCAACGGGAAATAATCTATATATAGAATTTAGATCAGATGTCTCGACAGCGGGAAGTGGATTCAAAGCTGACTACACTACAGGTATTCATTGATTCAATATCTTGATTAGTAAGCCCAATATTGCAATTTACATGTATGAGATCACATTAAACTACACTAGAAGATGCCTGCCAAATTGCTATACAATTGGGCAGTGTTGAAACAAAGAGTTTTTAAATTTCACAGGCATTACGTCAAGTGAGCATGCAAGAAACAGACTATATAAATTAAGGATCGATAACAGTCTCCAAATTTGGTTATTTTCTTTAAAGTTGTCATTTTCTGTAGAAAAAAGAATATTTCAAAGACAAATTTAGAAAGAATAAACCACTACATTTATACATCATATCACAAATTTTTCAGACTTTGTATGGTTTCAGAGCTGATGTGGCTCAAGGAAATTGGTTTCTCCCTTTGAAAATAGCATATTAAATGCCTACTCAGTGGTCTAGAAATGGCGAAACCATACATAAAAAATCACAAAAAATGAACTGTTTTATAGAAAATTAGTTTAGATTGTAAGCAAAAGTAAACATGAAGTGACTCATCACATGTACAGTTGAACTGATTTTAAATTTTGAACAAGTGTTTGAGTGTGGAAGAATTTCTATTTATTCACTCGATGCTGATTGTAGGTTGTGGAGGAACATTTACAACCGAGGAAGGGACCATTCAGTCACCATACTTCCCTGACGCCTATCCTGGCAACAAGGAATGTATCTTCATCATTAGTTTACCTGCTGGCAGCAGGATTACGTTGACCTTCAGTTCTTTTGATGTGGAAGACTCATCAGATTGTAGCTATGATTATGTAGAGGTAAGATTTGATATAAACTTTTACTGTTATCTTTTATTATAATTCAAAAAGATTATTTCTGTTTTTTAACATAATGGAATGAAAGGCCTAATTGAATTTTCAAATTACATGGAATTTGTCGCCCTTGTTTGCATAGATGTAACACAATTTCTGAAATTTAGACAGGTCAGCTTGGCAAAATTTGAATAGCCTGACAAAGAGGAACTGGTTGTGGGGAAAATTTTCATTTCTTTCACAAAACATTTCTGTCAGACATAAAACTATATTCTTAGATTTGAGAATGGAAATGGGGAATGTGTCAAAGAGACAACAATTCGACCATAGAACAGACAACAGCAGAAGGTCACCAATAGGTCTTCAATGCAGCAAGAAATTCCCGCACCCAGAGGCGTCCTTCAGCTGGCCCCTTAACAAATATTTTTACTAGCTCAGTAGTAATGAACGCCATACCTTGTTCTCATTTATTGTTTTGCTTGCATGAAATGTTTTATCAAGTTATGATACTGTGTTATAATTCTGGCAGGCAGATTGAGAAAGTAGTGTATATGTGTTGTGGAATTAATTACTGGTACGATTATCAACATTGAGCCTTTACACTTTGATGACTGGGCATAAAGATGCATATCTAACTTGTATACCTATTTTAAGTTGTTTTGTCAGTCAGATATTATAAAATTGAATGATACATTTGACTAGTGAAGAGGGTTTCTAAAGATTCACCATGTGTTAATAAAACTTGAAGTGCCTGGTTTGTTTGTACTTTTGTCATTGTATTTATACCTTAGGGTGGTATTGTAAAGAGAGGCAACTCTAAATTTAACATAAGGACAAATCAAATCGAACTTCTTTTGAGTAAAGAAAGCAATAAAAAATTCATTATTGAAAATATTGAAACGAAAAACTTTTTCAGATTCGTGATGGAACAAGTGATGATTCAGCAGTTCTCAATAAGTTTTGTGGCAGTCAGGTTCCTGACCCAGTAACAACAACACAGAACAGCATGTGGGTTAAGTTTGTCTCTGATGGTTCAGTCCATAATTCAGGATTCCAAGCAACATATGCTGCCAGTAGTGCAGGTATTGACCTATTGCAAATGCAAAATAATAATATTGATTTTCTACATAAGCAAATGACAATAAGATTTAAGTAATATCTTCAACAAAAAGTAAATGTATTATGATTGATAATTCATAAAGAAATGCATTTATACCATGCAAATATTTTGATACTTCTACATCCAAGCTGGAGTATCTGACATCCAAGTGTAGTGAGAATATAACCCTTTTTGGTAATGTTTTAAGGTATCTATTGTTGAAGGGAGGATATGAAAATAATAAAAATTATCCAAAACTTAAACTTTAAAATAAATTTATTATAGATAATTATTTTTGAAAACGTGTTTGTAAAAGGTGTATGGACATTCTAATTGCCAATGCAACAACTCTCCATCCAAGTTACACTTTGTAAAAGATAACCATTATAGGTCAAAGTACAGTCTTCAACAACTCTATAATACATGAACTAGTAAAACAGTGATTAGTAAAAGTGGTACAAAAATTTTAATGAACAAATACATTTTCAGCATGTGGCGGTGTACTGACAGAGGATACAGATAGCTTTACAAGTCCTGGTCATCCCAACACTTATCCACATGGAGTTAACTGTACATGGCAGATACGAGTCAGTCCTGGTCATGTCATACGGCTGACCTTTAACACTTTCAGCATTGAAGATAATTCTGGCTGTCGTTTTGATTATGTACAGGTTTTTGACAATGCAACAGCAACTCCTGGCAGTGGTCTAGGAAGGTAGTGTTTAATTTCATAGTCTTGTGTTCTTGAACTGAAAGGCATTATAAGGATAAATTTATTTCGTCTTACAGATTGCTTTGTATCATAAAGACTTTCTTACTAAATACATGCATGTTAACATAATTTTATTCAAGCTTGTCTGTTCCCCTAGCTTGTACCTTTTGTTTAGTGAGCAAAAAAAATAAATGAGGATTCTTCTTTTGTTCCAAACAAGAAAAGACAAGTTGATTATGACTTATTTAATAAAATTATGCAAATACATATATTCATGTTGGCCATTATTTGGATACTGAAATTATTCTAGATAAAATTATCTGTTTTTACCATTAGAAATTCATTTGTACCAGTTGAATCACAAAAAAATGATGGATTATTTTTCTTTCAGAAAATGTGGCTCCACAATCCCTCCAGTGTTGACATCCTCAGACAATGTAATGACGGTGGTGTTTGCATCTGATAACAGTATAGCACATGAAGGATTCTCAGCCTCTTACGTTGCTCTTAATGCTTCAACATGTACGTAAATGTATGAAAGGACTACTTAGAAAATAAATACCTGTTACATATTTGCCTACTATTTATGTCTCATTACATCAACCAAACTATGGGGATAAAATTTTGTTTTCAGGAAGGGTTAGCTGTTGTAGTTGCACAATTGGCACCCATGATGTTTTAGATAATGCTAAAAACCAGGATAATTGATAAGCAATTAAAAATCTATAGAAATGCTAATATTACTGATGTCTTTAACTCCTTATAAGAGTTACTGGTATTGCTCTTAGGTAGATTGGATGTTATCAACTATCTTGGATTGTAAAATAGCAGAACACAATTAGTCTAAATCTTTCATGAAACAGGCATATTTCAAGAGAAAAATGTAATTCATTTATAAAACTGTTCAACTCAATGGAAAAAAAAACCGTGTTTTTATCATATTTTTATGATTGTCTTGCAAATACAGAAAATTTTCTGTTTGATTATATTTTTTCCAACTTTTGCCATATAAGGGGTGATAACTCAAATTATTTTAATTTTGTGATCTGAATTTACCTATTTCATAAGTAGAGGAATCCTATGACAGAGTCAACATACAAGCTGCTGTATAAGCATGTAACATTTACCAGTGAATCTTAAGCCCCTATTAATCAATCATTGTACAGATGTGTGTGTGTTCAATTCTTGTTATTTCAATACAGACTTTAATATGCATAATTTTAATCCTCTCAACAGTTAGCCAGTACTAATATTTCATAACTGCTACAAAAACTATAGTTATATTTTGTTTGATTTCTTGCTATTTAGAGTTGAAGTAATATGATAATATCTTTAAGACTATACATGTGTAATCCTTCTTGATGTATTCTATCTTTTATGTAAAACATAAAACAAATTACCAAAAAAAAAAAACCCAGTAATCCTGACTATACCCTTTGTATATTTCAGTGTGTGGTAACCCTTTGACAGATCGTACAGGACTAATTTCCAGTCCCAATTACCCTAACAACTACCCACATAACAGGGAGTGTGTATGGACAATTACAGCTAATGATGGCAACCAGATTTTACTGAATGTTACAGATTTTGAATTGGAAAGACATGACTCATGTACATTTGACTTTTTAGAAATCAGGTATGGTTATTACTGATAATAAGAGGTTGGTTGTTGACAGAATAAACTCTCATCACATCAATTTTTGCAACAAATTGCAGTGTGTTGATATATCAGTACTAACATTGGCATTGTTTGAAGCTTCTGTTTTTTATGCTCAACCTACCATAGTAGAAGGGCATTATGATTTCTGGTCTGTGCTCCGTTTGTTCATTCGTCTGTCCGTCTGTCCCCCTTAGGTTAAAGATTTTTATCAAGGTTGTTTTTAATGAAGTTGAAGTCCAATCAACTTGAAACTTAGTATACATGTTTCCCTATGATATGATCTTTTTATTGAATGCCAAATAAAATTTTGACCTCAATTTCACAGTCCACTTAACAAAGAAAATGATGAGTTTCAGATTATAGTTTTTGGTTAAAGTTTTTGGTCTAGGTAGTTTTTGATTAAGTTGAAGTCCTATCAACTTGAAAATTAGTACACATGTTACCTATGACATGATTGTTTTATTTAAATACCAATTAGATTTTTATCCCAATTTCATGGTCCATTGAACATAGAATATGATGGTGCAAGTGGGGCATCTGTGTACTATGGACACATTCTTGTTTAATGGATGAAAAAGTTCATTTATATTCCTTTATTTACATAATTGTTTTCTTAAAGATGTTTAAAGTATATCCGTATTAAAAATGGATAATGTTGAAAAAACTGATGTTAGATTTGCATACCTTGTTTGTCTATGTTGCTGAATATTTATATGAAACATAATAAAAAAATTGAATAATAATAAAAACATAACCAATAATGATGATGATGATTACAGCATAAGTAAATACTAAATATCTGTTCTTTAAAGCTTGAATAATTTGGAAAGGTCAGCATCACTTAGTTATTTAGATGTTATCCTAAGTAATACTAAAATCTGTTCTTTAGCTTGAATATTTTGGAAATGAGGTGCATGCATTCAGCTTTGTTACTTTTTAAGAATGTTACTGCTTATTAAATTCCAGAAATGGAGGATACCAGACTTCACCGTTACTTGGCACATACTGTGGCACAACGATTGATCCAATAATACGTTCCCATAGCAACCAAATGTACATAAAATTTAAGTCTGACTTCTCACGATCAGCAAAAGGATTCCAGATTTATTATGATTCTACAGCCTCTGGTAATCATGTACAGATAATTAATATTTATGGGACGGATGAGGATGGAGGAAGGAGGTCTCATCCCGAATTCCATAGAAAATAATGCCAAATCCTGAATTCTATGAAAATAATGTGCCTCATGATATAGTTAGATCCCAAATTTCTCAATTACTAATGTTTCAATTGGCTATTTCTGAATTCCAAAAAATTAAACAGCTTAATCCTGAATTCCAGAAAAATAGGTCCTCCCCATAGAATGGCTTGTAAAAGATAATAAGCATGCTGTTAACTGAAAGAAGCAAACCTACAATTTGAAAATTTGGTCCATTCAAGAATACTGTTCCCAATGAGAATATTTGGTTAAATTGTCTCTACAGATTGGAAACAAATGTCATACCTGGGTAATGTGTATCTTGTAAAACTGCCCTAAGCATGATTCTTTTCCTCAGTTAGAATTTTTATGCTTAAAATGATCATATCATGTTCATATCATGTTCACTAAACATATGATTATATCTGCTGCAGAGGATCGGAAGGGATGTACCTGTGAAAGTGGGAAAACTTTCATAATTGCTGTCAAAAAGGTTTGAACTTGCACAACCAAATAGATGAACTAAGTGTTTTGTAAGACAAGGCTGGTTTAATCATTGTAGTATGTGTTACATATTTGTTTTTCACTCATTTTTTGTGCAAAATTTAGGCTGTTAGTTTTAATCAGTTTTCTCATTTGAATTATTTTACATTGTCATTTCGGGGCCTTTTATAGCTGATTATGCGGTATGGGTTTTGTTCATTGTTGAAGGCCTTACAGTGACCTATTGTTGTTAATATCTGTGTTATTTGACTCATTGGCTATCATACCACATCTTCTTTTTTATATTAACATTAATTTTTGAAGTATACTTCAGTATAAACAGGACATAATGTGATGCATTTTGTATTTTTTTTGATTAATATTAGAAGTCCATGTTTTGTCAAATAAATAGTTAAGATGAAGTAATGCTCATGTAATGTATATGAAAAACCCAACAAAAAAAACAAAAGTTGAACATTATCTAAAGGATCCCTCATTCTGTCCAAGGAATATTGGGCAACATATGTTAAAAGATATTAAAATGGGAGCACATGAAACCTAGTGTTAGACTGGGAACATAACCCTGTGTCATCTTAAATGTATAACCCTTTGTCGTCTTTCATCTGTATAATTCTGTGTCATCTTTTATTTGTAGGTTGTGGAGCTGATTTAACAACACCAACAGGTAGTTTTGTTTCCCCCAACTATCCAGCACCCTACAGTCACAATGCTGAATGTTTCTGGACTGTAACTGTCTCCAGAGGGAGTACTATAACATTGGTCTTTGTGGACTTTGACCTGGAAAATCATCACAGATGCACATATGATTATGTAAAGGTATGCTGTATAGAAATATTATGTACATATATCTTAATATGATGCATTTATTAAAGGAAACATTTGGTAAACATCAATTGGACAGCAACTCAACACAGAAAAAAACAACATAAAAATTTGTTATCTTAGAATAGACAAAAATCTTTCTCAATTTGTTTTTGTTTATTTCACATTTTTTGGGCAGTGTGGGAAAATATTTCTTCTTACTAGTGAAATATCTGTTCTCAGCAAATGATCTATTGCAATTTAATTATTATTTTGAATTTTCTTGATTTCTTCTTAATTGAAATCCTGAAAAAAGCAACCATACCTATAAAGAACACAACTTTCTGAAAATCTTTGATAATGAAGAATAAAAATCAGTAGAGAAACAAATTACACCTCTATAACTCTTAACAGTTATATTTAATCATTTAAAAAGCTCTGCAAGCCCCGCAATATAAATATTAAAATTTAAATGTCTTGACTGGAGAATTATCGTAACATACTTGTTGCAGTGATGGAATCTATATTTAACACATGTAGAGCTGTTAATTGTCCTGAGTCTTGACGTTTTAAATACATTCAACAATGATTACATGAGATCTCCCATTAAAATAATTCCAAACCTTTCCCAGTTTTCCTAAAAGAAGAATAATGTAAATGGTAAAAGAATCACATCATATCAATAAGAAATTGCAGTAGATTATGAATAAATTGCTATAAATCTTATTTATTTGAATTAGGTGCGGGAGGATGGACCACAAGGACAGCAGCTAGCTCATTATTGTGGTTCACAACCACCAGAACCTGTTACCTCTAACACTAATAAAATATGGATAAAATACAGGACAGACAACTCTGTATCAGGAAGGGGATTTCATGCTACATACTTTTCAAGTAAGTATTGTGTATATTTTTATGCCCCACCTACTGTATTATGCCCCACCTTCGATAGTAGAGGGGCATAATGTTTTCTGGTCTGTGTGTCCGTCCGTTCGTTCGTCCGTTCGTTCCTCTGTTCGTCCATCCGTTCGTTCGTCGGTTGGTCTGTTCGTCCGTTCGTCCATCCGTCTGTTCATCCATCCGTCTGTCCCGCTTCAGGTTACAGTTTTTGGTCAAGGTAGAAGTTGATTAAATCGATCAAGATCTAGAAATGATGGCACGAACGTTGTCTCGCACACTTAGCACACTCCCTGAAAGTTGTTTGTCATATTGGGGTATAGAACTGTGGTCAACAGTCCCATGTCAGAGAAGATCATGATTATCATGTAGAAAGTTCATTGTTTATTTGTTGTATTCTCCTATGTACATTTTTTATTTGTTATTGCTTGACCCTAATCAGTGTCAATTTGCAATAATTGAAAGACTTATATAATTGTACCTCAATCCATAATCATTGGTATCCACTAAAATAATTAATCCCAAGTATTTGTAAGTTTTTGTGTTGAAATTATGTTTGCCATGTATCATGAAAATGTATTACAAGTGAACAGGTCAAACCAAAATATTAAGGAAGTCAAGTTTGAAAAGAGTTGATAGGTTTTACAGAACAAACTGAAGTTCTTGAAAGCCTTCAAAACTATTTCTATATTTTCAGATTGTAATGTCAGACTGACATCTTGGAGTGGTGTGATAGAGAGCCCTAATTTCCCTAATGCGTACTATCACAATAGGAACTGTACCTGGACTATAGAGACCACTATGGGGAATACTATTAATGCTTCATTCTCACACTTTGACATAGAATCACATTCCAGTTGTCAGTATGACTATTTACAGGTATGTATGTAATTATAGATTTTTCATGTACTCATATATGTATTTTTTATTTGTATGCCTGAATATTATTTTATTCACAGTGGAGCAGTTGAAAAAAGAATGGGTGTTCTTTGTATAAGCAGTGAAAATACTTGAATATAAATATCTCACACTTAGAATTCATTATTTTAAGCTGTGTACAGCCATGAATTTCAAAATTCCATAAATGAGGAATATATGCAGACTTTATCAACACTATGAAATTAGATATCCCTAAAGGTGCAAGTTTTCCTCAATCCATGAAATTTGGTACTCTCAAAAATAAACAGTATTGTTGATATCTGATAAGTAGTGACATTCCTAGTGTGTTCAGATTTAATAAGACAATTACATCCATCCTAATCCATAGACATCCAAATTATCATCTTGTGAGACTTTTTTTTATTGCTGTCAAAAGCCTGTGGGGAAAACATCCCTAAATAAGTTGACAATTCTTATTATCCATTTCCTTTAAAAAATTGTAAACTGTATTTTCTGTAGATACGTGATGGTGAAAACATGGAAGCTAATGAGATTGGTCAATATTGTGGCAGCAGCTTGCCACCAACTATTGCATCCACTGGAAATACACTGTGGCTTAACTTTATGTCAGATTATTCTGTGGCTGGCAATGGATTTAGATTGGAATACATTACAAATGGTTCGTATACTTCTTATGAATTATAAAGATACATATTTTATCCATTGCATATTTTAAAGTTTATATACAGAATTAAAAGCTTTGTCAATGTACTAATAGTTGGAGTCTGATCTTACAATATTTGTAAGCATATTTTAATGCAGAAATTTACACTGATTTTGAGATAAAATTAAATGGTAAGGGCTAGTTTCAAAATAAATTTAGAACAAATTTACATTTCACATATGAGAAACTACAAAAGAAGACATTCATATATAGCAAATGAATATAACATATTCTGTATACATGAACATCATGTATACGTAATGCATCAATGATTTTAATTTGAGTCTTTATTTCTAGTCTTGAGAATTTTAAATGTGAACAATAGTTTAAGACCAGATTCATTGTATGTTATTATTTGTGTTTTACAGGCTGTGGTGGATATTTAGTGTCAACAACAGGAAGTTTTACCAGTCCTAACTATCCCAATCCTTATCCACATCGACGGGAGTGTGTCTGGATGATATCTCTACCTACAGGCAATGCTATAGAACTGACCATAGTCGACTTTGACCTTGAAACCCATTCTTCATGTCAATATGATGTTTTAGAGGTAAATAGTCACAAAAAGTCATCATTGTTTTTGGAAGAAGTTTCAGATATCTAAATGACAAGTCAAGGCTTGTAATTTAAAAAAAAATCCTGTTTGTTAGGTGGAACAGAGCCTGAAAGTATATGCATAATGTAAACTTGCAAGTATTTTAAGGAATTCAACAATATGCCTTGGAACTCCAAATTGAAATCACATTTCTTGGATTAATAAGATTTTATGAAAATTGTTATTTTATTGTTTATAAAAAAAATTCAAGTTCAAGATTGAGAGTTGCACAGATGATGTTATTTGATATTTAAAACATTCCGTCAAATGGCTTATTTTCTTTTATCTGTAGAACTACCAAATTCCTGCATCTCTTTTCACAAAGTAATATCTTGAAAGTTAATGATATAATATCCTTACAATATTATTGTCTCCCCTATTAACATTTCTTTCTCATGTGCAAGCAATGCATATTTGTTGTTCCATATTGTTATTTTTTATCATTTCCTTGTCAAAATAAAAATCATTGTATGAAATAAAACGATTGTCAATGATTGGTCAAATATTTAAAAAAAAAATCTATTTCTATTTCTATTAAGGATTGATTAATGTTTATGTTCAAAATAAATTAAACAAAACTTTTCTAGGTGTATGAAGGCTCAGACACATCAGGACCCCAGCTGACTAAGATTTGTCACAAACAGAAGAAACCACAGTTGCTGACATCTAGTGGCAACATCATGTATGTACGGTTTGCTAGTGATAGTTCTGTTAGTGGTAATGGATTCAGAGTAACATACAGAGGCATTACAGGAGGTATGTGGACAGTTTAACATGTACAATTCTTTAAAATAATATATATACACTTGTTTTATTAGTATTTGTTATCAAGTTTTGTGAATTGTGTGGATAAAAGGGAACCTCAAATTTAACTGTAAAACAAAGTACACATTTTCTTTAGGCTTTTGTGGGCAAAACCAAGAAATCAGGAAGAACAATTATTTCTTAAAACATCTTACAAATTTTATAGGGATTTAGTGTGTGTATCTGTATGTCTGTCTCGATCATCGCACATTTAAGTTTGAATTTTGTGAGAAAAAACAAACTAGGGTTATTCATATTTGAAAGCAAATTTTGGCTGTTCTATTTGAAGTGGAAAAGGCAAATTATGCTTCTATTTAATCATCTTCTTGGTACATACCAAATGATCAGACTCAATCTTAACTTTTGTAATGAGATAGATGCTAGTAGAGAAACCTTAGAACATTTTTTTACTTTTTTCACACTTAGGTTGTGGTGGTAACTTTAGTACACCTACTGGTACCCTGTTGTCTAAGAACTACCCTGACAATTATCCACACAACACAGAGTGTGAATGGTTAATAACAGTACAGGAAGGTCAGACAGTTGTTATAACGTTTGAAGACTTTGATGTAGAAGGTGGAAGCTGTATATATGATTATGTGGCTGTAAGTATTTGCTTGTATTATTGATGTACATGCCTGCAGGTCCAGCATAGTTATAGCTTGTCAAGTCAGTCTCATTTGATATATATTCCTTATGGTACTTTTATATTGATGTCTCAAAGACTATCACAAAAACCACTTAGGTTGTTTACCAGTAAATCAATATTTATTTGAGTTTATTCGTAACACATAATTATTATATATAAAATAAATGAAATATTTAAGATTCAGAAACAAGCCAACTTGCTTAAACTAATCTGTCTCCTTGAAAATTGCTTATTTAATTGAATTTTCATTTTTGGAAGAGCTCTCAGTATGAATTTTTAATAAACAAGTACAAACTTCTGAGAACCAGTACATTCTTGTATGCAGTTAAAGGTGTGTTCAAATTTTCAGCACAAGCGTTTTGACACAAAATTACCATCACTTTATATAAACTGATGACAAAATAGCTATTAATGCTTGAAATTTCAGAATTTAATATGGGGCTATGAATTAGGTGTTTTATTCCTTCTCCATTTCTTATTTTGCAGTGTATTGTTTTATCTCATTTGTTATATATTTAATCTATTTATTACAAGATTGATCGTTTATATAAATATACAGTGTTAATTTCCATTGTTTAACCCAAGCGTACATTTTAGATAAATAAATTGAATGAAAACTACGGTTCCTAATTTGTACATTGGGATTAAAAATTCGATATGTATCATTAGTTTCTTTAGTTTACAACTCTGTCTTGTATTTTTCTGGTCATACTATTTCAAATATTCAATTTCATGACTGTATCATGTGTTTCCATAAGTTTACCATAGTACTATCATATGGTTGGGTTAAAAATTAATGGTAAACCCTTAGGCTAGTTTTTACTGTTTTATAGTCTAATCTTACCGTTTTAATTTCTTGACATAACTGCACGACTCGATTCTCAATTATATGTGTTAAGATGATCGTTGCAAAGAATCCTGCTCAAACTTTAGTAAAAGACGGGGTTAACTTTGCATTGTATTCAGGGGTTAAAAATTCCACTAGCCCGACGCCCGGGACTAGATCAATTACGCCTCGGGCAGTTAAAATGTGTAACCCGATATGCCCGACGGACTAGTAACACAAAATTCTTGACGTTTCCAATATAGAAAGTGGAAAATCCCTTCATCACTATTCTATGTTAGCCAATCCGATTCAATTAAGTCATCCGGGATTCCAAGAATTTGAACTGGTTTGTACAGGTCCTGTTGTACATATTTTAAAAATAGAAAAACAACTCTGGCTGCTCGGTATCGTATGTTGATTGCAATTCTAGTACTTTAAATATTGATTTCTCATACCATGGCCTGGGGTATTGTACATTGCTGATGCCGAGATTTTCAATTAACGGTATTTGGGGGTATGATGTATTGATCGGTATTGACCTGTCTTGTCGCACAGCTCTTGAGCACGAAACCATGCAACAAAATATTTTCTTAATATTTTAATACGGGAACCCCAGGAACTTTATCCATTTCAAAACGAAAAACTGTAGATGAAGAGGGTAATGAGACTGACAATTCATCCCCCAAAAAATGCCAAATACGACCGGGAAAAGTGGAAACGTTTTTATAGTGTCTAATAATTAACGGTACCAATTTTGTTGCACCAGATGCGCATTTCGACAATACATGTCTCTTCATTATATATATTATAGTATGCTGAATTCCCTTGTTCTATATTGTAGGGATATGATGGACAAAATAGGAACTCTACAGAAATATTTAGGCATTGTGGCACAGCTGTTCCCAGTCCAAATGTATTTACGTCTACAGGGAACCAAATGTTTGTCAGAATGAGAACAGATGCATCTGTTTCTGCCAGAGGATTTAAAGCTACATACTCAACAGGTTCAATATTTGATACTTATTTGTTGTCAAAGAATTTTCACAGAACATATATATTGATACCTCTATATACAACTCTGCTATATATTTTCTCTGTAATACAGATGTGCATACACCTTTACAGGCTTTCACTAAAATGTTGTGCACATATTCTTCTAAGTAACATAAGTTTAAAACTCAGAAGCCTCTTTACAACTATCACTTTTAACCCTTTCACTGATAGCTGCCCAGACAGAAACTACTCTGAGACGATGGCTTCCCTGGCTACTATTACTCAAGTGGGAGATCTTCATAATAAATGTCAATAAAAACTTGTCTGTAGTTATTTGTGTCTTTATTTCATCATGTTCATTCACTAACACCATGTTCACAGTTTTGTTCATGTTTTGATTAATTTTTCTTCATAAAGTATTCAAATTTTTCGACATTATCTAGGTGAAATTTTCAAAATTCTGCTCTTTGACCCAAAATCGTAATTTTTAAACCCAAAACATCAAAATTTTGAAAAAATATAATGAGGCTGTACAAATTCCTTACACTGAACGATGTCTATTCCAAGTGTTTTGTACATGAAACAACATTTTATGTCAAAAAAGTATACTAGTTTGGCTTCAATTCTTCCATATTCTTTCAAAAAAAATGTTCTATCATTTCAAATTCTCGTAAATTCCGTAAATTTCCTCTGATTTTGACACAGTTTTCAACAAACAGAAGCGCCATGTTTACACTTTCATGCAGGTATTCAACAAAGAAAGATAACTCGTGTTTACTCTGTTTTGAGCGGGAAATATAAAAGAGGTATTCCGATCCTGGTACAACAGGACTCATCATCAGCTGTCTGAAGCGTGAATCCCGGTAAACCGGGACTCATCGGCAAAAGGGTTAATACCCCATACTTCTGTTAAAAAAAATATATAAAAGTTGTCAATTATAAACCCTTATCAAAGAAAGTCAAGTCAACAACATGATGAAAAAAAACAACAGCAATAACCACAAATATACATAGAAACCAAATTGAGCGACACAGTCAAAACTAAGGTACTCCGGATGGAGCAGCAGTTCCAGGTGTGACAAATCATTGTTTACTGCTGTTATTATCCATTCACAGAATATAACTATGCAACAAACATTTAAAATTCAATCCCTCAAGGGGCTTCTCTTTGTTGAAAGTTCTGGCACAGCTTGCTTTATAGGAAGAAAGTGGACTATTAGCTAATAAATTTGCTTGTTTGTGTGTTTAAATGAAAGTATTTTATTTTAATCTGTACATTTTCTATATTACAGGGTGTGGAGGATTATTGAGTGCTGAAGAAGACGGAGAAATTGTTTCACCTAACTATCCAAATAGTTATAGGATGCTGAGCAATTGCACATGGATCATAAGAGGACTTCATTCCAGTAAGTTCACAGATTTTATTTTTTTTAAACCATAAAATGAATGTTACACTTTATACATTTGCTGTTTACAATACGCTTTACTGGAATTTACTTCAAGCAGGAACTTAAACCCAAAATTTAAAAAGCAAAAATGTATACCTTAACACATAAAAGCTAAAAAGCTTTTAACTAAAAAGCTAAAGTAAAATCTAAATTACTAAAAAGAAAAGTAAAATCAATCTTTGTTTGAGGGATGTGGAGCCTCAGCTTCTTAATAAGTTCCAAATTTATCACTGGAAAATTGATAAGTGCTGACTAAGTGCTCTAAAATAAATACAAATAGTGTGCCTTGTCTATGTATTATACATTGGTATCCCCAGTATGATTAACTGATTAGTCCTTCCATTATTTGAAATCATAATAACGATGTTTAAAATATTTTCAAATAGATGCTGTAAGCACTGTTTTTTTTCATGATCTTTTCAGATGATCGTATCACCTTGACCTTCACTCACATGGATTTAGAGCTTTACAATACCTGTAACCATGACTACGTAACAGTTTATGATGGAGATGATGTGAACGGTACTGTGGTGGGAACATATTGTGGCAGCACTGTTCCAGCATCTATCACGTCTCAGGGGTCGGCCATGACGGTCCAGTTTACATCAGATGCATCAGTTCAAAAGTCTGGTTTCCGAGCCCTGTATACTAAATCTGTTTCCAGTAAGTATTAATATATGACAAGCTAAAAAATGTTTTTTCTATAGTTGTTAATTTCTGTGTCATTTGGTCTCTTGTGGAGAGTTCTCTCATCGGCATCATACCACATCTTCTTTTTTATATTATATGTAGGTGTTTAAGAATTAGTATAAGCAGAAAATGCAAGAGCTGTAAGTCAAAATTATACAAAGGGATGTTAAAGAAACAAAATTTTGATTTGCATTTAATTGTTTTAGAAGAAAATACTTTCTGTTTTCATTGTAAAAGGAAAATTAAAATTAGTTCAAAAGTCTCTAAAGTTTACCATTTTCTTTCTAGATACTGTGAACCAACTTATTTTTGTGGATACTTTATTTCCCGATTTTCAAATTCACTTGATGTTGTTAGATAAGGAAAGATCTTAGATTAAAATTTTCACGACAATTTATATTCACGTTATTTTTCTAATCGCAAAAGTCGTGGAAATAAATCTTGAAAATCAGTTGGTTTACAATAGTACATACAGTTTAATGATTATCTGTTTTTAGGTTGTGGTGCCAACTTTACAGCAGAACACGGTAGTTTTACCAGTCCAGGATATCCTAATGAGTACCCAATGGACACAGAGTGTGTATGGACTATATATGCCCCACCTGGAAATAATATTTTGATTGCATTCAGGTAAATAAATGACCATATGAAAAAATTAAAGTGTTAACTTGAAAATGTTTTGAATATTTTTCAGAATTATTCCTATCAACAAATGTAATTATTTTTCATTTTGATGATTCCAAATAAGGGGACATTTTCTTTTATTATACCCACGCAACGAAGTTGCGAAGGGTATAATGTTTTTGACCCGTCCGTCCGTCCGTCCGTCCGTCAGTCCGTCAGTCCTGTTTCTTGTCATCGCAACTCCTCTCAAACCACACAACAGAATTTCACGAAACCTTTTCAGATAATAAGGACATACTATGTAGTTGTGCATATCGACGGGAAATTCCGATTCAATTTTTTTTCTAGGAGTTACGCCCCTTTGAACTTATTTACTTTAATGTACTACTGCAACAGTTTGTCATCGCAACTCCTCTCAAACCACTCAACAGAATTTCACGAAACCTTTTCAGATAATAAGGACATACTATGTAGTAGTGCATATCGATGGAAAATTGCGATTCAATTTTTTTTCTAGGAGTTACGCCCCTTTGAACTTATTTACTTTAATGTACTACTGCAACAGTTTGTCATCGCAACTCCTCTCAAACCACACAACAGAATTTCACGAAACCTTTTCAGATAATAAGGACATACTATGTAGTTGTGCATATCGACGGGAAATTCCGATTCAATTTTTTTTCTAGGAGTTACGCCCCTTTGAACTTATTTACTTTAATGTACTACTGCAACAGTTTGTCATCGCAACTCCTCTCAAACCACTCAACAGAATTTCACGAAACCTTTTCAGATAATAAGGACATACTATGTAGTAGTGCATATCGACGGAAAATTGCGATTCAATTTTTTTTCTAGGAGTTACGCCCTTTGAACTTATTTACTTTAATGTACTACTGCAACAGTTTGTCATCGCAACTCCTCTCAAACCACACAACAGAATTTCACGAAACCTTTTCAGATATTAAGGACATACTATGTAGTTGTGCATATCGACGGGAAATTGCGATTCAATTTTTTTTCTAGGAGTTACGCCCCTTTGAACTTATTTACTTTAATGTACTACTGCAACAGTTTGTCATTGCAACTCCTCTCAAACCACACAACAGAATTTCACGAAACCTTTTCAGATAATAAGGACATACTACGTAGATGTGCAAAGCAACAGGAAATTACGATTTAATTTTTTTTCTAGGAGTTATGCCCCTTTGAACTTATTTGCTTCAATGTACTTCTGCAACAGTTTGTCATCTCAACTCCTCTGAAAACACTCAACAGAATTTCATGAAATTTTGTAGATAATAAGGACATACTATGTAGATGTGTATATTGACAGGAAATTATTATTCAGTATTTTTTTCTTATACAATTTTTTTTTCTTATACTTATTTAATTTCTCCAATGACAATGTGGGGACGTGGGGTATGTGAGCGTGCTCACTAAGGTTCTTTAATTTTGTGGAAGACAGGCATACTATGAAGGCATGGGACAGCTGCTTGGTTCAATATCTCTACAATATTGGTTCAAACACAAAAGTTTTGCCCATAAAAGTTTGCACCTTCTAAAAAATCAACACACCTAGGAAAAAAATATTTGGAGTAATTATTCACAGACATAGAAACATACTAACATTTAGCAAAAAGTGTAACTATGCAAACATACAAGCATCAAGTAAAAATTTTACCATGTACAATGAATCAATAGAATCCAAAATAATATTGTTTCAATTTGTCTTTCAGTTTCTTCAGCTTAGAGGATCATTTACCAACTTGTGCCATGGATTATTTAGAGCTTAGAGAAAGAAATGTTCATGGCAGGTTATTAGGTCGTTACTGTGGTAACCAAGCACCATCTAACTTGACAGCTGTCAATGGATTGTGGATAAAATTTAGGTCAGATGATAGTCTGACAGAACAAGGATTTATAGCTCAGTACAGTACAGGTAAATGCTGTTCAATTTAAACATATGGTACATTGTTCTAGGGGATTAAAGCACTTCAAAATGGGTTATTCACTTGCAAATTTAGAATATTCTTATATTTCCACTACTTGACACCCTCTCATAGTTGTGATTTAGAAGTACTCTCACTGTGTACCATGTTGGATCTTTTTGGAACAACCATAAACAAGGTTTTGTTGAAAATTTTGTAGTACTTTGAAATGATTCATTTAAACTTCCAATTTATATTGCAATATTTTGAGAAAATACAAATGTCCAAAATATAAAATAATAACAAAAACAGTGAAAGTTATCTCATGCACTAGGCATATTTGTGCATAAATGTGTTCAGTCATGAGATGAATGTGTTCACATAAATGTATTTGTTGATTAGTTATGCTTTTAATTGCATTGACATTTAATGAAAATAATAAACCCTTACTGTTGTATGACACTATTTATTAATACATGTGTGTGAAATATGTAAAAAATTAAGCTTCCAATATCCATATCATTGCATTAATTTGAAAGGTCTGAATTTTATTTGAAGTATAAGATGCAAGAATTTAAAAACAAACAGATTCTGTAAAAATGTATTCTCTTGTAGTATATGGAGGGACATTGTCAGGAAGATCTGGACAAGTTGCCTCCCCTAGATATCCTCGTGCATACCCTAACAATGCTGATTATGTATGGACCATATCAACAGATGTTGGGACCAGAATTAGGATTACTTTTATGATGCTATTTATGGAGCGTTATGGTGCCAATGATCAGTGCACATACGATTATATTGAGGTTTGTATGTGTATGAGATGCTTTATTTTCTCACGTGATTTATACTGCTTTTTCTTGTTATCCTTTATATTATAATGGTCTTACTTCTAAAGTTGAATGAAGATGGAGCTTTGAAGACATTTCATGACTCCCAAATTATCAATCTGTGATTCAGATTACCAAAAGATAATTACTCAACATAATTATCAATTGATATTTAACCAGCATTACGTGACTAGTCCTTAATGTTATTGACATGGGATTAGCATATTTAGATGGGTGACAGAGAGGGCTGGCTAACACCCCTCCTTGGTCAGGAAAAAAGAGCCTTTTTTCATGGAATCTTTAATAAGTTTTGCCTTGTGCCATTAGCACTATTTTTCCATAATGGACAATTGTACATCCCCCTCCCCCTTTTTTTTTAACTCTAGATCTGCTGCAGCAGTATATGAATGTACTTTCAGAAGAGTTTGTCTGTTGCTCACCAAAAATGCTGTATCAAAATAGCTAATCTGGTTTCCATATTCTTAACATTGTATTATAAATTGTAAAACAATCACTAAGTATGAAATATTTGGGTTATGCAGTGAAAGTCTTTAAATGTGGATAGTAATTTTATCTCTTCAGTTCAGAGATGGTGATCAAGCTGACAGTCCTGTATTATCAAGTTATTGTGGGACAACTCTTCCTGCTCCTTTCTTAACCACCACTAATCAACTGAGAGTTAGGTTTTTGACAGACTTTGCTAGCTTTGGTAATGGTTTCCTGTTTAAATGGGAGGCAACCACAGACCAGTCAGTATCTACAACTGTATCACCAACTACAGCAACAGGTAATATAGGATAGAATTTTTAAACACATTTTTTTGTTGTGCTTGAATAGTCAGCTAAGCAATATTCTCTGAACGAGAGACAGTTTCCTAATTCCTAATTTGGAGACAATCTCCTGATCTGGAGACAAATTGATACAAAACATACTGAAGATCATGAATAACTATTCAAGCACAACAAAAAAATGTGTTTAATAATTTCTACATAGGAAATACCTGTACCAAGTCAGGAATATGACAGTTGTTTTCCATCATTTGATGAGTCAGCTTTCAATTGGCCATTTGACAATGGAATTTCTGTTTTGAAATTTCTTAGTAGTTCAACATTTTTATGCCCCACCTACGATAGTAGAGGGGCATTATGTTTTCTGGTCTGTGCGTCCGTTCGTCCGTCCGTCTGTTCGTTCGTTCGTTCGTTCGTTCGTTCGTTCGTCCGTTCGTTCGTCCGTCTGTCCCGCTTCAGGTTAAAGTTTTTGGTCAAGGTAGTTTTTGATGAAGTTGAAGTCCAATCAACTTGAAACTTAGTATACATGTGCCCTATGATATGATCTTTCTAATTTAAATGCCAAGTTAGAGTTTTGACCCCAATTTTACGGTTCACTGAACATAGAAAATGATAGTGCAAATTTCAGGTTAAAGTTTTTGGCTTCAGGTTAAAGTTTTTGGTCAAGGTAGTTTTTGATGAAGTTGAAGTCCAATCAACTTGAAACTTAGTATACATGTGCCCTATGATATGATCTTTCTAATTTAAATGCCAAATTAGAGTTTTGACCCCAATTTTACGGTTCACTGAACATAGAAAATGATAGTGCAAATTTCAGGTTAAAGTTTTTGTCTTCAGGTTAAAGTTTTTGGTCAAGGTAGTTTTTGATGAAGTTGAAGTCCAATCAACTTGAAACTTAGTATACATGTGCCCTATGATATGATCTTTCTAATTTAAATGCCAAATTAGAGTTTTGACCCAATTTTACGGTTCACTGAACATAGAAAATGATAGTGCAAATTTCAGGTTAAAGTTTTTGGTCAAGGTAGTTTTTGATAAAGTAGAAGTCCAATCAACTTGAAACTTAGTATACATGTTCCCTTTGATAAGATCATTCTAATTTTAATGCCAAATTAGAGAATTTAGTCCAATTTCACAGTCCTTTAAACATAGAAAATGATAGTGCGAGTGGGGCATCCGTGTACTGTGGACACATTCTTGTTATTTGAAAATTTAACAATGCATCTTTATTTAAAGCAGCACAGATATCAACATGATAACTCCAACATAAATCTTATAGCAACATATCATACCATATCTACTGCATTTAAAATATTTTCTTTCTTCAGTGCCAGGATGTGGAGGTGATATTAACCTCACACCATCATCAAGACAACAAACAATTACCTCTCCTGGATATCCTAACGGTTATGCTCACAACTTGAATTGTGTCTGGAGAATAACTGCTCCAGAAGGTTTTAAAGTGTGGGCAAACATTACTGATATAAGCCTTGAATCACATGGGACATGTAACTATGACTATGTCATGCTGTCTCAAGGTGAGTAAGAATAAAAAATGGTAGATATATATTGTGGAAAATATTTTGATGCATTACCAACTAACACAGAAATTGTGCTTTGCATGTGATATTTATGCCCCATTCATGGGCATTATGTTTTCTGGTCTGGGTCCATTCATCCATCTGTTCGTCCGTCCGTTCGTCCCGCCTCAGGTTAAAGTTTTTGGTCGAAGTAGTTTTATTTGAAGTTGAAGTCCAATCAACTTGAAACTTAGTACACATGATCCTTATGATATGATCTTTCTAGTTTTTATGCCAAATCAGAGATTTTCCCCCATTTTCACGGTCCATTGAACATAGAAAATGATAGTGTACTATGAACACATTCTTGTTTTGTTGTTTTTTCAACTCCATTATATAATTGTCTTATATTTGGATAGATAATTTATGCCAAAATGAGCTTATTATAAATACATTAAGGACAGTAATTTTTGTCTCTAAAAAAACATTTGATGGTATACTTATTTATTAGGATTAACTTTAGTATAATTCTTATTAACCATCATTATCGCTATTTTGTGCAATTTTCCTTTGATCTTTTTTGGTGATAATTTTTGGGATACAATTGCTTTCAAGCAATTTGTAGACTTATACCGGTGGCTCAGAGCAATTGCCCTCATGTCAATCGTTTTATTCTAAACATTAAGGAACATCTCAGATTCTTATGATTGTCTTGCTTTAAAAGGTAAAAACAAACAAAGGGATTGAACTTAATCAACTTTCCTATAATGTTCTTTTCATAATCTTCATGTTTGATAATTCCCTTGACTTATATGCATGTTTTTTAACAACACGGAAAATCAGAATTAAGCAGTATTTATATTTAGTGTAGTTATAAATTTAGAAACACGTCAGAGGGAATTCCCAGTTTTGATAAAATGCGAGAGTTCTCTGAATACCGATAAATCTATTTCTGTTATATAAGAACTGAATTGGAGTTTTTCTTATATGTTACCGTTATGAAACTGATATTTGAGATTGTACTTCCATAAAGAAATAGAGAACATCTTGCCCCAGGGTTTGTTTTGGAAATTATGCCGCATAGTTTTCTTGACTTTAAGGGGTTTTAGATTGAATGGTTGCTCTGGATTCCCCACTCAATTAATTAATTTATAACTCATGGGATCTTTTCTATGTATGTCTGCTATTGAGGTTTATTGTTGTTGCATAATTTTGAATCATATGCATCATTTAAATTAAAATAAAAGTATTCCACATCGTAGAACACCCCTTCAGGCGAAACGAAGTCTTCCATATTATTGTTTCGAGTTGTCTCCCTTCCGGAAGTAACTTCCGTGAATTCTGAATCAAAACAAGACGTCGAGTATTAGACTAGCTCGTTCTGTCAAAAAACGTCGTATTATATTAAAAACGAATGCAATTTAAACCGATAAATGTGTACTGAAAGGAGCCATGATCACTGACTCAAAGGATATTAAATATTTAAAGAGTAAGGAATGGGGTTCCTCCTAGAATTAACGTAGGAAAATAGGTGATAAGATACGAAGTGAAATACCTTCCATACCTGTCAACCTCTGAAAATGAAAAGTCAGGTCATGACCTGCATTGAGAAAAAAAATCTCAGGTCATAACGCGTACGACATTTTGCGGGCTCAATTGAAGAACAAAAATATGTTTACATATAATTTATATAGTCAATATGTATATGAAACAGTTGGAACATGTATACAAGTTTATTTCAGACTATTGTTATATTCCATAGTAGCAGACTTGGCATTCTTTAAAAGAACTGCACTTGGTTTCAGTTCATAGCAATGCAAATGTGTATTCATTTTACAAGAAAGAAGAGCACACAGTGTATCCTTATTAAGATCAGCCCTACACTCTGTAGCTATTTTCTTTACTAAAGAAAATGCCCTCTCACTGTCTGCATTGCTGTTTGGCAAAACCAGTAATGTTTTAGCAAGTTTTGACAAAACAAAAAATCTTGGCTTGTTTTCAACTACCACTTTGTTATTTTCAACTGAAAGGGCCCTCTTTACTATTTGGGTGGTTTTAGTTTTTCCACAGGAATAACCTGAAGCTATTTCACAGCTCAGGTAAACAGTCCTACATTTTGACTTTTGGTTACATTGAAAAAGACCGATAAAACCGAAGGTCGCATTACTTCTAAATACCGGAAACAATTCCGGTCAGAAATCCGGGTGAAACGGGTAATGTTAGAAATTCCCGGGACCCGCCGGGTAAAGAAAAACTCCCGGGTGAGAGGTGAAAATAACGGGTGTCACCCGCAAAAAACGGGTGAGTTGACAGGTATGACCTTCTCTCACTCTGAGTCTCAGTGACTACTGTGGCAAGTAAACTTGGAATTGATAGTACAAAAATAAAGCACAATAGGCCTAATTACATTGTTCATACACTTTTATCCGGGTTTGGCTATTTTGTAACTATTTTACATGTGCAGTTGAATTAGTTTTGAAAATAATATTATCCAGCTACATGTATGACATGTATACATGTGTCAATGAAACAATGGCAATCGTATCCCTCAGAGCAATCTGCTCTTTGATTCATATCATGCTACTCGCTTGAGATGGAAAATTATCGCTAGAAATTAAGGAGGCACGTGGCTTTGCTAATGAAATTGACAAGAAATTGACGTCATAGGTAAAATAGCGATAAACAGATTATCATTGGTCATCTCAACTCATTGCTTTTCTCGCTTCCCCCATATGGGCTCAAACGAGAAAAAGCAATATCGTTGATATGATCAATGATAATCTATAAATATATAGGAAAATGTTATAATATGAAATTGTTATTTTTAATTCTCATAGGAGCTTTGCAAAGGAGGGAGACATATTTAGGAAAGTTCTGTGGGCGAGTAGCCAATACTCAACCAATGGTTACAGAAATGAATAGTCTGATGGTTACTTTGGTAACAGATCAGTCTGTTAATTATACTGGATTCTCCATCACAGTCAAATCAGGTATGATTTATCTCCCTTAGCTCTTGTGAAAAGATTAACACAATTATGAAAAATAATATCATTTTTTTTTTTTATTTTGAGGTCTAGATATTAAGGGCTTTAATCATATCTCTTTCATTTCATTGAATTTTTCAGTATAATGTTTCAATTTTGCTAAAATTATCATATTGCCTGTTTATATTTAGAATATTTAAATTAGATTATAATGTTTATTTCATGTTATCCTTAAGAAATACAAAGAAACTAATTTTGCGAGCTTGCAACATTTATATTCTATATTCAGTAAGCAAAATATAGCATTCCTAGATGACGTTGTCAGTGTCATCACATTTAGGGATCTATTTTCAGGGATTGAGGAACAATTTATATTTTATGGATATTTTGATTTTATGGTTTTGCCAAAGAATGCATTCAAATCTATTCAAAATTTGTAATTTATTGAACAGTTGAATTCATGTTTAACCTTAACAGATGAAATCCTAGAACATTGGCATCTCATGAATCATAATGGATCCACAGTATTTAATTGTATACTTATTAAATTTTGTATTATATTTAATTTCATATACAAAAAGGTGCAAAAAATGGGGACAAAAGCAAATTTTTAGGTGAAAAGAAATAGACAAAACAATTTAAAATGTATTTTCAATATATGGTGCATTCTTGAATAAATGATTTAATTTCTAGTTCATATAAAATATATATTTTTTTTTTCAGTATGTGGAGGCAGGATCTATGGAAGCAGTGGTAGGATAGCAAGTGACAATTATCCTAACTCCTACCCAGCTAATTCTAACTGTTCATGGGTGATTATTGTGCCTACTGGTAGAACTGTAAGAGCTCAGTTCAATGGAACTTTTAACATTGCTGGATCTGGTTCTGGTTGTCAAGGAGATTATATCCAGGTATGTTTAGTTTAAGCTGACATTGCTTGACCTGTTTATGGTTTTCATGAAGCCTTGCCATATTTGTAGAGGTTGACCAATCTTTTCCAGTACTTCTGAAGAGAGTGACTTCTTATTTGGTCAGCAGCTTGACACTTCAAACATGTAAATAGATACAAGAAGATATGGTATGAGTGTCAATGAGACAACTCTACATCAAAGCTACAATTTGTAAAAGTAAACCATTATAGGTCAAAGTACGGTCTTTAAGCACTCTTTCAGATCCCTACTTATTGTGTCCTGATACTTTGAATCATGAGTGCTTGTGGGTAAACATAGCATGATTACCACTGCAACTTCTTGCTACTATTGAAAATGCTGATTTTTTTTAATTCCATATGATATCTCACTCTTTAGGTATTAAAATTTCATTGACCAGTAAACAGAAGCCAATTTAAAGAGTGTTACATATTATTGCATTTAACTGTTTTTTCAGCTACTTACTGGTTCCAATGAAAATGCACCACCAATGGGAAATGCAGCACAAGGAAAATACTGTGGTACCAGTCCTCCTCAACCATTAGAGACTACAAGCCATTTTATGTATGTCAAATTTATATCAGATGGAAGTAACAATGCTGCTGGATTTTCAATGGTCTTCAATGAAGTTCAAGTGACCTGTGGGGGTCATCTGACCTTGAGCAATTCAGTGACCAGTGGTTATTTCACATCACCAAATTACCCTAGTAATTACACGCATAACGTGGAATGTGTTTGGATTATAACAGCACCTGCTAATGAGAGGATTCAGATTGATTTTGATGAACGTTTTAGAATAGAAAATCACATGAGGTATGTATGTCAGCAGAGATGGGACAAAATCCTTTTCTGTATTTGTAAACTTATGTTGATCAAGAAAACTGCCATTCAGAAGATGTACAAAAAACATTCACAAAAAAGAAACAAAATGACAAAACATTTACTTAACTTTGATTTTTATGCCCTTCCTAGGAAAGAAGGGGACAGCTTATTTTTGGGGTTTGTGTGTCTATCTGTCCATTCACCCAATTTCAGTTGTAATCCTTGGTTTAATATACCTGTATGTTAATGTTTTGTTTTAAGATAATATACCATCAAGTTGTTGTCAAATTTGTTATTAACAATTCACAAAAACAATTTGCTGCGACTATTATTTGCGCTTGCTATTATAGTGTATTCTATTGCATCAGAAATGTTTCAATTAAGAGATGGTATCTCTCTGTAGCAAAATGGTAAAGTTTGGTTGAAATTTAGACATACCAATTACTTACCTTACAAATATTTTCTTTCACATGACAGCTGTGGATTTGATTTCATTGAGTTGAGAGATGGAGGTACAACTAATTCCCCCTCACTTGGTAAATTTTGTGGCATCACTAGACCTGGAACAGTGAAGTCCACAGGGAATGTTATGTATGCCAGATTTAGAACTGATGGAAGTGCTTTCTTTACAGGTTTCAAAGCAAATTATAAAATTGGTAAGTATGTTTTTTATCTTTTGTTGATAGTCATTAAAGGAGAATTGGGTTTGCTGTTTCACTGTTTCAAGGCATCAACAATGTATTAGTTTGTGGTTAGATCAGTTTACAGTTTACAGCATCTAGTGGTGGGTCAACAAAATATAATCTCATGTAAATATGAAGTTTAGTTTTTGATAATTTTTTTTTTTTTTTTTTTTTTTTTTTTTTTATTATATTATAAACCTTTCCATTATGTAAGTTTTATACATGTATGAAATATATTAGAAAATAGTACAATATATATGAAAAATAAGGTATTCAATTATTATTTTTTTTTTTTAGCAACATGTGGAGGAACGATTCGTGGTCAATCTGGATACATTCAAAGTCCAAACTTTCCCTCGCCATATGACAGTAATATGGATTGTGAATGGTACATCCATGCACCAACAGGACATTATATGACCTTCAACTTTTTGTCCTTTAACCTTCAGTATGGAAGTAACTGTACAGTGGTTGACTATGTAGAGATCAGAGAACATAATTCTACAGGTTTGTTAGGTTATAAAGGAGAAAAAGAGAAGACTTCTATTGTAGTGGTAGTGTATCGGAACTACACAAAAACCTATCAAAATACAAAAAGCTAAAACCTTGAAAAAAAAAAGTCATTTTAAAAGAATGAAGGTGACCAGTACTATCCTGTACCTATAAGCTGTATTGTTTCTGGTTTGAAATAAACTGAACTATTTAAAAACATGTCTTATTTTAAAAAAAATAAAAAAAATCTTAATTTTTAAAACCCGAACATTCCAGTTTTTGATATTGCCATTTTTTTATGAAAGACTTTCCATTTTCAATTTTCCTTGGAGTTCCCTATTTTTGTTGTTTTAATTTTTTCCATTCAGATTAATCTATTTACAACACTTAATGTAAAAATAAGATATGTTAAATTTCACAGGGATATTTTAAATTAATATGATTGCAAGAATTGAATTGCACAATTTTGATGATTTAAAAATATTTAATGGGATTAAAATAATGAAAAATTCTCAATTAAGCTACTGACTGCTACAGAAAAAAATCTAACTATATGTGTGCAGTAGTCCCTGAAATCATGTTATAGGCAATCATTTTTTAATAGAAACAACTCTCTAAATATGAAAAAGAAATTGATATTAAAATATTGTATAACAAACAACAAACTATAGGAGCTACAAGGTTGCAATCTATATTGGTTGTACATGAATGAAAAACTCCAACTCAATATACAAGCACATCATAAATTGACTTCGAAAGGTTTAAAATATAGTCTTTAACAATAGACCAACATCTGTTCAAACTGACAAGGCCTAAGACTGTTTTACCACAAATATTTTTTAAAATAAAACCTACTTTTCTTACAGGTCCATTATTAAAGAGAGCTTGTGGAAGCAGCACCCCAGCATCTGTTGATACATCTGACAGTTTTGCCTATGTTAGATTTAAATCAAACAGTGCATCCAATCTACCTGGATTTAAACTGGCTTTCCATGCTAGTGTTGAAGGTAACTCATTTGAACTTATTGATTTAACTGTTTTTGCTTTTTCAAAAAATATATTATCTTTTAATTCTTTAATTTTAATCCAAAATCTTGTCTTCAACATCTGTCTACTGACATTTGAAATATTTGTAGCTATCAGCAATGTCTTATGATTACTTGAACTCTTACATTTACAAATCATCTAAATAGACTATTTTTATATTACTGACTCTTGGCTCTAGAGATTAAAAAAGTGTGTACAGGTTACCTACCTTGGTAGGAAATTCTAGAACTCTGTCAATTAGGAGTAACTAAAAAAAGTAAAATCAAGCTAACAATATTTTTTTTTTTTTTTTTTTTTAAATTTTCTTAAGCAACAAAATCATCTATCAAAAAAACAATTAATTTACCTTTGATAGGTTGCCCATTATGGCATTTGAATAAAGTTTTGTTTATATTTGATTAATTTCAGAATGTGGTGGTTATCTTACAACACCAATAGGTAGCTTTTCATCGCCAAACTTCCCAGGGCGATATCCACATTCAAGAACCTGTGAATGGAAGATAAGAGTTCCACATGGACGCCGTGTGACTTTGAACTTTGACAGCTTTAACATTGAAGCCAGCAGAACTTGTTATGATTATGTTGATGTAAGTATTGTTACTTGGATAATGGATACTTGTTAAAAAGAAGATGTGGTATGATTGCCAATAAGACAACCCTTCACAAAAGACCAAAATGACACAGAAATTAACAACTATAGATCACCGTACTACCTTCAACTTGAGCAAAGTCTTTTTATTGTTAAGTGAACTAAGAGGGAAAATGTAATTAAAAAAAAAAAATAGTTTCCTTTGAAGCTAAATTTTGATCGGGAGCAAACTTTGCAACAATCGTCCAATAAGGATGCTTAGTTTTAGAATTGCTTTGCCTATGTTCTATAAAGGGATGAACATGGACGACTTTGCCATTAATAGTAAATTCTGAAAATACATTGTAATAGTCTGGAAAAAAACCCATCAATAAAAAAAACCCAATAACTGATCTTATTTAAATAAGATTTTAATAAAAGGGTCTTAAAAAAACTCTTTATGTGTATCTCTTATAGAAAAAAATAACCTATGACATGTATGACCCAACTTCTTGACAAATATGTTGAACATAAGTGAGCTTAAGTATAGTTTTCTTTTGGGAGAAATGCAATTTCAAACATCACAATCAGATAGCAAGGACTTTGGTTATTTGTAGTGACATAGTTTTCCGTTCACAGGTTTATAATGGAATTTTGGACGACTCGCCTCTCTTCAGAAGAGTTTGTGGTGAGACAAATCCAGGTATAATCCAGTCCTATGGGAACACTATGAAGGTTATATTTAGGACAGATGGTTCTATCAGTAATGGTGGATTCAGGGCATCATATTCATCACAGGAAGATACAGGCAAGATATAATAAAAATAATTTAATATATATTTTCTTTAACAAAATAAAAGAATTTGAAAAATCTTGCTAAAGGTCAATTCCTTTCACTATAATTACTGAAGTAAAAGATATGACTGAAAATGAATGATTAAAATTATGAACAAAACATGTATCTGACCAAATTACTCTAAAATGTTTCAGCATTCAAACCACTAAGAGTGGGGTCTACCAAAAGCTGTCATTAAATTAAGTCTGAAAGATCCAAAGGCATCTGCTTGTTGATACAGCTAAATAGTAAAATCACAAAAATACTGAACTCCGAGGAAAATTCAAAACAGAAAGTCCTTAAAGGGAAACTTCGCAAAAAAATCAAAAATTGATATTATGTTCATTCTGTATAAAAATGCTCAAATTCATAGATATTAAAGTTTTATTCCGCTAAATAAGCGATCACCATCGATTTTAAATTTAGAGTATCAATTCTCTGCTTTTGGCCATTTTGTCTTCTTACCCGATTAATAACAACGATATGTCTATAAACCACAAAGGAACAAAACTACAGTAACCGATGTAGTCGTAATTGCGTGTCGATATCTTGTCAATCGTACGGTTGTTTTATCCGACTAACTAACTTGATATGGAAAATATTCTTATTTTTTTAAATTACCATGGTCTGTTGTTTTTAAACTGTTGATATTGGAATTAGGTAAAAAGTCAAAGTTGAAATCATAAATAAGTGTTCCGTGAAATTGTTTTCGAAAATCTAATTTGTTCATAATTCTTTAAAGTAATAAATTTTTTTCAAATAAATTCTGATCTTCCCTCATCTGATCACCAGCATGGCTAAAGGTATTACTTCCAAAGGTATTGTGAGGGGTGTGAGGTGACACGTCCAGGTATTCAAGCGATTTCCTGTCGGGCTTGCAAGTTCATGCATCGTTTCACTTCTGCAGGTATTGATCAGTGTACACGGTCGATAACTTATAACTTTCCATTTTGAACTATCAGATGTATAATATACAACTCGGTCTTACTTGTCATTACTAAACTCATACGCTTGTTTTTAAATAATATTTCTGGTGTAAAGAATATTATTCATAAAAACATAAATAATACCCTAAAAATAAGATTTGATGAAATTAAAATCTATTTGAAAATTTTTTCCAAGGGTGAATTTGGGAAAATGTAATATATATACTCATTGTCAATAGTGAAGGACAGGTTTGAACATACCAGAAATATTGATTTAATAAAATGTACGCACTTGTCGACGATTCGTTTATACGACTGGGTAGAAAGTTACGGAACTATAGCGCAATTTAAAATATATACATTGAACATAAGAAAAAAACATATATTTTGAATAAATTGGGGTAAAAGTTTTGTAAATAGACTAGTCCACGTATGCCAACAGTATGTTATCATCGAATGTCGATAGACTATTCAAGTGTATAGAAGATAGAAGAAGACAAGGGGAGGAGGAGGAGGAGGAGAGGAGGAGAGAAAGAGGGGGGGAGAGGAAGAAGGAGAGAAAGAAGGGAAAAAGAAGTATTGGAAATCTTTTCATACAGATTGAAACTCATGGTCCATACCTGTCAACTCACCCGTTTTTTGCGGGTGACACCCGTTATTTTCACCTCTCACCGGGAGTTTTTCTTTACCCGGCGGGTCCCGGGAATTTCTAACATTACCCGTTTCACCCGGATTTCTGACCGGAATTGTTTCCGGTATTTAGAAGTAATACGACCTTCGGTTTTATCGGTCTTTTTCAATGTAACCAAAAGTCAAAATGTAGGACTGTTTACCTGAGCTACGTAACGATATGAAGAGACAACACAGCTACAAGATGAGTTCAGTGACTATCAGTTGACCCCATTAGATGAACTTCCACTTTGCACTTCCCCTGAAACTGACATTGGTACATTTTGGGGAGAAATGTCCAAGTTGCATGACATTTTTCTTAACAAGCCAAGATTTTTTGTTTTGTCAAAACTTGCTAAAACATTACTGGTTTTGCCAAACAGCAATGCAGACAGTGAGAGGGCATTTTCTTTAGTAAAGAAAATAGCTACAGAGTTTAGGGCTGATCTTAATAAGGATACACTGTGTGCTCTTCTTTCTTGTAAAATGTATACACATTTGCATTGCTATGAACTGAAACCAAGTGCAGTTCTTTTTAAAGAATGCCAAGTCTGCTACTATGGAATATAACAATAGTCTGAAATAAACTTGTATACATGTTCTAACTGTTTCATATACATATTGACTATATTGACTATATAAATTATATGTAAACATATTTTTGTTCTTCAATTGAGCCCGCAAAATGTCGTACGCGTTATGACCTGAGATTTTTTTTCTCAATGCAGGTCATGACCTGACTTTTCATTTTCAGAGGTTGACAGGTATGATGGTCCGATATGCATGTAATATTTGCCACATGACGCCCATAGTTCTTTCTACCATCATCATCTTATTCTTTGATATTGCTGTAAACATCGATGGTTCACACCCAAACAAAATGGAAGTAATGTACCTTCAGAGCTTCTGCGTGTTATGCACTTGTGAAACTTAATATATAGACGAAATTTCTGTATTGAAATGAATCTACATCTCACAAACAGGATTTTCAAATAACGATTTTGAGTAATCACCTTAATACAAACCAATATACACAAATGGCAAGATATAACCATGAAGGAATTTATTTTTTGTCAGACACAAGAACTCATCACTATCATAAACGTATACGTATATATGCATGCAGTTTCAAATATCATGAACAAGCGGTCGATGTCGATAGTCCGTTTTCTAACTGTTCAGAGTAAGACATGTCACTTGTTCATTCTTGGAAGCCTTCATATTCCCCGTCCAACGATGGGAACTCTTTCTGATTGTGTTGACTATAAATGCTTGTATGGTAATTCTGTCGTTTATCTGTACAAGTGGTTGCATTTCCTCTCATTTCCCAACAAACAAACGAAAGAAACGCTACTAGTCTGCTTTCTCTGGAGCTCATCTTCAATGGCGCTTATACGTCAGGAAACTTACAATTTCTCGCTACATTGAAGCCCTGTTGATGACCCTCTGCTGTTGTTTTTTATTTGGTCGGGTTGTTGTTTCTTTGACACATTCCCCATTTCCATTCTCAATTTTATGTATACTAATAATGATTGTTTCAAGAACAACGATGTATGGACGAACTATTCTAAATTCGTCAATATCAGTTATGCATGACTAAAATATAAGTTTTACAACTACTGTATTACTCATTTGGATGAATGACGGCTATCATGTTCAACATTGCACAAATATTATCATAAAATTTAAAAAAAAGATGTACAAAAATCCTCAAAAATAATAATGCCTTAGCTTAGATATTTGGTATTCTTTTCACAAAAAGTTCGTGTAAATGATTGTCCAATGAATTTAATTATGTGAAAATGAAATGTTAAAAAGAAACTAAAAAAAAAAATCATGCATGTTGTATGCTGTATTTTTTTTTCAATTAAAAACTTTAAAATTGCGATAGTTTTATAATCATTTAAACATAGCCAGATTTGAATACAAGTTAAGAAATTCCGGTAAAGTCAATGATATCAAACAGATGTGCAATGGTATATCAAATTGGGTAATATTGCATTTAGTTTTTATTAAAGATTAAAACTAATATTTTTTACTACATATTTGAATCTTTACGCCAATTGCCGCTAAAAAAGTAATCAAAAATTGTTTCCTTTTATCTTTATACACTTTCGGAATTACGAATCTGAATTTTATTTTCAATTAATTTACACAATTTTTAAAATTATTGTATCTTTATTCTCATAGTGTATTAAATCTTAGTGTATTTTTTTTAAATACAGCATACTCTTTCTAATCCTTTCTGTTTATCCTTTCCAAATAACAACATTCATACCTGTGTACGCTTGAACTCACACCTGCGGCTAAATAGCTACAAGGTAAACGAATTGACCTCAAGCCGAGAAATATACAGTGACCTTTACAAAATAATATACACACTCTGCTCACACATTAGTTGCATTAAAATGATTATCAAAACAATAACGGTAAATAGAACTGAAATATTTTCAGTTCAATATCAGTAAAAATGTTTAATAAATATTTTATGAAAAAAATCTCAACAATAATTAATGAAATTTATTCGAAAACATTTACTAGAGATAATTTTATAGGAGTTTAATTCAATCAATACAAAACGGTATATGCATATTCATTTTCGTTCATTCTTATATTGTGGTTAATAACTACTACCACTCGTCATCTGTGCGCTTTTAATTACTTATATTGTCGATAAGCTATAAGAGTTAAACAGATTTTATTTTTTCCCAGAATTCAACAAATCGGGCTAAAACGTCACGACCCACTCGAGAATTCAACCAAAAAAGTTACAAATTTTCTCCATTATTAGAAGGAATATAAATTTAAAACTTTGCAAATGTGTTTTTTATGTTAAGATGAACATAATTAGATGATAAGTAAAAAATCGTGGAATTTCCCTTTAATCAAATGGCAAAATCAAATAATAAAACACATCAAACGAATGGACAATATTTGTCATATTCCTGAGTTGGTACAGACATCAGTGTTCTCCCCAGGCCGTTTTAGCGCTGCGATTTTCAGCGCTATTCCTATTTCCCGCTGTCCTATTGCACTGACCGCAGCGCTGTCCAACACAAGCGCATCGCTATATTTTTTTTCGTATTTTTTCAAATTTTTCAGATTTCCAACTTATTTTTCACTTCGGATCATGTGATCGACTGGTTTACGATTTTTGAATGAATTATTTCCCTTGTATTAAAGTAACTACGTGGACCAGTCTCATAAATTTTACAAAATGTCGTCTTTGAAAGATCAAAATAAACAAAGATTTCAACATTGGCATCTATTTTTTTCAATTTAAAGAATATATAGAGGCGTATATAAATGAAATGAGATGAAATGAATTGACCACATTTCCCAACGACACTCACAAACTTGTTTTACGAACTTTGAACCAAGGATGATTTTAAAAACGATCGAACACAGGGGTTTGTTACAAATTATTTGCCGGGTTTAATATCCATACGAACCCCAAAAATTAGCAAGTCCTTGAAGTATTAATTATCACCATTGGAACTAATATTTGTTTAGTCAGAGTATTTGATTAGAAAAACAAACCCGAAGCTGATACAACTGGAGAAATTTATTTTCTCGATGTCCAGCTTGGATGAAGCTTTTAAGCCATTTGAATATATTAAAACGTTAAGGTCAGAAAAATGAGAAATTATTATGCTAAAAAATGTCAATGACTGAACAGTACATTGCTACAGTGGGTTACAAAACCAAACACAGAAGCTGACAATGACTTTATTGTACATGTTCTGCAACCAAGGGGATTACTGACTATCCTTTTGGGTATAACTGTGCCGACAGCACTTGCCAAATCATACCATGTCTGGAACATCACCTATTAGTGCTTAGAAATCTTCACATAGGCAGTCTGGTATAGAACCATCATAATAAAAAGACTTCTCCTTGGGTTTTATACACAGATAATATGAGGATTATGGGAATTTACAATGGAGAAAAAAAGACTTCTATATCCAGACAATAACATTAACAAACAAAGGGGTATAAACTTCCATGAGCATGATGAGTAAATCATTACAAGAGAAAATATCAATAGCATAATATAAGAAAAACACATAACAAATCAATTACAAACAAACCACGGGCTGCGACAAAGTTACTAAGAATTATCGGAAATTACGCGCTTACCACAGCGCTATCCAAAAATCCTGGGGAGAACACTGGGCATTTTCAAATGTAGAAAATGGAGGATTGAACCTGGTTTTATAGCGCTAAACCTCTCACTTTGAGACATCTTACCAATCATCTTTTTTACTATATATATATATTAACATAAAGAAAATACTCCAGTGAAATTACTAGGTCAATTGAACCTAGGTGTTGAAGACAACAGAATCTAGGATGAATTTGTCTCACTTTAGTTGCATGCATTTTGCATGCTCAACAAAAAAGAGATATCGAAATTTGTTTCAATATTTGAAAAAAGTTTAATTTAGTTCTCACATAATATATAAATATTAAATATTTCAGTGTGTGGAGGAATCCTAAGTGACACTAATGGTAATATAACCTCTATTGGATATCCCAATGCTAATTATAGTAACAACGAAGAATGTATCTGGGTCATACAGAATCCAAACATAAATGGTTCTACTATCATGTTAAATTTCATCGACTTCAGCTTGGAGTCCCATGGTGACTGTACTTATGATTTCATAGAAGTCCGAGAAGGTATATTATTTTTTTCTGTGTACATATTATGTATGTGCAAAAAGTTAATTATATTCAGGGATGAATAATTCGTGTGTATCACAAGCTCTTTAAAAACTTTTTTCATATAATTTTCTTAGATTGACAAACAGGAACAAAAATTTGAACTAGACTTGAAAATTTGAAAGGAACCATTCCTTTTTGTCATCTTATAAACAATCATAAAGGAAGTTTACTTTTTTCTCTCAATTTCCTTTATTGCAGATCATAAGAAATCCTTTTTTTTTTTTTTTTTTTTTTATATAGATCTTCTAAGATTTGTTGCTCTTGTTGTACAGCTGTGTATTTTTGATTAACCGCAGGATGAACGATCTTAAATATATTTTGCTACCCATAAGTCTCAATATATAAAATGAAGATCATGTGTATATATTCTGTTTTCTCATTGGTTAAACAGGTACAGATGAGAATGGAGAACTTGTAGGAAAGTTCTGTGGAAATACAACATTACCGTTACCCGTTTTCTCACCAATGCCAAACTTATGGGTCAGATATAAATCTGATCATTCTAATGTTGATAAAGGCTTCCTGATCAAGTATTACTTCACAGGTAATATATAATTGTTGCTAAAGTAGTAGTCTACTTGTGTATGGGAATGTTAGGCAAATAAACTCATCTTAGATACCAGATTTAAAATTGTGTAAGCCTGACATGAACATGTGTTTGGTCAATCAAAGACTCATCATTGAGGCTTCAATCAAAAAAATGAAAAGGCAAATAAAGTACAAAATTGAAGAGCATTAGATTAAAGACAAATAGATTTGATATAAAGATCAAGAAACTTTGAACATCCTACATAACCATGATTTTGTAGCTGAATGCACATATTAGAGAAGGCCAAACATTATGATCCATTGTCCATTGACATCATAGAATCATATACCAATGCACTATTGTATGATTCTGAATCAATGAAGTTGTATTATCAACCTACAGGGGCTACACATACTGACTAACATATACAAACTTCTCCAATTTTAATTTTAGATTATCTTAAAAGTTCCTATATGATTTATCAATTCTCTATAAGCTGAACTTACTTCTTTCTTTCAGATTGTGGTGGTATATTAGCAGCTCCATCTGGTGTTATAACTAGTCCTAACTTCCCTAACTTCTATAACAATAGCGATGCATGTGCCTGGTTAATACAACAACCAGAGGGGTACCAGGTCAATGTAAGTAGTTTTTGTTTGTTTGTTAGGTTACTGTCTCATTGATGTATTTGTTTACCTTTTTTTTTATATTCTAGAATGTTTTATGGACAGGAAAGAAAATTTATTGAGTGTATTTCTAAAATTGTATTTATTTTCTGATACACAAAACTAACTCCAAAATATCATATTAACACAGCTTTTGAAAAAATGTAAAGATATGTTAAAAATGGAAAATGTCAGATAATGGAATTGATATTAACTGAATGCGTTTTTTATAGGTACATTTTGGAAACTTTTCCCTAGAGAGTCACCCTGAGTGCAGATTTGATTATGTTAAAATATTAAACGGAAGACTACCTAGCTCTCCATCTGTTGGACAGTTTTGTGGAAACCATACAATTACAGATTTTGTGTCCCAGTCGAATGCCCTGAGAGTTATATTTAATTCAGATTATAGTATAGGAGGGAATGGATTCATGATGTCATACTTTCAGTCTTCTGGAGGTAAATCATCTATTTATTGTACTTACATTTATCTTATTAGTAGACTTTTGTCTCAACTGTAAAAAGTTTCAAAATCTGAGATTTAATGAAAATTGAGAAATATTTATAGAATAACTAATGGAAGAATTCAAATAGAGAAAAATATTCAACGAGTGACCAAATAACACATTAATTCATGAATGCGCGTAGCGCATGAGTTAAGGTTTATGACCCCTTCTGTAGCCATTTTTGTACGAATTTTTCAAACTTCAATTGTATCAAAACTACAAGTATAACGAACAATAGAGATAGGCCGTTTTGTACATACACCAGGGGGAAACTTGATGCAATGCATTATTATTTACTGTTTCATTTCATTTAATAGAAAAAGAGTACTTTTTGGCAAATAAACCAAGATTTTTATAGAAAATCCACAGCCTTTATTACAGAGATTTTTGTTATAATATTTGAAACATAGATTACTCACTTGCTTTTCTATGATGTGCTAGTGTTTATTTTTTACAAAAAGTTCTAACCAACCTGTAAATTCCAAAACACCTTGTGCTGAGTCACTAAAGTCGAGCGCACCTTAAAAGGTGTACTTGATTTGGTCCATATTTTTATGTGTTTTAACCAATTACTTCATTAATAAACTTGTTATAAGGAAATCAATGCTAGCACTGCATGCAATAAACATATATTTATCAGTCATCAAATTGCCAAATATAAGAGTACAAGGATAAAGGCTGTGGATTTTCTATAAAATTTCCATCCATATGTTTAGCATTGAATCCACATAAGGGTACATAATCTTTAATTATCAGTGTTGTTCGGTCACGAGTTGAATATTTTTCGATATATGACTCTTTTTAAAATTAGTTATCTTTTTATTACATTGGCAAATGGCTTTTTTTAAAAGAAATTATTGTAAAACATGTAAGGAACTATATCTTTTTTCGACGCATTCACAATTTTGTTTTGGTCCACCGTTATCGACGTCTTGACAACGCCTATTGTTGTATGACGTCAGAGAGTGAAATAACCACGCTTATTTCACATGTGAAATTATCGGTTTTTATTTAACTGGGAAATCAATGTAATTCATTGCAACCAATGTAATAACTATGTTAATTTAATTTTAAGTTCAAGAGTATGCAATGAAATATATGCATTTTAAAACCTGGCATATATTTCAAATATATATCTGCAGAGTTTTATTTCAGTTAGTGCCTAAAGTTACTGACTGAGAAATTTGTTGGGACTTCAAAGTTAACCGTTGGTCTAAAAAAAAGTTGTGTTTTATACAACATTAGGGAAGAGAGAATCTTGTTTCATATTGCCATTCATTTGATACTAAAGAAACGGTAAAATGATACAATTTATTTTATGACCCATTGATAATGAGGAATTTAAAAAAAAATCAATAAAAGACTAAGTCTTCCCAGTCACTGTTGAACTGCAGAACAATTATTTGATTGATAGTGGGTATTTAACGCCACTTTCAGCACTATTCTTGGCAGCCAGATTATTTTATCAGAGGAGGCAGGAATGCTTGCATGTTGAGGATCACAATCGTAGCCAGGAAAACTAGCAATCTAAGTCAATTAACATTGGAGTCAAATGCACCTGTTATATGTGGGTTTCCAACTAACTACCTCAGTGTCGCAAACTATATATAGCTAGTGATAAAGAACATGAACTACTTAGAAACAGAAAAGCTTCCTTTCAATGCGTACATGTATCTAGAGTAAAGATTCAAATTGTCTTTTGCAGGTTGTGGTGGATTATTACATCAGAATACTGGCAGAATTACCTCCCCTAACTATCCACAGAGTTATCCCCACTTGTCTGAATGTGAATGGGACATCAATGTTGAGAGAGGATATCATATCATCTTAAATTTCATTCCACCCTTTGACCTTGAGGCAGAACCTTCTTGTGATTATGATTACGTAGAAGTAGGTTATTGTAAGTTAGATGATGCCTTTAAATGCCCTCTGTATAGTGTATTCTGTCTTCAGCTGGCCCCTAAACAAATGGAGTGAAATTGGACTTCATACCAAACTCCAAAACATATAAATGAACTAATTCTGATTGATAGTATATAGTGTGTCTTTCTATGTTGTGATGTATACTATTGTTTCAGATAAGGGAGAAGGTTTGGTACCATTAAAACATTTAATCCAGCTGCAATTGTTTGCACCTGTCCTAAGTCAGGAATCTAATGTCCAGTAGTTGTCGTTTGTAGATGTGGTTCATATATGTTTCATTTTTAACCGGATTTTTGTGACAAAAATGTCGGTTATTGATTTGGGGATGTATGGCGGGCGGGCGGTCGGGCGGGCGGGCGGGCGGGCGGGCGGCGGCGCAATCAAATGTTGTCCGTGCATTAACTCATGAACCGTTCAACCAAAGCTTTTAAAATTTTAATATGTTATTCCTGACAACTATACGAAGGTCAAGTTCAATAATGGCGATTTTGACTTTTACCGTTCAGGAGTTATGGTTCTTGAAAGATTGAAAAATGGAGTTGTCCGTGCATTTACGCATGAACTGTTCTACCAAAGCTTCCCAAATTTTAATATGTTGTTACTAATGAAAGAATGGAGGTCAAGTTCAATAATGACGAATTTGACTTTTACCGTTCAGGAGTTATGGTTCTTGAAAGATTGAAAAATGGAGTTTCCAGTCGTGTCCTTGCATTTATGCATGAACTGTTCTACCAAAGCTTCTGAAATTTTAATATGCTGTTACTGATGACAAAATGGAGGTCAAGTTCAATAATGACGATTTTGACTTTTACCGTTTAGGAGTTATGGTTCTTGAAAGATTGAAAAATGGTTTTTCCCGTCGTGTCCGTGCATTAACTCATGAACCATTCAACCAAAGCTTTTGAAATTTTTATATGTTGTTACTGATGACAAAATAGAGGTCAAGTTCAATAATGACGATTTTGACTTTTACCGTTCAGGAGTTATGGTTCTTGAAAGATCGTAAAATAGCGTTTCTATTCAGGTTGCATTTACTCATGAACCATTCAATCTAAGCTTTTCAAATTTTAATATGTTGATACTGATGACAAAATGGAGGTCAAATTTGAAATTGACGATTTTCACTTTCACCATTCATCAGTAATGGTTCTTGTGATATTGCCAGGACACAAATAAATGTTAATAAATCCGGTTTGCTGTCGTTGTGACAGCCTCTTGTTTTTAATATAGATTACACTTGGTATTCCCGTTTGAATGGTTTTACACTAGTAAGTTTTTGGGGACCTTTATAGTTTGCTGTTTGGTGTGAGCCAAGGCTCTGTGTTGAAGACAGTACCTTTACCTACTTGTATAATGGTTTACTTTTATAAATTGTGACTTGGATGGAGAGTTGTCTCATTGGTACTCATACCAAATCTTCCCATATCTATGAAATTAAAAATGACACAAGATAGTTGGTTTTTTCCTCAACAAGCCATGATAGTTTATAGGAAAAAGATACAAAATTTGACACACTTTGAGATCTTAATTATCTAATATACCTCTCTCAAGTTTATTTGTAGTCTTGAAAATCTACACATCTCCCCTGATTTTAAAACTTGATAGTAAATAAGTAAGTTATATGAAACGGGTGTCTGGTGAACAAATAATGAGTATCCAATTCTTGAACCAATGCACGCATATATCATAAACTTAGTCTTCTGTGCACGATTTTATCATTTTTTTTATGCAAAAATTTGTATAATCGTCTTTTTTTGTTCTCTCTGTCTGTTATGTATTGAAAATATGGCTGCTCATTAATTGTTGTGTTTTGAAGCTGTAGGTTACAGATTGTCACCTTATAGTCTACAATCAACAAAGAAGTATAGATATTGAGCACATGTATAACATGTACAATCAGATAATAGTTCATTTAAATGACAGATCCATGCGTATTGCGATCACCAGATTTTTATGAGAAGGGTCACGCTAAGGTCACTTTGAATACAGAAAAGATGTCGGCAAATTGCTTCCTGCAGGAAGCAAGCAATTAAAAAAAAGTAAACTTCTTCTAAATGTGGACAAATTTAAGAATTTTCTTCAGAAAAAAGTATATGTACATAAGTTAGATAATGACGACTACTATCTTTGTTATAAAAAACATGTATATTTTTTTTTAATTTGAGGTTTCATATGACTTTAACGAAAGACATTTGCAAACAGCTAAAAAGTAATGGATTTGCAAATGTAAGAACAAGAAGCACAAAATGTAGTTCATTTCAGCTCAGTGGACTTTTAATGAGAATGTTATTTAATAAAGTCATTCATTTGATCTCACCTGAATTTTGTACAATCCTTTATCATAGACAGAGCATGACCTTTTTAGTAATTTTTAGGTCAGAGGTTAGGTTGGTGAAAAGTTCAACTATAATTCATGTATATATTCCAAATTGCTAAGATCAATTTGAGATGTATTTGAGTGAAACTTGTAACTGTAATTTATAGGTTGATGATTCCTTACCAAACAACACATTAGTACCACGTGGTAGATGGTGTCATAATTTAACGCCACCAAAGCAGATATCTAGCAGTAATCGTATTGTTGTAAGATTCCGATCAGATAGGAATACAAATGGTAATGGATTTGCAGCTAACTGGACTGTGGGTTAGTAGTATACTAGATCACTGAGGAACATACATGATTTTTGTAATTTACTTCCATGAAATGTTTATTTTCTGTTAGAGTTGCATCTTGTCTCATTTAAATAGTTAAGTATATATTCTGTGACGGTGACGTGTGTACTGATGATGACAATGATGTTCCGTGCCAGTAACAATAACCTCTATCAAGGCATAAAAAATCTGTTTGACCATTTTATGAAATTTTAAACATGTTTGAAAATTTGAATATTTTGTTCATTCGAAAGTTCCATGTGTCCGCAAATTAATAGTTTTGTATCTAAAACAATGTTTTCGGATAGCCAGTTGAGATTATTGAATAAGGTTTTTCTACATAATGTGTATTTTGGACAAACAAAGAAGTAGTGGTAGACATCATCAATATCGGACTCATAACGACAAGAAGGATCATTTATAAATTTATAATATTAGCTCTAAATAGATCATTGTTTAAGAACGAAGGGGAACATCTCAATTGCGTTAGATGATATTCAATTTCCTTGGGCCGTACAAATGAAACGTTTCAATTTTACATAATGGCCTATCACTTTTTTAATTCTTTCTGTTATGCATTACTACTCTCTGTTTTCTGTCGTGTAGATAATCCTGAAACCAATTCAATAATATTCCGTCAATACCATAAGCTTTGAGCCATTCATTTTACATATAAGGCCCCTATGCCAAACTTTGTTGAAGTTGAAGAGAAGTCACAAAATACAAAACAATTTATAGACTGACATGACTGAGGATATACCAAACGGAAAAAATATCACAAAAAATAAGCCAGTACTCATAGAACATTTTCAATGGGATTATTATGGAGGAGAAAAAGACATATGAATATATATTACTGTTTTACAGTGACTTGACTGTTAGTGTTGCTATCCACCAATTGCAACTCATTCAAAATTTTGACCAAATTGCAATTTGTTTTTTAAAATCAAATTGTTCAACTGGTCAGAATATTGAACAAATTGTTCAGTCAAAATGTGAAAGTGCAAGGTGATAAAATAAAATATACTTACAATCCTACAAGACTTTAACTCCACTTTAATGATGTTATTACTAAATTTGTCTATCAATCTGTATAGTTATATTATAGCCATTACCATACTAAAGGTAAAATGTTTTATTTTGAAATGCTATAAAAATGTCCAAACTAAGCTTTTATATAGTTTTTCTTTCGAAAAGGATTTTATATTTATAAGAATCATATATCATTTAAAATAATACATCATATATTCAGTAAAATACGTGTGAAATAACAATATGCTATTGATAAATTTCATTGGGGAGATAACCTAAAATACTATTCTTTTGAATAAAGATTTTTTGAAACCAAAAAAGATTATCTCCCCTTCCTACAAACATATTGCAATTTCACAAATATTTTACTGAATATGAAATGTTTTTATTCACATAATGTGTGATTCTTATGAATATAGAATACTTTCAAAATAAAGTTTGAGAATTGCCTTGAAAACTACTGTCAACACCGTCCATTGTTTAATTTTACAGGAATATGATCGACTTCGTCCTTTTTGAGACATTTTCTCAGATTGTATCCACTGACGTCATCACGATCACGTGACCGGTATCTCATTAAAAATCAAAGATTACGACAAGCGCTGGATTCTTTGACCATTAAAAGGCCGTTAAATGAGGTTTTGACAAGAAAAAATTATTACAATATGTTATTTGACCAATATTTATTTATTAATTAAAAAAAAAAAATAAAAAAAAATGTGTCACGTCTCCTTTAATAGCAATTGTATTGTGAATCATCAGATTGACCTAGACTGTATCTTAATCAAGTGTAGGGCGAACTCATGCCCATTTCTTTCCAGAGGTTCCTAAGAGGCTTTAAAAGGTATTTCCAGGATAGTACATGGCCTTTGTTACTCTGTTTAATTTACAACAAACATTAATTTATTAATTTTGTTAATAAGGCATTGTTTACCAGGTGAGCGATTCAGGCTCTTGAGAGCCTCTTGTTTAAAACACCAAATGAATGTTGTCTAAATCAAATGGAATCCTTAAAATTTTTCTTTAAAGCAATTATTTATCATGAAAATTATTAGCTAAGTAACATATGTTTTGACAGGTTGTGGCGCTGTATTTATGGATGATAATGGTGTATTTGTCTCCCCTGGATATCCTAACAATTACGGACCAAACTTAGTCTGTAACTATACTGTCATGTCTAATCCTGGAAGGTTTATAGTACTACAGTTTAACAGAATATTTGATATAGAAGGTAGTGTTTAAATTATTAATAGTACAATTGAAGTATTTGTGGAAAAAGTGCTGAAACATATCTAAGAATTTCCTACCTATCTTTGAGGTCTCATTTGATGTAGATAATTTCATACTATGAGTAATGATAATGATAATTTAAATTATAATAAGACAATATAGCTCTTCAAGTACTTTCATCAGATGTTTGGTTTAAGAGTATTTGGTTAATAAATTGTTATATTCATCATACTATTAAAAATTATAGCTTCACATTCAAAGTTTGCAATATTGCTGTTAAGTGGGTAAAGATATAAGTTTGTCAGTTCAAATGCTTATGTATGATGGTATATTTTAGGACCAGCTAGTTGTCCATATGATGCCCTGACGGTATATGAAGGGAACAGCACAGCCGGTACAGAACTAGGAAAATTCTGTGGAACTACTGTTCCACAAGCAGTTAGTGGAAAAGATGCTCTTTTTATACAGTTTAAAACTGATGGTACTGTCCCAGGCAAAGGGTTCTGGGCAAGCTATAGGGTATCTGATTGTGGAGGAGAATTTACAGATCCTTTTGGATACATCCAAACACCAACACATCCTACAAGTTACCATCATAATGCTAATTGTACTTGGCTTATAACAGTAGAGGAAAACAGAATAGTTAGCTTAAAGTAAATTTTGTTTAGATTATGGTAAAAGGTGGTCAGTTTGTGTAATATGGTATTAAAGAAACAGTGGCTATTAATGATATAGATCTGTTTCAATTTTTTTAAATTTGACTGTAGTCCCTCTTTTTAACTTAAACAGCTTCTGTGTTAAAATTTACTTCAAATAAACAGTTTGCAAGTCTGGGACAAAATCAATGGACAACAGATGCCTTCCAAAAACATATAATATTTCCAAGGTAAAAAATCTTTTCAAAACAGTTGAAACAGAAGTAACACACTTTCCACTTGAGTACATATCTTTTTAAATTTGGGGTTTCAGCAAAAACGAATTTAGTTTTCATCAATTTCAAGAAAGAAACAAAACAACATAGGGGTAAAGTGCTTTATATCAGTACAATTGGCCCCAGAACACAGTTATTTCGTAGTGTAATAAATTAAAATTAAGATTTTTACTGTGTTGTGTACTACTAGTGGGACAAATAATATCAAAATTATAAAAACTTTTACCAGCTCTAACTCAAAATATTGACAATTCTGTGTGAAGGGGTCTTAAATTCAGATTGACAGCTTCAGACATACTATAATTTGACCTTTTTTAATTGGACCAAATCACTACTTAACATAAAGATTCAGCACCCAAATTTTTTTTATACATGTCATAGCATCCTCCTACTTAATATTTCATGCATCAAATATCAAGAAATTAATTGGGAAAGAGTATCAAAAAAAACAATTGCAAGTTATACACTGTTCACACTAGGGACTATATTCGAGACAACGAAAACAAAAGGACGATAACTGTGTCCTTGGACCAAATAATGCTTCATCTAAAGTAGAGTTAAATTTAGTCATGTGTGTCTCTGTTGCTGAGTGGAAGTCAACAACACAGAATGACATCTTTTTAGGCTTTTCTTGGAGAACAGAACAAGTAATTTATTGCATTGGGAATCAAAACAGTATGACTAAATGAGTGGAAAATATAAAACCTCACATGCTTGCAAGCGTCATTTCCGGTTTAACACTTTTGAATATTTCAGGTTTAACTCTTTTGAATTAGAAGCCCACCAAACATGTGACTTTGACTATGTAGATGTTTACGATGGTGGAGATCTGTCCTCACCAATGATTGGACGATTCTGTGGAGAGGTAGTACCAGACGTACTGAGAACAACTGGGAACCAGATGTTGATTAACTTTGTCACTGATTGGTCAGTTAGTTTGGCAGGATTTACAGCTACCTACAGAACTACTTATGGTAGGATATATATTATGTTTTGTAAAGCTACTGTATAGCAAGTTATTCTCGCAGGGTGCAAATTTTTGCTAATTTTCACTCATAGAACAAATGGCCAAAATAAACTCCGCCAATTTAAAATGGCACATGCAAAGGTATTGATAAAAGTTTTGAATCTGCCAAAATAATAACCGCCAAAATAATTGATACCTTATTCAATGAAAATCACAACATTTTACACCCGTACAATAACCCTGTATACAGTATTTTATTTGTAAATAAAGTTTTTAAAAGTCTTATTTTGAAATCTCAGGCTGCATTCAGCCTTCAAATTCTATAAGTTGTGAACAATTTGATACTGACAAGCCTCTCCGTTAGTAAGTGCTTTTTAGCCCACATGGTTGAAAGGCCAATTGAACTTTTCTCATCACTTGGTGTCTCTCATCATCCAAAATCTTTTTTTTAAATCTTCTCTGAAGAAACAATTGCACCACATTTAATCAAACTTAGTCACAATAATGACTGGTGTATCTAGTTTAAAAATTGTGTCTATAAAGAAATTTTGTAAAGTGATTCATATTTCCATTATTTTTACAGAGGATGACCTTGAGGTCACTCCGATGTATTGTTATCGCTTAAATTTCCGTCATTCATAAATAATAGTCAAATTAGTTTTGGGTTTTCAACACCAGTGAAAAAAGTGCATTTTCATACTTGCGATTTCTGTTCTCCGGTTGTACGATGTTTCAACAAAATATGGAATCATTGCAGTTGTTGATTTAGTGGTGAAAATTTTACTGAATTATATCTTAATAAATACGATTTTTAATGTTTAATTCGTGTTTCAGAAAGAGGTCAGGTGCTCTTGTTCATTCATAAAATATCGTTCATTCATAAATTTATCGTAAAATAAAAATCACTACACAGGTTATACGTGTAGTGTAAATGACCACCTGTAATCTAAAAATAGCGGTCTCACTAATAACGACAAGAAGAATTTTAGCGACAAGAAGCGTCAAGAACGGACAAGAAGAATAAATTAAGCGACAAGAAGACTATTTAGCGACATGAAAACTTCTCGTATCGCATGAGGATGACACATATCAAATGAACAATTATGTGTGGGACTTAGTTTTAAGAAATGATGTCAAGGTAACACTATGAAAATATTTTTAGTAAGCTGAAAATATATATTATTTTTACATGTTTATGTCTTGTAAGTTATTTTATTTCTGTCCCATTTTTCAACATTAGCGTCTCGAAAGGTGAAATGTTTTAACTGAATGGTTAATTTAAATTAATTATGAAAATTGTTAAAATTAAATAAATAAAAGTAATTATTGCCCAGTTACAAACACTACCAGGGGATAATCCATAATTACCCCCAACTTTAGCATGGTAAACTTGTTGTCTCCTTGTGAAATATAAAACATATTAAAAATGATTTCCTGCTTAAGTCTTTTATTGATATAAAGTCAAAACCTTCTTGCTTTTCACTAGACAACCATGTCCTGTCAGGTTTAATTCTTATATATGTAGATGAAAAATAAAAGTCCCCAAAACATTAACATGGCAGCAATTGCTTTTACAGCCTTTAAGGCTTTGATTTTTTTTTTATAGAAGAGTGTCCACCATACACTTGCACTGCACTATAATAATAGTAGAATAGAATTATCATATACAAATAGATGAAAATTAGATATACATGCAATCGTAATATTAATAATATATATAACAACAAACCAGTGTATTCTCTACGACTATTATTATATAAGTATAATAGTCCAAGGTATACTGATTTCTTCAAGTTGCACTACAATATAATAGTTATTGCTGTGAGGTTGGATTTCCTGTCATTTATTCATCATCCAAGCACGAACTTGTATCAGAAAAAAATATCTCTGTAAATTAACCCAAGTTTCAGGTATAGAGATGTGATCTGTTTCTGTGACATGTGCTTTTGACCATCCACAAGAACCTGCGGTCATCCGATGTTCAGTACTTCAGTACTTTGATTTCTTTTAACACAGGTGAATCTCAGGGTTGTGGAGGTGTATTGAACAGTACCTCAGGTAGAATAACCTCTGTTGATTCTGATGGCAACGGTAAATATGAACACAATTTAGATTGTCGATGGATCATCATTGTCGGGGACAACAAAATAGTGAAGTTGACTGTCGAAGGACTGGGTGTTGAGAGCCATTCTACATGTTACTATGATTTCTTAGAGGTAGGTACATTAAAAAAACAAATAGTCCTTAAATATTTGTATATAAAAAATCAACTTAATACTACATGCTGCATTAGTATGCAATTTTATAATTTTTTTGACAAACAAATGTTAGAGACTCAGCTGCCTAGGCCAGACCTATTGGTGTCATTCAAAGGCTTCCATAACAACTTTGTCACAAAGTATAACAAACTGAGGATCAAGGCATCAACTGTTTTGTTGTACCTTAACTAATTTAATTTTAGAACAGCAGTTATATATGTGATTATCAAGCTAGTCAAAATATGTTCATTTAATAGTTGCAAGCAGTTAGTATTTTTTTTAAAAGCTTTTTAATTTCTTTATTTTGTCAAATATCTTTTTTTAGATAAGAGATGGTTTTTATATGGATGATCCATTGAAAGGAAAATACTGTGGAGATACAGTTCCACCGATAATACGTTCCACTTCTAATGTCCTACTGGTTAGGTTTTATACAGATAGTTCTGTAGATGGAGCAGGATTTAATGCCACTTATGTCCAAGAGGATGGTAAATTATCATTTAACTCCAATCAACAACAAATGAAATGGCCATTTCACAATGATTGAAAGATAAAAAAAAATATTCTTTTTTGAATAAATTTAGTAGGTTTGACAATACTGTGGGTTAAATTAATATTCTCTGTATACTAATTTGTGTTGATTTTTTAGATAGAGGAAAAACATAAAATTCAAATACTCAATGAAATACAATGTTAGTGACTTGAAGAGAAGCAAATGATGAAACCAAGATTTCCTCACCAAATAACATTTTTCTCAAATCACAAAAATTGATACCATCAAAAATATATGAATTGACATTTTAATTTTAATTGTTAATGACCATCAGTGAAGAAGTATTTCTATTATTTTAGCATTGTGTGGTGGAACACGTACAGCTACAGATAGTCCACAGACATTGACGTCACCAGGATATCCAGGTTCTGTATTCCAACCTATCCAATGTCGCTGGACGATAGATACTCCAGAATCTAACCAACAAGTTCGCCTCACCATGACAAGCTTGGCTCTTATGACCCAAACCTCTTGCACTGATGAATATGTTGAATTTAGAGATTCACCTATGGTAATATAGTGTTGTTGTTTTTTTTACAAACCTTGCTTTCACCAAAATCTTTGTTTAAAAAGTATTTATTATTGTATAAGAAATAATAACAAGTTTGGAAAACTTTATAAATCTGTATACCAAAATAAAAAATATGTATAAACAAACAATATGGTTATAGTTAAGGCCACACTGAATTGATACCTCGTTTGTCAGATTATGATCTTAATGGAAAAAAGTTTTTTTTAAGAAAAACAAAAAAAAATCTTTAAACTTGGATCCAAATTTTATACTTCAATATTTTTAAGTCACTTGTGTGCTTGTAAAAGATATTATTATTCCTTAGTTTTGATTCTAGAAAATTTATCTGAAAGCAATGCTGCTTGCTTGAATATATTTCATTCCATTCATTACACTTAAAAATTATAAAAAAAAAACGTTGTAACTTTCTAAAAAAAAACCCAAAAAAACTGAAATTTCCAATTTTTTAGAAAAATATTTTAAAAATAGAATATTTGCTTGCTGGCTCCTCTTTTTCAACATGAGGAGACATGAAAACTTGATCTTAAATTGGTGTAAAAGATAATTATGAATTTCTATAAATGCTCATAAAAAAGAATTGTTTTAGCTACAGTTGCTGACTCCAACACACTTACATGATGTGTACAGCTGATAGATACATATTTTAAGGTCAATTTTCAAATAATTGGTTTTATTCACATATTCAGAAATATTAGCCCAAAAATAATATATAATTACTGTCTTTTGATGAGGTAAATATGCGGTTTTATTGACTTTTGAAAAAATGATATTCACTGAGGCCGACGGCCGAAGTGAATATCAGTTTTTCAAAAGTCAATAAAACCCCATATTTACCGAAACAAAAGACAGTAATTGTTTTATTCCATATTCTGAGAAAAGAAAATGTATTTAATGACAAACATATACCAAAACAAATTTTACACGAAACATTTTACCATAACATTGCATGTAAAAGCGCGCAACGTTTAGCGCGGTGAATAACAATTTCTCAGGTGAATATGCTTTTTTATTCAAAATTCAATTCATATAGAGAAACCTACTAAAATAATTCCAATATAGAATAATGCATTTTATCATATTCATGTTCTATATATACTCCAGTTTATATATAAAAAACAAATAAAGTACTTATTACTTGAATTGCTCCTATTTAATTAATAAACATCAGCCTGTTAATATATTGTAAAAGGACTGGGGCAGGAGACTGATAATCGGAAGTATACTGTGCAAATAAGTATGCACCAAATCTTTTTAGGTCACTAAGGCGTCTTTAATATTTTTGATTAAAAATTAATAATGTAAAGGTTAAGAGAACCAATGCCTGTTGAATCTGTAGTAAGTTAGTCCCTGAAGTGGATACCTCAGGTATGCTGGGTCGTTACAATAAAACACAATACATGTAGAAAGACTGCTGCAGAAAATGTATTAAATGATCGACATGTTTCGGTGCCTAGGGCAAAACATTTTCTGCAGCAGTCACTCCAGTTGTTATAAGACTTTCTACATTTAATATTTATAAATGTACTATGAATGACTAACCATGAAATATTTGATACTTTACAGGGCACTATGGGTCAGTCTGTCCATTTCTGTGGAAGTACAATGCCTGGTCCATTTGATTCAATAGGAACTACTGTACAAGTTAATCTAGCCATGATGGGGATGGCCAGCAGTAATGGTTTCTCACTTAAATACCAGATTGCTAGTATGTGTTAGATATAATCTCAAATTTCATTCCTTTCCATAGGTTAGGGTTTCCAGTTCAGATTTTTTATGATTTTTGGAGAGATTGGAACTTGTTCTAAATCTTTCATTAGGCACTGGCCTCCCTAACAACACGACAGGTTAGCTACTATTACTAAATATATTCACTCTGAAATATAGTTCCCTATAGTTCTCATGTATGTGCACATAATATATACATATAAACTTTCAGTTCATTCAAGAATGTATGTCATTAAGGTGTGTTGATGGAAAGGCTTTTTTTTTTTTTTTTTAAAGATATTGATACAATACTAGATGATTGACAACTGTCATTATCATCAACCATTCAGGGACAAGGTAACCTTTAAAGGGAAAATTCACGATTTTTTACTTATGCTTTAAATATGTTCATTATGACATAATATATTCCCAAAGTTTTATCGCTTAGACGGCGTGCACAAAGCTGAGTCCACAAACGTAACGTCTTCAAATCACTAAAACCATTTACGACGTCGACATTTTCCCCCAGAAAACAAGCGCGTCACAAAAACACTGGACACCTAGTTTATCATATAACTTTAAATATTTACGTTCAACATATTTCTTTTTTCTTTCGAACAAAAAAGTGCAGCAAATGCACATTCTGGAAATATAAATAAATATATGCTAAGAGCAATGAAATGGAAATAATTAGCGACTATGTCGTGGACCCTTTTCAGAAAATAGCGTTAAAACGTCAATTCTTTAGATTGTAACATAATTGCTGGACATTAAAAAAAATCAGGTGTTCAGTCTGGACTATCGAATCCTTCGTATTTTGCAGATTATTTTAAACCTCTGGTTATGCACATTTGGAATTCCAAGTTATTTTGAAAATAAAAAGATTGCAATTACATATTTTTCTTGCCGATTCTTCCACTTCGATTATTAGTCCTTCCAAATTACTACTTCTTACACATAAGAAGATCATTCCAAACTTATCTACCATGATCGTTTTTGATTTTTTTGCGATGAATTTCGTGATATGTCCGAGTCCGAATCCTAAAAATTCTATCATACGAAAATGCAGGAAAATATGTTGAATTTGTAAAAGTTTAAGGTCAAAACTCTAATTTATGCTTTTTTAATGTTACAAGTTACAACGTATTTTTGCCGTTTTCTATATGTCCGTTTCATGCTTTATAGATTTAATTTTAATTTACCTTACTTTTATTGTGAATTTTAATGGCATGCATTCATCATTTTATCATAAAAAATATCTTATTCTTATTCTTATCCAATTTTTTTTTTAACACGGTTGTATAAAACTATTTAAAAAGTGCATTTTACAATTGCCGTCAACTTTGTGCACGCCGTCTATAGTGCAGTAATAAAGGAGAAATTCAATAATTAATGAAAAAATATCAACTACTTCCTGTAGGTCGTGACGTTTTCTCCTGATTTTTGCATGCCGGGATTTAAAATACAATCATTAAAAGTCTTGGTTTTTAATCATATTTTAACGTAATCGTAAGCGCGCCGATGACTTGTGCTTTATCTAATAACCATCCGATAATAAGAAGATAAAACGCACAGACGTTCAATTGTACACATTCATGAGATAAACTTTCTATGTTAAACGTATATATTCGAATTATTTTTGTAGAAAACACTAAAAGTTGTAAATTTATTTTTAATAAATGCATTTTCGGACTGATAAGGTGAACAAATTAAAGTACAATAATCTGCTAAGACAATATATTGGTGTACTCTTATTGACCTTTTACTATCTCTGCTATGACTAGATTTATACGATGTGTGTATTCACGGTTCTGTGTCAATACTCGTAGATGGCTTGTTGAAAGGTAAATTGTTATTTGCACTTCGGTATTTAACCACGCCTCTAGGGCACACCTTGCCAGGTGTGACTGTCTATTTGGATCAATGGATTATAAAACAAGGGAGCATTCAATACACACATTTAAAATACATATTCAAGTTGGTGACAAATAAAAATTGATCGACGTGGAATTATCTAATTATATTTGGTGCTATTATTTATTTAAATTCAAACAAGTTAATTTACTAAGAAATACACAATTTTCGGTTAAGACCGGAAAGTTAATTCATATGTCAGAATGAAGTTATATACACCTCTTGTCTTTGATTTATGTCTCATAAAAAAGGGGAACTTAGAAATTAGAAATAGCTTTACCAAAGCATTTTTATTTGTCTTTATCAGGCGAAAAAATGTACGAGAACACTTACATTTAGGTTTTTGAAACAAAGCCATGTATTAATTAATATCTGAAACTATCTGAAGATAACTCTACCGAAGCGGAATATAATATGTACGAATAAAGAAAAAAATACTTTTGTACTTAAGAGGTTTAAAAAATTGACAGGAAATTTAAGGATCTTCTTGGAATGGAATCGAAAAATTAGGAATAGATATTCTTTTCAAGTGTGAAAAAACGTCAACCAAATTTATTCACAATCGGGAACGTCTTTATTTAAATAATCTTCGTCTCCCAACATATAATACTTAAATAACTATTTGACCAACGATGTTTAAAATTAAAAGACAACAAATTTAATGTTATCTTTCTCTATTTTTGAATGTAATTATAAGTCCGTTCAACTTGCAAGAATACCCCTAAAGCAGGACAAATATCCGGCAAGCAGTTTATTCTTTAAATTGCTGTCATTGAATATCAAGAAAGAAAATAAATCCCGAAATTGATTTGAAACTTTAATACTCAATAGTTCTCCTAGAAAATATTCACATCCCTTGTGGATTATAGTGAACGTCCAGTTGCATATATATTACATGAAAGTCGGAACAATTGTGATGATGACGAATTTCGTCCTTTATTCGAAAACAATCTAATTGATATATAAATCTGTGATTTTACTATGTTCATAACTTCGATGAACCAAAGCAAGTTATATATCGACCTGTATTTAAATCAAATTGTTTCTTTTTTTCTTCTTCTTCTTTTGGTACAAATAGTCTATCGAATTCATTGATTATATACTGTTGGCATACTAGTACTATACGTGGACTAGTCTATTTACAAAACTTTGACCCCAATTTACACAAAATGTATGTTTCTTTCTTATGTTCAATGTATACATGTATATATTTTGAATTGCGCTATAATTCCGTAACTTTCTATCCAGGCGTATAAACGAATCGTCGACAAGTGCGCACATTTTTTTAAATCAATATGTCTGGTATGTTCCAATCTGTCCTAAATTATTGACAACGAGTATATATTACATTTTCCCAAATTAACCCTTGAAATATGTAAATAGATTTGTATTTCTTCAAATCTTTTTTTTTTACATTATTTATCATTTTTATAAATAATATTCTTTACACCAGAAATGTTATTTAAAAACAAGCGTATTAGTTAAGTAATGACTAGTATATTATATCACTTTCGGACACGCAAGACAGAGATGTATATTATACATGCACCTGATAGTTCAAGATGGAAAGTTATAAGTGATCGGTCAGGTACACTGATCAATACCTACAGAGGTGAAACGATGCATGAAGTTGAAAGCCTGCCAGACAGGAAATCGATTGAATACCTGGACGTGTCACCTTACACCCCTCACAATACATTTGGGAGTAATACCTTTAGCCATGCTGTTGATCAGATGAGGGAAGATCCGAATTTATTTTGAATAAAGTTTATTACTTTAAAGAATTATGAACGAATTAGATTTTCGAAAACAATTTCCACAGAACACTTATTTATGATTTGAACTTTGACTTTTTAACTAATTCCAATATTAACTGTTTAAAAATAACAGACTACTAGAAATAATTATTAAAAAAAAATAAGAACATTTTCCGTATCAAGTTAGTTATTCAGATAAAACAACCGTACGATTGAAGATATCGACACGTAATTACGACTACATCGTTACTGTAGTTTTGTTCCTTTGTGGTTTATAGACATATCGTGACTTTTCATCGTAGAAGATGACAAAATGGCGGAACGCAGAGAATTGATACTCAAAATTTAAAATCGATGGGGATCTCTTATTTAGCGGAATAAAACTTTAATATCTATAAATTTGAGCATTTTTATTCAGAATGGACATAATATCAATTTTTGATTTTTTTGCGAAGTTTCCCTTTAATTACAATGCCCCACCTCCTAAACTGTCAATCAAATTGATCACATTACTTATCAACCTCAGTCTTACATAATTATACAGACCCTTTCAATATACATACCCAATAAACAAATATCAATGAATATTTTTCCTCATAATTGAATACACAAATGTATACATTAGATGTTTGATATATAAGAATAATAGATTTATTTATTGCCTATTACTTTTGATCTACATTACATAAAGTGAATCTGTAAATTATGTCTGAAAGATAATTGATTAATTAAGGATTAACATGATCTTTAAAAAAAATGAAATATAAAGATTCAAGATTCTATATTTTATTAGAGTCTCACCACTTGTTATACATATAATACAATCATCATAATATATAAATTGCTTAAACAATAATTTTATAAATTAAAGTGCCATTCTATAAAGAATTATGACCGACTATAGAAATCAATATAAATTACAACTATATATTTATCATGTCTATAAAAACATTTTTGTTATGTAAAACCATACAACTACAATTATCAAGTTTATAAACAGGGCGTAGCTAGGCAATTTTGATGTGTACGCAATGCCGGAGAAGGTAGTCATACGGCCGGGGTCTGGGGTAAATGGTGCAAAATCCTGCATTCTCGCAATTTCCGAGGACTTAAAATTACCTCACAGAAATCTTACTTTCAGGAGAAACAAGTCAACTTTGGAAATAAATAATCAGAGAAAAACAAAGAAACCCGTACTGTTCGCTTAACAATTTGTTTTTTCTTTTCTTATGTGTAGTGGGTTAAAATGGCTTGATTAGGTATATTTTATTTGTTACCTAATCATGCTCAACCAACTTAACATTAGAAAACAAACTAATTTCTAAGCCAACACTGTGCAACTTAAATAATATTTTTTTTATTGAGAAAATACATAAATAAAAATTCGAATCAGACACATATCTTTATGTTTTATTTTATGAGTGAACAAGCAGTGTTTTTCAGCTTTTTTTCTCTCAAAGTTAATTCTGAAAAATCAATGCCCATTTCCTTTCCTTTTTTCTACTAAAGATGTCCAAAACTGTGTCTGACTGTTTTAATTTTTTTTTTCTTAGTATATGTACATGTTCAAAAGACCGAGTCCAGATAAACGATTCGTTTTCATTGTATTCCACGACTAGGTCTTCACTCTTCTCATGGTACTAAAGAACCGTTCTGCCCACATGCAAATACATTAAGTATCTGAAAGATTCCTGGGTATCCTTGGTTTATAACATTTAATGTTTCCTGCAGCTTGTTAGGAATTTTATCAAAATATCCAGTCCATTTTGCTAACCATCTCCGAATTTCGATCTTGAAATTCGTCTTTTGTAACATGGGCATCATCTGCATTTCATTAAAGATTATGTCCCCAACAGCTAAAGTAAGTTGGTCAATGTTTTTATGCCCCACCTACGATAGTAGAGGGGCATTATGTTTTCTGGTCTGTGCGTCCGTCCGTCCGTTCGTTCGTCCGTCCGTCTGTCCGTTCGTTCGTTCGTCCGTCCGTCTGTCCCGCTTCAGGTTAAAGTTTTTGGTCAAGGTAGTTTTTGATGAAGTTTAAGTCCAATCGACTTCAAACTTAGTACACATGTCCCCTATGATATGATCTTTCTAATTTTAATGCCAAATTAGAGTTTTTACCCCAATTTCACGGTCCACTGAACATTGAAAATGATAGTGGGAGTGGGGCATTCGTGTACTGAGGACACATTCTTGTTTGGAATTAACTTTTGCGCGACATAACGTGGCTCTGCTGTCAGAAGTCTTGTATTCAACTCTGCTATCAAATGATCGACGAAAGGTAGATACATGTTCAGTTTCATAAGAATGAATTGATGTCCATGGTCTCTTAAGAATGTCATATTTTATTTCATCAGTTATTTTGGAATCTTCAGAAAAGATGTCAGGGTAAGGAGGCATAGAAGACGTGACAATTGTATTTTGACACCCGGAGGACTCAGCCATTCTAAATTGTTTGTATCAGCAACAGAATCACGATGCTGATTTCGTAAATGAAAATAGAAGACTACTTTTTGGAACGGAATATAGCTACAAAGTGATCATTAACATATTTGTATAATTTTTTTTTTATTAACTTCATTACTTTAGTTAAATTCTTACTAGATTTACCATATTTTTATTTTTGTGAGATTTTCGATGTGTACGCAACTGCGTTTTTGCGTACGGGTTGCTACGCGCCTGATAAAAACATAACTATCAATCAAACATATGAAAAAATATTTCTTCTACTTAAAATGTTAAAGCAGGTCTTGGCAACCACATCAAAATATAAATTTAAATATGAATATATAAAAGGTATTCAAGTAAGGCCTATAACTTGATAAATTTTCAATAATTATCTGCAATTAATTTAGGTTAGTTCACTTATTTTTTTTTTATCAGTAATTGGCTAGAAACAGTTTTAAAATTTTAAAACTTTTGATTATAACAAACCATTTTTAGCTCACCTGGCCCGAAGGGCCAAGTGAGCTTTTCTCATCACTTGGCGTCCGGCGTCCGGCGTCGTCCGGCGTCGTCCGTCGTCCTGCGTCCGTCGTCGTTAACTTTTACAAAAATCTTCTCCTCTGAAACTGTTGGGCCAAATTAATCCAAACTTGGCCATAATCATCATTGGGGTATCTAGTTTAGAAATTGTGTGGCGTGACCCCGCCAACCAACCAAGATGGCTGCCACGGCTAAAAATAGAACATAGGGGTAAAATGCAGTTTTTGGCTTATAACTCAAAAACCAAAGCATTTAGAGCAAATCTGACATGGGGTAAAAATGTTCATCAGGTCAAGATCTATCTGCCTGAATTTTTCAGGTGAATCGGACAACCTGTTGTTGGGTTGCTGCCCCTAAATTGGTAATTTTAAGGAAATTTTGCTGTTTTTGGTTATTATCTTGAATATTATTATAGATAGAGATAAACTGTAAACAGCAATAATGTTCAGCAAAGTAAGATTTACAAATAAGTTGACATGACCGAAATGGTCAGTTGACCCCTTTAGGAGTTATTTCCCTTTATAGTCAATTTTTAACAATTTTTTGTAAATCTTAGTTATCTTTTACAAAAATCTTCTCCTCTGATAATACGTGGCCAAATTAAACCAAACTTGGCCACAATCATCATTTGGGTATTTAGTTTTAAAAATGTGTGGCGTGACCCGGTCAACTTACCATGATGGCCGCCACGGCTAAAAATAGAACATAGGGGTAAAATGCAGTTTTTGGCTTATAACTCAAAAACCAAAGCATTTAGAGCAAATCTGACATGGGGTAAAAATGTTCATCAGGTCAAGATCTATCTGCCCTGAAATTTTCAGATGAATCAGACAACCAGTTGTTGGGTTGCTGCCCCTAAATTGGTAATTTTAAGGAAATTTTGCTGTTTTTGGTTATTATCTTGAATATTATTATAGATAGAGATAAACTGTAAACAGCAAAATGTTCAGCAAAGTAAGATTTACAAATAAGTTAACATGACGGAAATGGTCAAATGACCCCTTTAAGAGTTATTGCCCTTTATAGTCAATTTTTAACCATTTTTAGCTCACCTGGCCCGAAGGGCCAAGTGAGCTTTTCCCATCACTTTGCGTCCGGCGTCCGTCGTCCTGCGTCCGTCGTCGTCCGTCGTCGTCCTGCGTCCGTCGTCGTTAACTTTTACAAAAATCTTCTCCTCTGAAACTACTAAGCCAAATTTAATCAAACTTGGCCACAATCATCATTGGGGTATCTAGTTTAAAAAATGTGTCCGGTGACCCCGCCAACCAACCAAGATGGCCGCAATGGCTAAAAATAGAACATAGGGGTAAAATGCAGTTTTTGGCTTATAACTCAAAAACCAAAGCATTTAGAGCAAATCTGACATGGGGTAAAATTGTTTATCAGGTCAAGATCTATCTGCCCAGAAATTTTCAGATGAATCGGACAACCCGTTGATGGGTTGCTGCCCCTGAATTGGTAATTTTATGGAAATTTTGCTGTTTTTGGTTATTATCTTGAATATTATTATAGATAGAGATAAACTGTAAACAGCAATAATGTTCAGCAAAGTAAGATTTACAAATAAGTCAACATGACCGAAATGGTCAGTTGACCCCTTAAGGAGTTATTGCCCTTTATAGTCAATTTTTAACCATTTTTCGTAAATCTTAGTAATCTTTTACAAAAATCTTCTCCTCTGAAACTACTGGGCTAAATTAATCCAAACTTGGCCACAATCATCTTTGGGGTATGTAGTTCAAAAAATGTGTCCGGTGACCCGGCCATCCAACCAAGATGGCTGCCACAGCTAAATATAGGACATAGGGGTAAAATGCAGTTTTTGGCTTATAACTCAAAAATCAAAGCATTTAGAGCAAATCTGACAAGGGGTAAAATTGTTTATCAGGTCAAGATCTATCTGCCCAGAAATTTTCAGATGAATCGGACAACCCGTTGATGGGTTGCTGCCCCTGAATTGGTAATTTTATGGAAATTTTGCTGTTTTTGGTTATTATCTTGAATATTATTATAGATAGAGATAAACTGTAAACAGCAATAATGTTCAGCAAAGTTAGATTTACAAATAAGTCAACATGACCGAAATGGTCAGTTGACCCCTTAAGGAGTTATTGCCCTTTATAGTCAATTTTTAACCATTTTTCGTAAATCTTAGTGATCTTTTACAAAAATCTTCTCCTCTGAAACTACTGGGCTAAATTAATCCAAACTTGGCCACAATCATCTTTGGGGTATGTAGTTTAAAAAATGTGTCCGGTGACCCGGCCATCCAACCAAGATGGCTGCCATGGCTAAATATAGGACATAGGGGTAAAATGCAGTTTTTGGCTTATAACTCAAAAATCAAAGCATTTAGAGCAAATCTGACGGAGTGAAATTGTTTATCATGTCAAGATCTATCTGCCCTGAAATTTTCAGATGGATCCGACAACCGGTTGTTGGGTTGCTGCCCCATAATTGGTAATTTTAAGAAAATTTTGACGTTTTTTGTTATTATCTTGAATATTATTATAGATAGAGATAAACTGTAAACAGCAATAATGTACAGCAAAGTAAGACCTAAAGATAAGTCAAACATGACAAAAATGGTCAGTTGACCCCCTAAGGAGTTATTGTCCTTTATAGTCAATTTTTAACAATTTTCATAAAATTTGTAAATTTTTACTAACATTTTCCACTGAAACTACTGGGCCAAGATCATTATAGATAGAGATAATTGTAAGGAGCAAGAATGTTCAGTAAAGTAAGATGTACAAACACATCACCATCACCTAAACACAATTTTGTCATGAATCCATCTGCTTTCTTTGTTTAATATTCACATATACCAAGGTGAGCGACACAGGCTCTTTAGAGCCTCTAGTTTGTAGATCTTAGTTATCTTTTACAAAAATCTTCTCCTCTGAAACTGCTGGGCCAAATTAATCCAAACTTGGCCATAATCATCATTGGGGTATCTAGTTTAGAAATTGTGTGGCGTGACCCCGCCAACCAACCAAGATGGCCGCCACGGCTAAAAATAGAACATAGGGGTAAAATGCAGTTTTTGGCTTATAACTCAAAAACCAAAGCATTTAGAGCAAATCTGACATGGGGTAAAAATGTTCATCTGGTCAAGATCTATCTGCCCTGAAATTTTCAGATGAATCAGACAACCAGTTGTTGGGTTGCTGCCCCTAAATTGGTAATTTTAAGGAAATTTTGCTGTTTTTGGTTATTATCTTGAATATTATTATAGATAGAGATAAACTGTAAACAGCAAAATGTTCAGCAAAGTAAGATTTACAAATAAGTTAACATGACTGAAATGGTCAAATGACCCCTTTAAGAGTTATTGCCCTTTATAGTCAATTTTTAACCATTTTTTGTAGATCTTAGTTATCTTTTACAAAAATCTTCTCCTCTGAAACTGCTGGGCCAAATTAATCCAAACTTGGCCATAATCATCATTGGGGTATCTAGTTTAGAAATTGTGTGGCGTGACCCCGCCAATCAACCAAGATGGCCGCCACGGCTAAAAATAGAACATAGGGGTAAAATGCAGTTTTTGGCTTATAACTCAAAAACCAAAGCATTTAGAGCAAATCTGACATGGGGTAAAAATGTTCATCAGGTCAAGATCTATCTGCCCTGAAATTTTCAGATGAATCAGACAACCAGTTGTTGGGTTGCTGCCCCTAAATTGGTAATTTTAAGGAAATTTTGCTGTTTTTGGTTATTATCTTGAATATTATTATAGATAGAGATAAACTGTAAACAGCAAAATGTTCAGCAAAGTAAGATTTACAAATAAGTTAACATGACGGAAATGGTCAAATGACCCCTTTAAGAGTTATTGCCCTTTATAGTCAATTTTTAACCATTTTTTGTAGATCTTAGTTATCTTTTACAAAAATCTTCTCCTCTGAAACTGCTGGGCCAAATTAATCCAAACTTGGCCATAATCATCATTGGGGTATCTAGTTTAGAAATTGTGTGGCGTGACCCCGCCAACCAACCAAGATGGCCGCCACGGCTAAAAATAGAACATAGGGGTAAAATGCAGTTTTTGGCTTATAACTCAAAAACCAAAGCATTTAGAGCAAATCTGACATGGGGTAAAAATGTTCATCAGGTCAAGATCTATCTGCCCTGAAATTTTCAGATGAATCAGACAACCAGTTGTTGGGTTGCTGCCCCTAAATTGGTAATTTTAAGGAAATTTTGCTGTTTTTGGTTATTATCTTGAATATTATTATAGATAGAGATAAACTGTAAACAGCAATAATGTTCAGCAAAGTAAGATTTACAAATAAGTTAACATGACTGAAATGGTCAAATGACCCCTTTAAGAGTTATTGCCCTTTATAGTCAATTTTTAACCATTTTTTGTAGATCTTAGTTATCTTTTACAAAAATCTTCTCCTCTGAAACTGCTGGGCCAAATTAATCCAAACTTGGCCATAATCATCATTGGGGTATCTAGTTTAGAAATTGTGTGGCGTGACCCCGCCAACCAACCAAGATGGCCGCCACGGCTAAAAATAGAACATAGGGGTAAAATGCAGTTTTTGGCTTATAACTCAAAAACCAAAGCATTTAGAGCAAATCTGACATGGGGTAAAAATGTTCATCAGGTCAAGATCTATCTGCCCTGAAATTTTCAGATGAATCAGACAACCAGTTGTTGGGTTGCTGCCCCTAAATTGGTAATTTTAAGGAAATTTTGCTGTTTTTGGTTATTATCTTGAATATTATTATAGATAAGAGATAAACTGTAAACAGCAAAATGTTCAGCAAAGTAAGATTTACAAATAAGTTAACATGACGGAAATGGTCAAATGACCCCTTTAAGAGTTATTGCCCTTTATAGTCAATTTTTAACCATTTTTTGTAGATCTTAGTTATCTTTTACAAAAATCTTCTCCTCTGAAACTGCTGGGCCAAATTAATCCAAACTTGGCCATAATCATCATTGGGGTATCTAGTTTAGAAATTGTGTGGCGTGACCCCGCCAACCAACCAAGATGGCCGCCACGGCTAAAAATAGAACATAGGGGTAAAATGCAGTTTTTGGCTTATAACTCAAAAACCAAAGCATTTAGAGCAAATCTGACATGGGGTAAAAATGTTCATCAGGTCAAGATCTATCTGCCCTGAATTTTTCAGGTGAATCGGACAACCTGTTGTTGAGTTGCTGCCCCTAAATTGGTAATTTTAAGGAAATTTTCCCGTTTTTGGTTATTATCTTGAATATTATTATAGATAGAGATAAACTGTAAACAGCAATAATGTTCAGCAAAGTAAGATTTACAAATAAGTTAACATGACCGAAATGGTCAGTTGACCCCTTTAGGAGTTATTTCCCTTTATAGTCAATTTTTAACAATTTTTTGTAAATCTTAGTTATCTTTTACAAAAATCTTCTCCTCTGATAATACGTGGCCAAATTAAACCAAACTTGGCCACAATCATCATTTGGGTATTTAGTTTTAAAAATGTGTGGCGTGACCTGGTCAACTTACCATGATGGCTGCCATGGCTAAAAGTAGAACATAGGGGTAAAATTCAGTTTTTGGCTTATAACTCAAAAACCAAAGCATTTAGAGCAAATCTGACATGGGGTAAATGTTCATCAGGTCCAGATCTATCTGCCCTGAATTTTTCAGGTGAATCGGACAACCTGTTGTTGGGTTTTACAAAAATCTTCTCTGAAACTACTAAGCCAAGTTAATTATAGATAGAGATAATTGTAAGCAGTTAGAATGTTCAGTAAAGTAAGATGAACAAACACATCACCATCACCAAAACACAATTTTGTCATGAATCCATCTACGTCCTTTGTTTAATATTCACAAAAACCAAGGTGAGCGACACAGGCTCTTTAGAGCCTCTAGTTTATTAGTTTATTCCCCATCAATCATTATGTCTATTTTAGTCATTTGAATTTTTATAAGACTTAGAAGTGAATATATATTTTTGCAATCAAGAAAAAATCCGCATTTTAATAAAATAAGTTTTTGATTTGTTTACGTTTAAAAAGTACATTTTCAATGTTCTGTTCTGAAAAATATAAATTGATCAAAAGGCAATCTACAACTTTTAATCTTCAATGTCATATAACCTATGTTTTAACTTACAAAATGGCCCAAAACAACATTTTTAGATTATTTTTGTTGCCACTTTAAAGTTCTTAGCTTATGTCTTATATTTTTAAGGGTAGTTGGTAACATTTACTAGAAGAATTTTCAGCAAAAGTGTTTTATTTGTGTTCTTTTGTCCCCACAATACCTTAATATGAAATTATCCAAGCTACTCTTCCAATCTTACCATGAGTGATATCCATCACTCTGATTTTTTTACTTGTAAAGTTGGTAGAGGGGGGATAGGACCTAATTATCGGGACTCCGGGATAAGGTGTTTTAAGCTCGGGATTGCGGGATTGATCCTTTTGGGATCCGAGATTTCTTTTTTTCAATTTCGGGATGTCTGGATTTAAATTTCTTTAAATCAGGATCTCGGGATTTCATGTTTCTAAGCCCAGGATTTCAGGATCAGGACCCCTCCAACCCCTCCTTTTTCATGTCACAACATGTGTTTTTGGATGAAAGTAAATTATTTAAAGATTGATATTTTTTTATATTGTAAAAACGTGTTTGATTTAAAAAAAAAAAAAAAAAAAAAATAGAAGCAAAAATGGAAATTGCAGTAAAATGTTCTGATTGATTTGTAAATTCAGTAAATTCTAAAGTTTTTTAGGAGTTTTTTGGCAATGCAAAGATCAGGTTTTCCTTTGATTAAATTTTTGTTCAATATTGACCATTTATGTTATATATATGTGGTCAAAGTTTTCAATTTTTATTTTAAACAGGTTGCAATAGAACTTACAATGTTAACAAAAATATCAGTTCCACATTGACCATTGATGTTATATATGTGGTCAAAAATTTCAATTTCTTAATTTTAACAGGTTGTAATAGAACTTACAATGGTAACAGCGGTCAGATATATAGTCCAGGATGGCCAGGGAACTACCCTGTAGATAGTTACTGTGAGATGACAGTGACCAGTTCTCCAGGAACATCATTATCTCTATACTTCAACTCATTCCAGATAGAAGCACATAGAAGTTGTCAGTATGATGGTTTGCTGGTAAGATTTATTTCAAGAATATTAATGTGTAAAAATTGTTAAGATTGTGTCTGACTTATACCTGAATTTTTTTTGAAAACAGAAAAAAATCTAAAAAAAAAAAAAAATATTATTAGAGATCTAAAAAGCCTGAACTATTTTTAACAGCATGCAGTCTTATAACTTCAACAAAATACACATGCTAAGAATACAAAATTCTTTTTGAAAATATTCAAGAGATCCTTATGTGGTGTCTAGGTGGAGGATTGTTTTGGACATGATGAGAATTAATGATGCAGTGCAATTTTTGGCTCATGTTTTTTTGTTAGAAAAGCAATTAAAAATCTTTACAGGGAACTTGGGAAGCATTAAAGTATGAATGCTCTTATTTCATATTCCAAAAATTTACATTAAACCTATGAATAAAACTGCTATGTATATTGAGACTATTAAATATTGGAACACATAGCAACTTGCTTTAAAATAAATAATGCCTGTAAGTAATTCTTTTTTCAAACATTTGATTAAGAGTATTTAAAATGAAGTTGTAAAGTTCATGAATGTTTTTTTAATATCATTTGAAATAACAGTTTCATTCACAAAAGGTTTTTATATAACTTGAATGTTGATAGATACGGAATAGTTCGAGTGGAACAGACATAGCTACATTATGTGGAATGGCTTTACCAGACCCTATCTTTGCACAAGGAAACAGATTGTGGATGAAGTTCTATACAGATAATTCTGTTACACATCCTGGTTATTCTATATCATACACAGCTTCTTTTAACGGTAAATTATTGGCTTATCCATTTTCAGGAAAAAGAATTAGGGATTTATTTCATTCTGTAAAAAGTCTGGAACTATTTAGATGGATCTCAGTTGCGAAAGATACAGAAAATTGAGTTATTATGAGCAATAGAAAAATCATGGTCCATTTAAAACATAATTTTTGAAATTGTTAAAAATATGTTATTCGTCAAGAGAGAAGTTTTTGTTTAAAGTTTCGTTAGATAGAATCCTTATGACCAAGTTTTAAGTGACTCTATTCAACAATTAAAAAAGACACTTCCGATAAAGATGATACATAACCATGGATGAAATGAAAATATCATTTATTTTCTTTGTAATAAGAGATCCTTTATTTTAATCAAAATGTTTGCCTTATTCTGGAAACCTGGCAAAACAAAAATCAGTGATTTTGAAAGAACAGATATATCTCAGAGGACTTATTTAACAGGCATACAACTCATAGGTTGATCTTAAATTTGATTAATTCAATTGTATATTTTATTTTAAGACATCTAGGACAAGATCTGTTTTGATAAATATACCATCATTAGAATTTACCTTTTCAGAAACTGAAGGACTATGGGTAATCTCATTGTTCATAGACCAAAATTAAAATAACATTATGTCATTGGTTGAATTTCAATTGTTTGGAATGTTTTTAACCAATCACAATGTTTTGATCACGTTTTGATGTACACTTTTAAAAATATTACCCAGAATGCATTAGATTCTGAAACGGCCAATTAAATTTCTATCTATCTTTAGGTATTGGATGTGGTGGGAATATAACTGGTGTTAATGGTAGCTTGACAAGCCCTGGTTTCCCTAGCAACAACACCCTGCGTCAGACATGTAGCTGGTTGTTGTCTGCACCAGCCAGGAGGACTATCACTGTCAGATTTACAAGTATAAGTGTTTTCGGAACAGCACAGTGTGATACAAATTACGTAGAAGTTTACGATGGTGGAAGTGAATCTAATCCCAAATTTAGTCGTTATTGTAGTAGTGTAAGTGAGAATGTTTTCCTTGTAGCTCCTTACTTTGAATATGAAATAGATTTTACCTACAGTAGACACTACCTGGTTGTTTTAGGTGTAAAAGCAAAATGGTTTCGATTTTATTTCATATTTGCAGGCTTAAGATTTTAATTACTGTGGACAATCTAGTTTTGACATATTATTAAGACACCTATTTATTAAAATGTATGTTTTACCTAGAGCAGTAAAGTTGCATGAAGCCCTAAAATTTATGGTATTTGTTTAATGTGAAAAAAGCTCATCTGTCAAGGGTGGATTTTAAATTGAAACTTTTTTTGTATAGAAATAAGGAAAAGTGTTTTGTTTGCCTGTGAGATATCTATCCACCAAAGACAAAAGGAAAGGTACACAAATGAACATAGATATGCTTTGTCTAATGTTATATAGATAAGCTAAGTCTGATGTTATATTTTATTTGTATTTTTAGGAAACCATTGCACCATTGCATGCTGATACAAACCAAGTTTATGTGAAGTATGTGTCCAGTGGATCAGGATCAGCGCCATTATTCAGACTTGTATATACAAGCTAATTCACAATTATTTATCACGTCACAAAGATTAATATAATTCATGTCATATTGTTACCTTAATTTCATTTGTAAATTTTATTTATCTGAGAGATAATTATCTATCAAATAAAAGTCTTTTGTTGTCAATTGTCACTTGTAGATTAATGTTTCAGCACCAACTTATACATGTATAAATTCATCTAACTTAGCTCAAGAGCTGTGTTAGGTTTTGCTATCACTTGGCGTCCATTGTCCTCAATTTTTCCTTAAAATATTCCCCTAAACTTTAATTGATTAATTGATACCAAAGTTTTGTCTGCTTCATCTTAAAGACTTCCTGTCAAGAATGTCAGTGGCGTTTCCAGGGGGGGGGGGGGGGGGGTTCCGGGGGTTGGAACCCCCCCTTTTTTTGGCCGATCAATGCATTTGAATGGGAGCATATAGTTGGAACCCCCCCTTTACTCCCTGTTGGGAATCCCCCCTTTTTAAAATGGCTGGATCCGCGCCTGAATGTGATCTTCATCCATGTAGATCAACCAACATAGCCACTGTACTTGAAATCAAGCATAGATAAACAAACATGGAAAATACAGCATCAAGGTCTATTGTTGCTTGAATTGATTTTTGACCTTTTTGCAATATACAAGTTTATGTATGTAAGGGCAAGAGTGTGTGTATTTATTTGTGATTGTTCAAAGTTGATATTTATGTAGTAAGTATTAACAATAGTAGAAAATAAATAATGTCAATCCTTTCCTTTCTTCCCTTGAATGGTACATACTGAATTAGACTTGTTACTGGGTATGTATTTACATGAGCAATAGGTGCTGCATGTGGAATAGGATCTCTCTACCCTTGAGGATAACCCAAGATCACCACATGTCTTTGTTTGGGATAGTGTTGTTCATTCTTTAGTTTTTAACTGAATTTACAAAGGAAATATCAGTTATTAATTTGGGGATGTACGACAGGCTGGTGGATAGCTGCCAAACAGTGTCTCCACAATAACATATAATCACTTTATCATTTTTATGCCCCACCTACGATAGTAGAGGGGCATTATGTTTTCTGGTCTGTGGCTCCGTTCGTTCGTTCGTCCATCCGTCCGTCCGTCTGTGCGTCCGTCCGTCTGTGCGTCCGTTCAGGTTAAAGTTTTTGGTCAAGGTAGTTTTTGATGAAGCTGAAGTCCAATCAACTTGAAACTTAGTACACTTGTTGCTTATGATACGATCTTTCTAATTTTAAAGCCAAATTAGACTTTTGACCCCAATTTCACAGTCCACTGAACATAAAAAAAATGAAAGTTGGAGTTTCAGGTTAAAGTTTTTGGTCAAGGTAGTTTTTGATGAAGCTGAAGTCCAATCAACTTGAAACTTAATACACTTGTTGCTTATGATATGATCTTTATAATTTTAAAGCCAAATTAGACTTTTGACCCCAATTTCACGGTCCACTGAACATAGAAAATGAAAATGGGAATTTAAGGTTAAAGTTTTTGGTCAAGGTAGTTTTTGATAAAATTGAAGTCCAATCAACTTGAAACTTAGTACATATGTTCCCTATAGTATAATCTTACTTATTTTAATGCCAAATTAGATTATTACCCAATTTCACGGTCCATGGAACATGGAAAAGGATAGTGCGAGTGGGGCATCCGTCTACTTTGGACACATTCTTGTTTTTTCAAATTTAAATATGTTCTTCCCTGTGACTAAATGAAGGTCAAGTTCAATTTTTAGATTTTAATTAACTCCTTTTTGAGTAATCACCATTTTTAATATCCAAAAATTGTATTTTTAAATATTTTTCTCGTATTATATTATGACTAAGGTTAAGCAGATGGTAAATTTCTTATCTCACAATTATAATTGGAGTGACAGATTTATTTCCTAAGTGGTGATGATTATAGGCTATAATATTAAACATTTTAAAATTACTAATTATCATATATGTTGAGTTATAGCACTATGTTAAACCGTAGGTCTGTTCAAAGGGAAATAATCCTTGGGATTTGCAAGTTAATTAGATCTGGGAAATATCTTGGCATATGATAACAATTGGAGTGACAGATTTATTTGAAAAATTTCTGTTTCCTGATAAGATCTGAAGGACTATATATATAAAGTTTGAAATTTACTAGTAGGACTGCATGTATAACTGAAGTTTGAAATTTACTAGTAGGATTGCATTATAAATGAAGTTTGAAATTTACATTTCATTATTAGGCACTTTGAAAATAATAAAAGATAAATTTTTATAGGTTTTTATGAGATAAACATTTTGAAGTTAATTATATTACTAATAATTATATATGTTAGAGTACTATGTTAAACCATTTTGTTCAAAGGGACATAACCCTTTAGATTTGCAAGCAAAATTATTTATTTTGCTTTTCTTTGGTAAATTGTTTGAAGAATTTCATGGTGTGTTTGTTATTCTGTAAAAACTACTTTTCTGAGTGATAGATATTTTTATAAATGTTTTTTTGTGTCTGTTAATATTAATTTTTACTTGATCCTGTTTGGGGTTCCAGATTTGAAAATTCATTAGACAATAATCTATTATTTATAAGTTTAAAAGTTAAAATTAAGTCCCTACTTGATCAACTGTTCAGGGTTTGACTTCTGCAGGAAAATCCGGTTTGCTGTTTCTCTGACAGCCTGTGCTTTGTGTACTGTTGTTTCAGTTTATCTTTTGGACAGGTCTTATAGTATCTTGCCAAGGGATTGTCAGTTTATTTTCGACTTATATGAGTTTAAAAGTAAGTCCTTTTGATATCTTTCGTCTCTCTTTTATTTGTTTCATTTATCAGTTGTGGTGATGGAAAGGATTGTAAAAGCCTGCATAATGAAAACAAAATCAAGTTATATGCTCTTGTTTTTGAAAACTAAGTGATTAAAAGTGTATATTACAAAAATGATTTCATCAAGACAAGTTTTATTTAGAACATTTTAGCAAAAGGCTGACATCATATCTGGAAGGTTTTTATTCATTTCCACATTTTGTTTAACTTATCTTAAAAATATAGGAGCTATGTTATCTTCTCTAAACATTTGAGAAAATCTGGAGCTTTTCTGGAAAAAATACACATCTGCATGTACAGCTTGCACAAGATGAGGTGAGCCATCTGTATTGAATGGGTTTGCCAGTTTTCCTGAAGAATTTTATAATCCTGGTACTTTTATACCTTTTCTCCCTGAATACACTGGCTTTCTCAATCAATAAAAAGTGCAAACTATGATATAGCCAAGTGTTGGAGTTAAATTCCACCAATCAATCATATCCATGGACCCATACATATCACGGTGATTTTAATCACATTTTCATTTTTGTTAAAGTTAGATATGAAGCCAATCTGAATAACAGAATATAAGGAAAACAAATAACCACTGTCCTGTCTTAACCATTTTGTGTACCCCGCATTTTTTATCAATTGTACATTTCAACCGTTAACTACCTGCACACCAACCGTTCCTGCTAATTTCGTAGTGTTATGTGATTCATTTGCCTGACTCCCTATTGACATGCTCATGCTTTTGTACATCACCACTCTTAACATTATACGCTACCTCATTATAATAAAATTAACTGAACAATATCATGATACAACACAGTTCTTACAAGTGTATAACTTATATTTACAGTGAAATTGTTTTTGTGGGACAAACTCGTGTCGTGAAAGTTCAAAATTTCAGTAATTTGATTCATATGTTGCATATTCATTTACGAATTTTCTGTGCCTTTCAAACTTATCATAATATTTATTTTTATCTTATGATGTGTTCACAGTTAACAAAATTCCTGTAAAAATGGTTTATAAGGTTGTCATTGGCTTTAAATTATTTCCAGTAACTGCTTGTTCTCCCAGACCGGCACATTGTGACTTTTTATGTGGTTTTGAATTATGCTTTGTGCTGGTCTGATGATCTTTGAACAAGTGCAAACGTGCTGCTAGGATTGTACTTGTTTTAACGATACTAGAACTCACCCGCGAAATCTCGGGCATATACAGCTTGTGAACTATTGTAGGATGATTTTTTGTAAAAGATATTATGTATGGAGAATTTCATAAAAGGTATCAAAAGCCCTCTCCCTTTTTCCAAAGTCCGATATTTGTTTCCTTTCTGTTAAAGTCAATTATTTTGGTGTGTCTGGCCTAAGACCACAATTATTCTTCTCCTTTGCTACAATGCTTCTTTTGGTAAAAGTCAAATCAAATTAAAAATTTGGGTAAAAGTCAAATCAAATTAAAAATTTGCACCGTTTCAAGTATGAAATAAATGTAACTGCTTATATATAGACCATTATTAGTCTAATTCAACATGCTTCTAAGACAATCCATCAGTGCTTTTTTTTGAGAGCCTTATTAACATGCCAATGGTAGGATATGTATCATGTATAAATGACTAAGACCGACTAAGGATAATTTGAGGGGTGGTCAGAGAGGTCCTGATCCCGAAATCCCGGGCTTAATTAAAACCATGAAATCCCGAGATGCAGAATTTAAAGAAATTCATATCCCGAAATCCCGAAATCGAAAAATATATCCCCGGATCCCGTAAGGATCAATTCCCAAATCCCGAGCTTAAAAACACCCGATCCCGAAATAGGTCCTGCCTCCCTCTAATCTCTACCTTACTTTCATTTTTGCCAAATCACTATTTTCCCTTTCAACAATTATAAATTTGTATGCCCCATTTATGAGCATTATGTGTTCTTGTCTGTGCATCCGTGCGTTAGTTTGTTCGTTTGTTCGTTCGTTCGTTCGTTCGTGCGTTCGTCCGTCCGTCTGTCCCGCTTCAGGTTAACTTAATTTTTGGTCGAGGTAGTTTTAGATGAAGTTGAGCATGCTTACATCATTCGTAAATATAGCTCAACATGCAGACTTCTTATACGTCAGGTATTTCACATCCAACTTTTTATAGAAATATTCTTTATAAAGCACAAAGGTGTCAGTATTCACCTCAAAAACTAACAAAACTTTTGAATAGACTTATTAAGAAGGGATATATGTTACGATACTGTTGTCAGGTCATTAAAGATTGCATATTTTGGCGTTAATATTGATTCACTTATAGGGTCTTTGCATCGGAACTAAACACATTTATTCAAAAACCAGTTGTTGGCATGACACGAGTTATGTTCTTCTCATATATGTTATGATGGTATGATACTAAACCCCTAAAGGGAAGGATTGTGCCTGATGTTCATATGATGAAATCATAATCTTTCAGTCAGTTTAATTGAAGCCCGGAGCTGGCATGTCAGTTAACTGCTAGTAGTCTGTTGTTATTTATGTATTATTGTCATTTTGTTTATTTTCTTTGGTTACATCTTCTGACATCAGACTCGGACTTCTCTTGTACTGAATTTTAATATACGTATTGTTATACGTTTACTTTTCTACATTGGCTAGAGGTATAGGGGGAGGGTTGAGATCTCACAAACATGTTTAACCCCGCCGCATTTTTGCGCCTGTCCCAAGTCATCTGGCCTTTGTTAGTCTTGTATTATTTTAATTTTATTTTCTTGTGTACAATTTGGAAATTAGTATGGCGTTTATTATCACTGAACTAGTATATCTTTGTTTAGGGGCCAACTGAAGGACGCCTCCGGGTGCGGGAATTTCTCGCTACATTGAAGACCTGTTGTGACCTTCTGCTGTTGTTTTTTTCTATGGTCGGGTTGTTGTCTCTTTGGCACATTCCCCATTTCCATTCTCAATTTTATTTACTTATTTCAATATATATGCAAGTGGTATGAACCCTTAAATAGTAAACATTTCAAAGAAAACAGTAGACAGAATCAAGGACTTTTTATACTAACATAGAAAGTCCATGACAGAATACAGAGAGTCTCTATATATTAAAGTAGTATAATCGTAGTCTACATGTAGATAAACGCGAAAAATAATTGTCCTCTATAAGGAGGTATATATAATAGTTGTGGTTCTTGCGATCTAAACACCATGATAATGAGAACGCTCTGATTGGCTTATTTATTTTTTCATTTTTGTTATCTATCATACAATTAGTTGTATTTGTGAATGTTTCAAACCGGAAGTCTTATCTATGACTAAAAGTTAGTCCGATGACGGAATCATATCCGGACTCCTATTTTGTCGTTTTTCTTCTAAAATAACTCAATCTGAATAATCATAAGAATGGATGACAAATGTGACTATGCATCTTACCTATATGACACAGAGGCATGATGATTGATTTATTGTGGAAGGAAGAGAAGCGACACACAAACTGAGGTCTTCTCGTTTAATAGTATAGATATCAACCCTCTTTTTAGGCCAATGAAGAAAAATTATGAACACTGGATTAAGTATACTAGTTATATCATTCAAATCTTTTAATCGGCTAAAAGATGGTTTTCTGAAGAAATTTGCATTGCATTAGACGCTACTGCACAATAATTTGTATGACAATGCAACTCCCCATTATTATATAGTACAGTTGTAACAGATGCTTGTTGAATTAATAATTTCATGTAGTTGTTAATATTATTTCTTTGGGGACTTATTCACTTGAAAATATACTTTTGTGTTTCATTCTTAAATCTTCTCTGTAAATGGTTTACATTTGAACATATTGGAATGTGATATAGAGTCCATGTGACAAAAATACTATTTATGTTGATGTCTATGAATAAAGCGTTTATATAATCATTTTTATATCATGTTTGAAACGATTTCCACCTTTTTAATGGAACACACATACTTATATATCCATAGAAGATTCTTGATAAATGACTAACTATACTACCTTCACACGAATTCGCTATTTGCTTCTAGTATAACAAATAAATCTTGAATCCTTTAAAATAGGCGCATTTTTGTTTAATTGATAAAAATGATATATAGAAAGTTTCATGCATATAAAAGTGTGCCATAGTGTTCGTTCTGTTGTTTTAAAGTACAAACACGTGTCCTTGATGTCATATCATGTTTTAGAAGAAGAGTTCTTTTTCTAAGAAATTGTGATTGCAATATCGTCAATCTTTTAAAATTTAAAATGTAAAACAGTCAATTGTAAATCAAATAATTCATCTATAACCTGTTTTATACATGTTCTTTTTTTGCATTTTCACCTTCCATGGGATCGATAATTCAGTAGGGACTTCTATTGTATGTTGTTTTGTAATTAACACAAACCAACTTGTACAATTATTAACACCCGTCCGGTCTCTCAAGGAATATCACTGTTGCGACGAAGGTGTAATTGCACTTTGTTGAAATAAGTTCCAGTGCACTTGGCGATACCCACCTTCAATGTTCAATTAGAGTCTACCCTGTGTAATACAACAATAAATGTCCTCTACGTCCCTCTTGTCCCTTCCATGTCTTCTATTCAACTACCTTTCCCGAAAAATCTATTATTTTTTATCAAGAGGGAGAAATACCGAGTAAAACGAAATAAAAATCTTAAAAGTAATTTGTAACAGTTGTTAAATTTTATTGCATTACTTTTATTTTGATGCATATTGCTTTTTTGTGCATCAATCTATATTAATTTCCGCTAATCGAATGCTATACAGCAAGACATGTGACCTTCACAAATATTTGCATGTGGTTTAGATCCTACACAGTGGTATTCACAAGAGCCTCCTTGTGCCCGGCAGTCTTTCTCTTCTGAAAATTACAATTAATTATAAATGTTTTCATTTAAAAAAATTATTAATACAAAATTGCAGACGGCAAATACAAATTTTGGTATTTCCTTTTTATGCAAATAATAAACGGCGTTGTTATAAAATTATAATGAACTTCAAAGAGTGGGACTCCGTAAAGATTAACAAAATCTAATGTTTTCAACCAAGGAAACTAGTGGAAAACAATTGTCATATATATAAAGTATATATGGTGTCTTATACCTGCTTTAATTGCTAGCTATACCTTCTAGTATCATAGGTAAATTGCATGGGATGGGCTCATATATTTAGTGTGAAATGTTTATTGCATTTCTAAGTTACATAACAAATTGTAGGAACAGAAAATTAAGAATTTCATATTTTTCTTATTGCGCATATGGTGCAGTAGAATGTTTAACGTTCATGTTGCTACTACCACTGGCCATGCATCGACGTACTGGCATGAAAATACGGATATTTTGTTTTATTGAAATTTAATCCACCATTTTCGACTGCAGAAAATGCATGTGCCAAGTCAAGCATGCGACAATGGTTTTCCATTCTTTTGATGCGTTTTAGCTTTTGATATAGACATTTGATAAGAGACTTTTCGTTATAAATGTTTTTTGTAGATCGGTATTTTTGTCATTTACTTGTTTTAAAGCAATTTGTTGAAGAAAAAAAATACATTCCAAAATCTCTTTATTTACATCATTAAAACATAATATCAGTTTATTGTTGATAGTGTTTAATAATTGCGTAAAAATCAGTTATGATTCAGATTGGTGTCGAATTTGGTTCAGAAAAGAGGGACGAAAGATACCAAAGGGACAGTCAAACTCATAAATCTAAAACAAACTGACAACGCCATGGCTAATATTGAGTAGAGTTCAGACTTCAGGGTATGCTCACTTGTATTAGTATGTCTTTTGATTGAGTAAAGCCATTTCAATTGATATTTTATAGTGTGTCTCTCTATATGTGATGTTACACTATTGTTTCAGATAAGGGTGAAGGCTGGTACCTATTAAAACGTTTAAACCCGCTTCATTTATTTGCACCAGTCCTAAGTCAGGAATCTGATTTTCAGTAGTTGCCGTTTGTTGATTTGATTCATAAGTGGTTCTCGTTTCTTGGTTTTCTTGTTTGAATGGTTGTACACTAGTTATTTTGGGTCCCGTTATATCTTGCTGCTCGATTTGAGCCAAGGCTCCGTGTTAAAGACCGTACTTTGACCTATAATGGTTTACTTGTACAAATTGTGACCTGGATGGAGTGTTGTCTCATTGACACTCATGACACATTTTCTTATACCTATTAACTGGTAAAATAAATATCAAAATGACGTTCATATTGTTTTGTATGGTTCTGGTCACAGTTTCGCAATAAGACATATTCAGTTGGACGAGAATAAATCAGTACAGTTACTGTACAATTGCAAGTACTGCCCATTTTAGATTCTAACGACTTGTAGTGATCACTTGACATAAATATTTATGCGAATATTATGTGTTAGAATATACATTCAGTTAAGGATGTTAAAGTTAACGAACAAATAAATGTCAATCATAGTTACTAGTAGTCTTCCTGGCACAGCAACCATATTAGTTCCTGTACATAGCAACTCATAGTATTTATTGGCACCTGTACAACGTGCGAACGTCACATTTTGACATTTGCCCTTTATAGCTGCACAACCTTCATCCGTGGCTGATAATGAAAAAAAATATGACTTTCAAATTATTTAAAACAGATAATATTTGAAGGAATGTTATTAGTGTACATTTCGTTTTTTTTATATTTATTGTACTAAGATTTTTTTCTTATTCGGGATTATAGTTGACTTGAATTTATCAATCACAGGGTAAACGAAATAAGTTTTGATCACATACCTTAAGTCTGTTTTGTATTTTCAGTAATTGGTGAACTATTGCAAACAAATATAGCAAATTGCCCTCGACCAATGAAATTGCAGAATTTGATGCGCCTTATTTGAGAAGAATGAATAAAATCGCGTTCTTAGTAAGGTATTATCCTATTAGTTAGGCCTATTTGTGCTCAAAACAAAGACTTTATGTAAAGGAGTCACATCTTCTCCGAAGCACATTTTACTTGAACAAGTTGAGTTTTAAATCAAATAATAAAATTTTACTTGCGCAGTACATTTGGTACTGTAAATGTTATAATGTGAATATTTATAACTTTCGAATTACCAAAAAAATCAAAAATCAAAAAAAATCACAGCATTGCAAAAAATAAACCAACCCTAAAAATTAATCAAAAATGAAATGAAAGTCATGAATTTAATGTAGAAAAAAATAAATTATTAACATTGAAACACATTTTTAATTAAAACGAGTTAAGATCTTTGGTTCCTTACAATATTCTAAGTGTGTAAGATAATGAAAATCCCATTCTTCATGGTAATGATCGTACATAATCATTAAAAAAGGGATTATGATTCTTCGACGGATGCAACATCTTGATCAGGATCTGCGTACCCTTTCAGGGCTCCTGATATCATCCCGGGTTTTAAAGAAGTTCGTGTTGCTCAGTCTTTAGTTTTTTGTGTTTTTTAATATGTGTTTGTCTTTAATCTTTTTCTTTTTTGTCATAGCGTTTTCAGTTGTTTGAATGTTCTTTTTGTATTTTTCTCTCTAACAGATACTGAGCTTAGCCTGTTATCTCTTCTGTATTATGTTTTCAATTGTGTTAGTTTTGGTCTCTATGTCTTACTCATTCTTAAATGTTGTAAATAACTAAACATAGTTTAATAAGTATCAAGAAAAAGAATAAATACACGAACATTGAATTTTTCAAGTAGATACACTAAAATATTGATGACAGAAATGGCTATAAACCTTTTTTCCAAACGCAAAATAATATTAAAATAAAAATAAGATATGGCAAAAGGGCTTTTGATGACTTTATCAACAAGAAAAGAGGTACAAATGTACAAAAGAAGATAGCCTGTTCATATAATCAAAACAAACACATTATTATGTTATGTATTATTCTTTTTAATTAGCCTTATATCCGCTGTCTGTTGTAATTATTTACATACACAATTTGTTTTTGCTGAAGGCTGATTACCTTTAACATGTTGTCAACAAGTCAACAACTATATACATGTATGTGATATATAATAGAAAAATATGATATGATTCAATATAACTTATTTTTGGGATAAAAGTAAAAGGAAAATAATAATATGAAAACTCTTTATTCAATGTCAATAAATACCGTTACACTCGTTTGAAGAAAAGAGTGTCTTTCTTTGTTGTTTATTAAAAAAAAACCGAATATATAAACCTGAAGTATAACAAATAAGTTCCAATTGTAAACTTAATCTGATATATCACGTTCCTTTAACTTGTTAAGTACTTACTTGGAGAAGCTGTTGCAATACCAACATAGAAGGTTAAAAGAAAAACTCCTACAAGCATATTCAGTCCGGACATAATATATCTGCATACGTAGTACAATATTACGTTCTTGTATATTGTTAAATGTTTTATACATTAATACGGAGGTATCTAGGGGTTATTTTTATATCGTTCACCAATACTGCATTATGTTTTGAAGTCAAGGCAAACAAATCTTAACTCTGTTAATATTTTAAATCTCAAGAATACCAGCTAAGATTTCAATCCATTGTATGAATAAATACGTGAATAAAATACAAATAATTTTCGTGTTTTCATGGTCAACTGCGAATTAGGATGATAACATACGAAATGTCTGAAGGTCAGATTCATTGAGGTATATATATATATTGATGTTTAAGAGTTTTAAACGATAAAAATATCTATCCAACTAGAAGGTAGAAATAACTACCATACTCGAAAGTAAAAAACAACTACCATATTCGAAAGTAAAAACAACTACCATACTCGAAAGTAAAAACAACTATCAAACTATATGGTAAAACAACTATCAAACTAAAACATAAAAATGAAAATGCTTCACAAACAGGAACTATTTAGATGTATTCGACATAGATAATGTCTTGTAAAACATTTTTTGAAACAACACATGAGCTTGGACTAAGTCGGTCTTTCCCCCTGCCCGATATGATATCAATATTAAATTATTAAATTGACTTTTAATTACCATTGAAGGCCAAAGACGAAAACTGTAAATGACCTGCGAACAATGTTAAGTTAGAACACTTTATTCCAACATATATTGTGCTTTTCAAGTACGCAAGATGCATAACTCAGGGTATGTTTCCTTGTAAACCTGTGATGTTTTCAATTGGAGAGTGCTTGTCTCATTCATAACATGGGCTACAATAATTTCAAATCAACTTGAAATAACTTTTCAAGGTCAGATAAGTGCAGCATACCGGTATACAGTTAATGAAACTAAGACATAGGATTTCATTAGGTTTAAATTCACTCAGTCATAGCCCCATTGTGTTCTATGTTTAACTCTGCAATTTCAAAAACAGATGTTAAAATTGTTTTCAAGCTTCATCATGTTCATATCAAGTTCCATACCAAATATAAAAGAGTTACAAGGTGTACAATGAGTGTTGTAAAATTGATTATCCACAGAGAGTAAGGTACTGCACAACAGACATAACATTCCGTGCACGTTCAAGCTACAAACCGAAATTACATAACTCAATACTATAATTAAAACATTTTGCACCCATAGTGTACAATGAGTGTAGGAAAAATCTTCATCAAAACATGCAATAGCTGCATGACAGAATTCTTGCACACTACAACAAGCGGCAGAACAAATATAAAGTAAGTCACGAAGCAAAGAAAACTTCGACGAAAGTTTTCTACAATATATTACGGTAGGACCGACGGACGGATTCCAACGGTTAATAGACGGACATGCCTGCATTCGTCGTTATGAACATAAAGAAACCCTTTAAAGTAATGTTGAATGTACATCTACTTGTGATCGTCTGGTATTGATTATGATATAACTTCACGTCCCTCAAAAATACAATTATAAGAAAAGTATTTAACTGTAATTTAACGAAAAAATAGAGAGCAAAATATAAATCCCAGATTAAACGGCATATTACTGACAGCAAAACCAAAGTACTTAAGCTGCTTTTAAAGCATATGGTCATACACTTAATATTGATTGCTAAACTAAATATAAGATTCCAAATGGTTGATATATCAGTAAATATCATCAGATTAATCTAATTAATATAGGAAAGGAGTAGGTCCAGTAAGACCACGTTTTGGCCCCAAATTATAGCAGTTTTACAAAATTGTAAAAATGTGAACTGTTAGCTATTTATTGGAAAGTAGAATATTTTTGCCACGTAAATATGGGCTGTTTTGACAATGCAATGCACATATATCGGATACTAGCATCAATAAGTCATGCTAAATTACTGAAATCTTCACAATTTTAGCATTTGAGTTAAATTTTAGACGGTTTCCGTCTGCAATAGAAATGGCCGCATGTGTTTCCTTATATTTAAATGTAAGTTGTATTTGATGATAATACTTAACAGATATAAAGATTGAGAGTGAACACGGATGTGGCTACTTTCCTTTTTGACAAAAACATCTGAAAAGGGAGAAATTATGGCATATCTGATAGATTTTTCATATTTAAGCTTGGATTTGAGCGTCTTTAAAGACTAAATCAGTTCAAATATTGCACATAAACTATTTAAATCGACCGAAGTAGACACTGGCCAAAATCAGACCTTACCAGACCTACTACTTGTAACTATCATAAGTCAACGGAACAATTTTTACTACAACTTTCATTTCAATTCTTAACTCATAGCATTTTATCATGTATGATCCTTCAACCCTTGATATCTAAATTTTTTGAAGCTTTCCTATCTCGACACTATATGACTACCAGCAGATGTTTGCGGAAAACAAATTTGCACAATATTTACATTAAATGGAAATTACTGTACCTTGTGTGTGTGTGTTTGTGAAGTATTGATATAAGAATATCAGAAGACAGATACGTTTTGTAGTTGCTGAGTGTGATAGAATGTAAGAAAGAAAGAATGTTAGTGTGGAAAAATTTGAAGAACGTTATCATGATTTGGTTAACTGTTATTGCATATATCTGTCACAGATCACAATTGATATGATCCAACTGCTTAGATCCTATAGTCTTTCCCTAAATGGTTTAACCGCATAATACAACATTTTATCTCTTGTGTGATGACAGAGGGACAGAGTAATACTCAGCATCAATGATTGTTTGATTAGGTTTGTTAGTAAACACGTTTGAATTTTGAATCTCTTTTATCATAGTCTTCTATCCACACCCTCCTCGTCCCATCAGTTTCCTTCTCAAACAATGCATTATAATTACCAAGAGGGCGAAATATCGAATAATTGAATGAATATCGAAAATATCGAAATGAAGGACAAAAAGACATGTTTAAAGAAATGTGTAACAGTTTTTATTTTTTATTGCATTAATTCTATTTGAGTCATATACCTATTCTTCTGTGTATTGTGATTTATTTATTTTTACAATCTGTTATAACCACTGCTAATTGAATGCTATGCAGCACGACATGTGACCTTCACAAATATTGGGATGTGGTAAAGATCCAACACAGTTGTATTCACAAGCTCCTCCTTGTGCACGGCAGTCTTTCTCTTCTGAAAATTACAAATTGAAAAAAAAATGATCAATATAAAATTGCCATAAATAGTTTTCATTATTAATTCTGGAATTTCCATTGAATGCAAGTTACAAACCACTTAGTCTCCTAGGGCAACAAGTGTGTGGGTCACATCTCATGTAATTTGTAATGTTTGAGGCTTTACTAAGCTACACATCACATTATAGGAGCGAAAATATTAAATTGACCTTTTGACTTATTGCTCATGTGGTACATTACAATGTGTACTGTTAATGTTTTTGCTTTATTCTTTAAATGCTCCTCAACGTTATACTTGTTTGGCGTTCTAACTTTTTTAATCTGAGCGTCACTGATCAGTCCTGTGTAGACGAAACGCGCATCTGGCGTATCAAATTATAAGCCTGGTACCTTTGATAATTATTTACTACAACTATTAGTTGATATCTTTTGTATTTGGCTGTCAGTTCTCGCGAGTATCACTAGCCCAGTTACCTAAGTGCTGGCATGATAGTACTGATATTTAGTTTAATCTAAATCTGCGGCTAAAAAAATATGGAAACAAATTGAAATAAACAGTTATCTCCCTACAATGTATAGCTGTGATCCTTTGTTCTGGTTTAGCTGTGCATTTTGTCCTTTTAAAGTTTTGTTTTTAGCTCACATCATTATGTCTACGTTTTGGTTTATAAATATTTTGCATAGCATTAATTGGCGAAATGCGTTTTTCGTACAGTAAAATGATTATCGTTTATGTTTTTAATTAATGATATTGTAATACCCACATCTTTTAGAATTTTTGTTTTCGTTCTAACATTTGTTATTTCCAATTTGACATATTTCTTATACGCTGCTTAATTCCAACATTGATAATGCTAAATTGGAACTGAAAAAAGTGGATCACCCTGTGTCCCCAATTGATCCTTTAAATACTAGAATGAAATTGAGAATAGAAATGGGAAATATTTAAAAGAGACAACAACCCGACCAAACAGCTGTAATGCCGGTCAAGGTCGTTAAAACCTTCCATTTGTTGCAAAAAGCAGAAAAACAGCCGAAGACCATCAATGGGTCTTCAATGCAGCGAGAAAATCCCGCGTCAGCCGGCCTCTTAATACAAATGTGAACAAGTTCATTGAAAATGAACGTCATACTAAACTCCAAAACATATAAATGAACTAAAATTTATAAAAACCATACAAGACTAACTTAGTCTTAGATGCATGATTTTTTTATTAGTTGTTAGAGGCTTTGAACTAGCTGTCATATAAACGCGAGTACTTTCAGATCTGTTCCTAGTGTCTTTTTGTTATCGGGATGTATAAGTACCCGGCCACGTCCACTTGTAGTTTTGTCCATCTGATGAGTTAAGCCTTTTTCAACTGATTTTTATAGTTCGTTCTTATGTTGTACTGTTATACCCCTGTCCCAGGTTAGGGGGAGGGTTGTCATCCCGCTAACATGTTTAACCCTGCTACATTCTGTATGTATGTGCCTGTTCCAAGTCAGGAGCCTGTAATTCATTGGTTGTCGTTTGTGTATGTGTTACATATTTGTTTTTTGTTAATTTTTTTTATATAAATATGGCCGTTAGTTTTCTCGTTTGAATTGTTTTACATTGTCATATCGGGGCCTTTTATAGCTGACTATGCGGTATGGGCTTTGCTCATTGTTGAAGGCCGTAAGGTGACCTATAGTTGTTAATTTCTGTGTCATTTTGGTCTCTTGTGGACAGTTGTCTCATTGGCAATCATACCACATCTTCTTTTTTATATAAAAAAGGCGAGAGTCTCCTGACTAGGAACAGGCGCAAAAATGCAGCGGGTTTAAACATTAAGTAAATATTAATAAGAATACATTTGAAATTGAGAAAACTAGTCTCAAACCATGTATAGACACTTGATGACATTAAGGGCATTGATCATTTCTATAGAAACATAACAACACCAGAAAGAAACTATTTTTTCCTAAATTTTACTTTCATGATTATTATGGAACATCAATACTTAGTATATAACATAAAAGTTGGTAAATGATTATTTTGAAACCTACATATAAACACACCTATCCTATATGTTTCAGCAGTTTTTGTCAACCTTTTGTTTGTTAGATTTGCACTTATTGGAAGTAACAGATATCTTGACACATAATTTATTTATTTTGATATTTTGAATTACTAGCATTCATATGGGTATTAACACAACAAAATTTCAGTCAATATTATTTGATAATATTCAACTTCCTGTATTTTTAATATTTTTATTCCAGCGATAACCTGTAACAACAATAAGTGTATATTGAAGTACAAATAGCATCGATGTTCACCTGTGACATATAATTACACCGTCACCAAGATTGGAATTTGTTATTTATGCCCTGCAGGTCGAAATAGTTAGTTTACCCCGAAACATATTATTTTTACGTTTAATAAATGCCTAACATCTGATACTAGATCTACAGAATCCTGGCTACTTTGTATTTGTATGTCCCAAAATGTGCTGAAAGTTATAAGGACATAAGGGGCGTCAGGTCAACAAACAAAATATATAGAATTGAAAGTAGTCAAAAGCAAGAAAATATATTCTATAGATGATAAATATTGATTGGAAAAATTAAAAGTTAACTAAGGTTAAGATTTCAGTCAGACAGTTGTCTCATTAGCACTCATACCACATCTTCCTATATCTATATATGAACTTGTCAATTAAAGGTAAAATATGACATAAAAACAAAGGATGTGGGATACCTATCCCATTGCCGTTCCTCATCCAAAGCCACAGTGAGGTCCCAAATATTGGGTAAAATATATTCCAGTTTTATAAAGATTTTATAAGTTCATAATGTTTTTTATTATTCTGACTGCTGTTTCATAATATCATGTTCAGATCTAATCAGAATGGTCGAGTAAAATTAAGTAAAGTTACTGTACGAATACCAGCAATTTAATACAGGTTATAGTAATACCACCAACCGTTCGAACTTACATTAGTTAAATATACAAAGGTTCATGAAGCATAAAGATAAGTAATAATTACTAGCAGTTTCCCTGGCACAGCAAAATTGATCAGCTCCTGCACATAACAATTCATAGAATTTATTGCCACCAGTACAAGGTGTGGTCAATACATTTTGACATTTTCCCTTTATAGCAGCACAGCCTTCATCCGTGGCTGACAATGCAAAATAAAGTAAATTTCATAAATCAATAAGTACATAGAACTTTGTAACGAATGTTATACATTGCGTTATTTGAATTTGAATTTATTGTTAATGATAAGATATCATCTGATCTGGGATAATTATTAAATTCATCAATCACAAGATACACAAATGAAGTTTTAATTACATACTTTTATATAATTTTGTTTGGGGTATTATTTTTACTTTTAGGCTTAGCCATTTTCTCTTAAGCATTATATGTTTTCAATTGTGCTAGTTATTCCGTATAATAATTTAATAATACCGATTCACGCGAAATAGCTAATATACACAAACACTGAATTAATCAAGTAGCCAATGCCATAATGTTGATGTCAGAAACTTTTAAAAAGCCTTTTTTTCATACCGGAAACAAAACATTATTTATTTGAGACGTAATATAGTAGTACAAATACGATATGACAATTAGGTCAATGTTTGAATGACGATATCACTAAGCAGATAGCCGTTTCGAAATATACTAAAACCAACACATTATTGCGTTATACTTGTATCCGTTTACTGTTGTTAATATTTTCAAACGCAATCATTTTACTGAATGTTGAAAACCTTTATCATGGTGTACACATGTCAACTATACATTTAACATATAAAGGTGAAAAATATGATTTGATTCTCTACAAGTTTTACAGGACAAACTTAAAAGTGAAAATAGCAATAAAAAAAAAAAAAAAAATCAATGTAAAAAATATCATTACGCTCGTTTGGAAAAAATGTTGTTCTCTGTTATTAAAAATAAAACCGACCAAAGATAACAGGGTGATGCGTTTTTGTGTCAGACGCGCAATTCGACAACAAAAGACACATCCGTGATGCTCGACTAAAACACGAAACATGTAACAGAACATGTTATTACATGTTCCTTTGAACATAAAGTACTTACTTGGAGTAGCTGTTGCTAAACACACAAAGAAGGTTAAAAGAAAAACTCCTACAAACACATTGAGTCGGAACATCATTTTTGTGTATACGTAGTACAAATACTAATACGTACTAATGCATACTTATATATTGTAAATATTTATATACCTTTATTCGGAGGTATCTTAGGGGTTATTTACTAAATCGTACAACGAAATGGTAGATTAAGTTTTGAAGTCATGATATATAAATGTATACTCTGTTCATATCTTAAATTTCAAGAGTAGAAGCAAAGGTAAAGTGAGTTAATTGTCGTGTTTTTCGGGTCGACTAACACCTGGAAAAAAATTGAATTAAGAATACAGATTATTGATTTATAAATAAACATATGAATGATGCGTCAGTGTCAATTGTTCCCAAAGGTAACAGGTTTATAATTTGATATGTCAGACGCGCGTTTTGTCTACATCAGACTCATCAGTGACGCTCAGATCAAAATAGTTAGAAAGCCAAATACAAGTACCAATTTGAAGAGTACTGAGGATTCCAAAAGTTGAACTAAAAACGGATAAAATAGTCTTGCCTGGGATGAGAAAATCCTTATTATCTTGAATAAATCATACTTTTGCACAGTAAATTTATAAAAATGATCATATGATTGATATTCATGTTAACACCAAACTACTGACTACAGAGGTGGTGATATCCTCGGGGACGGAACATCAACTAGCAGTGACATCGACCCAGTGGTGTAATAATTATCAAAGGTACTAGGCTTTTGATTTGAACAATTTCAGCAATACTAGCTGTTTATGTAAAATAGATCAGTAATACAGGTAAGTTTTAGACTATTGATTTTAACCAATAGTTCAGAGCTAACTTGTATTATTGAGCTATTTAATGCATATAATAGTAAAAAACAAAGTTGAAAATACTGAGGCTTTTCTACCTCAGGAATAGAATACCTTACTGTATTTGGCCAAACTTTTAGGAATTGTTGGTCCTCAATGCTCTTCAACTTCGTACTTTATTTGACTTTTTCAACTTGTTTTTGATTTGATGAGTGTTTTGTAGAAGAAACGCGAATGTGGCGGAAGTACAAAATTTCAATCCTGGTAACTATGATGAGTTTATAACATTATCTGTGATCTATGCAATTTAGGTGAAGATCAGATAAGTTTTGTCATTCAGAGACGTAATACTAACATTCATCATGTAAACCCAATAAAGTTAATCCATTTCTTACAGTATAACACCAAACTACTGACTACTGAGGTGGTGATATCCTCGGGGACGGAACATCAACTAGCAGTGACATCGACCCAGTGGTGTAATACAATGAGGGACACAATCACACAAAATTAACGTTTTACAAAGAATGAATTTAGATATAGTCAAGTTCATGTAAACCATGAGTAGTGGACATTAATTCCTTAATAATATTCTATAAACGAAATTTAGTTTTAGTCTTATACTATATGACGAATGGTCCTATTGGCGAAAACAATATCTATCAAAGAACCCTGAATTTGACATCAAAGTCTGATGATCCCTTTTTATGTATATACCATCTACAAGTAACAAATGATATTTTCATCTTATATGTATGAATTAAATATTTAACAGATATAAGATACAGATTTTCATTTGTATTTACGATAATTGAGTGTTGAACCATGAAATCAGGTAATTTCAGGCGAACTCTGTCAAACAGACTTTACAATCATACTATAAACCAAATACATGATCAGTTTTAAGATTCGACTGTTGGTGGTGATGTGAATTTTTACGTTTTGTAAATGTTATTTTAGATACCCCTGTACATATTATAATCAATTTATAGCTGTAGTGATTAATACATGTATTTAATTTATTTTTCGTATCAGACCCTAAAGCATTCCCATCAAAATAGTACCATTTAAAGTATATCATGCATTTCAATTATGAAAGATGAAAACATGTTTAAATATTCATATCTGTAACAGCTGTTCTGTAAAATGATAAAGAGATACCTTGTAAATCAGTAGCGTCAGATACAAAATGTTTAATAAATAATACGTCGATTACAAATCAGCAATAGGAATTATTAAAAGCTACAGAATTATCAGCTAATAGTAATACTCAGATGGTTATGATAGAATCGTGAAAACAATTTAAAAGCTATGAGTACACACAATGTCATTAAAGAGTAATGGTTCTTTGTTTTCTTTACGTTGTTTCTGACAAGTTGTTAAAGATTTCGATCAGATATAGTTTGATTGGAATTAACATAGTAAATAGTATCATAACTATTATATGTGCTGATTAATCAGATTTCTGGTATCAGTTTCCAATATCATTATTTCTATATCGTTTGCAGTGTTGGCACTGTAATTTCAAGTTAGAAAATGTATAGCATATATGTTATTTTGCTAAAAGAAAAAAAAGAGGCGAAAGATACCAGTGGGACATTCAAACACGTTAGTCGAAAATATACTTTCAACGCCATGACCAGTGATCTCAGGTGCTCCGAATGGATAGGCGGATCCTGCCCCACATGTCTCATCAAACTGCATAAATGAATTTTGATAATATATCGGAACAATAACGATTAGATTGGTAGTATTAATTCAGTATGTATACTCTATAGCACTTAAAACGTGCTTTTAAATATATGATTAAGAAATATTGTTTGGAATAATATTGGTTTATTCCCTTTGCTTACATTTTTCTGATATGTTTTTCGTTGTAAGTTGTATTTATGTTTTCATGTATATTTAAATATATGCATCGTTAATGTAATCACAAAGAATCTAAAAAGAGAGCCGAATGATACGAAAAAGACATTAACACCCACAAGTCAAAAATAAACTTAAAAAACAAAAATGAAACAACGGTATTTTTAATTAATTTTATTTAGATTAACTGAATTAATGTCAATTTCAAAGCCATCTAATCTAAAGTGAATTTTCTACTTTTACAGCATCATGATAAAATAATGATATTTCAACAACATTGTTGCAAATGATTGAAACCTGACGATAACGGCAATTTTGATGGATTGTTTTTGCTTAATCACAACAAGAAAGAAAAATACCAGAATTTGCACCACCGGGTCGTGTCTTATCTTATTGCGTGTAAAATTTGGGTAACTATTGACGTATAATCCGTATATGCATTTATACACATTGAACGTAATCGACTTAGTTTTTAACGTTTCAAAACTAAAATATAACGGATTTATAGTCTTTTGTATACGAATCGCGCGTCTGGCGCAAATACAAAATTTCAATCCCGGTATCTATGATGGGTTAATTAAAAACCACTGGGTCGATGTTACTACTGGTTGAGTTTTATTCCACAAGGGTACCGCCAGTCTAGTAGTCAGCACTTCTGTATGGACATGAATTATCGTTGATATGGTCCTCAATGTTCTCCAACTTGGAACTTTATTTGGCCGTTTTAAGTTTTTTAGATTCGAGCGTCACTAATGAGTCTTTTGTAGACGAAACATGCGTCTGGCGCTTATACAAAATTTCAATCCTGGTATCTTTGATGAGTCAAAAATGGGTTGATGTCACACTGGTTGAGTTTTAATTCCCCGAGGGTATCACTAGCTCAGTAGTCGGTAGTTCTGTGTTGACACGCATTAGAATTGATATGGTCATAACTATTAATTAACTGTTGACAAAACTTTTGAATTTTTAAAATACTAAAGCTTATCTACTACATCTGGAATATATTACCTTAGCTGTATTTTGCAAAACGTCTAGAACGTTTTTGTTCTTAATGCTCTGCAAGTTTGTACTTTATTTGGGCGTTTTTAACTTTTCCGATTCGACCTATACTGATGAGTTTTTTGTAGACAAAACGTGCCTCTGGCTAAAAACAAAATTTCAATCCTGGTAACTTTCATGAGTCAATTTTCAACCACTGGGTCTAGGTCATTGCTGGTGGAGGTTTATTACCCGAGGGTATCACCAGATCAGTAGTCAACAGTTCTGTGTTGACTTGAAATATTATTGATATGGTCATAATTATAAATGAACTGTTGACAAAACTTTGAATTTTTGAAATAGTAACGCTTTTCCAAATCAGGAATATACCAGTATCAACATAGCTGTTTTTGGCAAAACATTTGGGAATTTTTGGCCCTAAATAGTCTTAAACTTTGTACATAATTATGCCGTTTTAACCTTTTCGTTATTCGAGCGTCACTGCTGAGTCTTTTCTAGACGAAACGCGCGTCTGGCGTTAACACAAAATTTAAATCCTGGTATCTTTGATGGGTTATCATTGTAAATACTCTCTTTTAAAACACTCACTTTGCCAGTAGGTTCACATCTTTATAGGTTACATTCCCTTATCTAAGAACTCTTTTTCTGTTTGAAGTAACTATAGGGGTTAGTGACTTTCTCCTTAAAGAATATGGTTAAAGTTATCCGAAGTCATGGTTCTAAATCTACACAGTTGCCGCGATAGATTCTCGAATAATGTGAATTTGATTTCTCATTGAGATACATGTATTTATTTTATATCAATTTTTAGATACATATCAATTGTAAGAAGCATGTTGCCCGTAATGACAATTTCATATTTCTTTTTATATCTTTTATTATTGTTTTACAATGAGTACAAGCCTGTTTAATTGTTGTAATACCTATTGGTCATTATTGATTGATTTGAATACTATCATTAAGGTGTCAACTGATATACTTCATCAGTCTTTTTTTTACCTGTATCTATTCAATCTATACCGTGGAGATACCATTCTACAATCAATTAAATCTTACACAGCAGCTGAAGAAAGGTGTTGTTTGTTCAAATCTTTATCAATTGAAACATTGCTCATAAATTCATTATTGAAATTAGCAAGAACGTCTTACATGTTGTCTTTAAATTTTATCTTGTACAAAAGCGGAAAAAAAAAGTGAAGGATTTACTGATTTCGCAAATAGGCGTTTTGTTTTTAATTGAAAGTTATGAGTTCTTATAGCTAGATTAACTACCACTTCATGTTTTAATTATTGAATGTTTTACGTTACCTACTTGAAACCTTTCGTATTTTTTTGTGTTCGTACTGCTAGAATGATTTTACCATAAAATGTTTATCATGTTATTAAATGAAACAATTGGTAAGTATTCCCATGTCAATTCATTTGATTAGATTTCGAATTATCAGTTAAAAGATCATATAATATGTATAGATTTCAACACAGCACGAAAACCAAATGGATACATTTCAACTAATTTCTTTACTAAAATAATTGTATCTATATTGAGGATAATAACATAGCAAATTGAGTTGTTTTGAGTTGTTTTAGACATATAATTGATTTTTCATTTTATCTTTAAATTAGATTTTTTTAATTTAAATAATAGTGTGATGAAATTTATCTCTTTCAATGCAGTGTATCTTTTATTTATAAATATAAACAAAAACAAATGTTTAAACATATTTTCAAATAAATAAAACTATCTTTTCCAGCAAGGAATTAAGTACGTTTTATCATATTTTATTCATACAATATACTAAGCTCGTTACAAACAGATACACAAGTCCTTTATCCAATACACAATAAAGCATTTCAAATAACATACAAATAAAAATAAAATCTTAAAAGTTCTTCGAATATGTTTGAAAAATCTACTTTTTATGATTTATAATGTATTGAATGTTCATAAAATATACCATTATGTCGCTAACACATATAATTGTATCCAAACCTTACAGTTTGTTTCAAAACATAGATATCTATTAGTACAGAGAAATTAAAAGAGAAAGACATTAATGTAAATATTGTTTACAAATTAAACAACATAATTGTTTACAATTTTGTAGTATCAATCGTTTGTCTAAAGATGACAAAGTAATGGAACAATATCTTCCCATCCTGTTTATAATGCCCCAGTTATTTCTGGTCTGTGCGTCCGTCCGTTCGTTTGTTCGTTCATTCGTCCGTCCGTCCGTTTGTCTGCTTCAGGTTAAAGCTTTTGGTCGAAGTAGTTTTTAATGAATTTTATTGCCAAATTAGAGATTTTACTCATTTTCAAGATAGAAAATGATAGTGCGGACGGGGAATCCATGTACTATGGACACATTCTTGTTTACAAAATAGCATAACACAGCTAAGTTCATCTACTATACCATTTTTGTTATATTTGTTTGTTTCAACAAAAAAAGACGAAATTGGTGTTTAACAATATAACAAATCCGTCGTTCAACCAATGATGTCTTCCAAAAAAATTGCGAAAGAAAGACTTCAACTTAAAAATTTGAAACCCTTTGTTTAATAACTTCCTTGTAAGCAGTAACATTCTATTCATATACATATTCGTTTTTGTTTATGTTGTTAGACAGAAATCTTATCCATGCATACGAATTACTCAACATATCATGTATTAATCAGAAAGGTACGTAGGTTTATTCTAACAAGGTTACAAACAATGAGAAAACAAATATTTACAAATCCTATATTGTTTGTACCTAATTCATCACAAAACTTATCAATTTGTTGAAAAGGAACTACTCACTCTTAAGGAAAAATTAAGTTCAGGCCTGGCTTATGGTGGAGAGCGTATTGTCCAAATTATTTGATTTCTGTTTAGAACTTCTGCTTTTTCATGTAATTTGCTTTTTTGTTATGAATTTGTTAGGATGTTTACGACTTTAGAATTTGTTACTACTTTGCTATCTGAAAAGACTAGTTCCAAGATTAAAAATAATAATCTGTTCACCAGAGTTAAACACAAAGGATGAAATTTACTATTTGCCGCAGTTTCCTCTGTTGCGGTGAAAAATGACATTGAGCACTTGCATTTACGCCAAAGGAAGTCAATTTAAAAATGTGGAATGTGATATCTGACCCATCTAAAACATAAATAAACATATGATACATAGCCTTCTCATGTTACTATTTATAAAACTGTCAACTAAAATGCTGGACTATTTCTGGATTTGTATTCTTTTCCTATTTTGAATGTACTGTATAAATCTAGTGAAATCCAGGGTAAAAATTAAAACAGCCGGTATAATAAGTAGTATTATCCCGAAGAGAACCTACTGAAACTGCAGATGTTCTGAAGTCACGTACAGATATCTTTCGTCTTATGGCAGCTGTTGTTGTTTTTTTGTCAACTGTCAAATTAGATTTTAGTTCGTCTAAGTATTCTTTCATTTCTTCTTTTATTTCGTTCAAATGTAAGGTTACTATCCTTGAGGTAAGCCCATCTAAACACTGGAAATAGATATCAAAAAAGGTCATAAAAAGAAATGTCTGTTTAAGACGTTTATATTTGATTATGGTTGATCTTATTTTATATGGAGGCTTAAAAACTAATGATGACGGTTTTTTTCCCAAAATTTCACAGCTGGAACTTGTGTTAAAATATCAACACTTTCCTAATATAGAAAAAAGTAACATCACAAACTCCATGAAATTTAAAATGAAGAGTCCCTCATCAAATCATTGTTGACTGGTACACTGAATTAAGTTGTTTATCACTGGCATATTCTTAAATGTACCTTTATTGACGCATATTACAGAAAATGTTAATTTTTGAGATCTTTGGTATTGCATAAAAGCAATATCTCTTTCAAAAAAAATCCATGAACCGGGAGCATTTTAAAGGTACATTTTATATCAGAAATTTAGTTTCCATCAGCTTTTCCTGCATTTGTATTTGAAAAATCCGGTTTTCGGTTTCAGTGACTTTCATTTATCTTTTTCGTCAAAATAAGTGTAGCGAAAGAAATATTTCTATAAAATTGTAAACGTTTCAGTCAGAAATACGATTTATGGCCTCACAAATGAAACATTGGTTATGATGTCAAATGAGTTAAACTAGAGTAATCGAGTTTTGAAATTGTGTATATTTTAACTCTTAAATTTTTATATTTGCTTTACTATTTAGTTGCAATCCTTTTATACATAAAATAAACAATAATTGGTTATATGTTTATTAAGCTGACCAGGCAAAGGTTTGCTGTCAATAACAATATATGCCAAATTAAATGGTGTACCGACACTGTATGGCAAGTCATTGTAAAAGAACCAGTTGATAACGAAATTGTACTCACCTTTCAAGGCGGTGCATGCAGTTTCAGAATCACATATACAAGAACCTCCTACAAAATATCTTTCAATCAACAATTTTTCGCATTTTGTAGAGTGACATATTAACGAAGAAGAAATATCCTTAAAGAACTTTTTTGATATTTGTCAACAATAGTCTTAATGTCATTAATGTCGGTAGAATTTTTCATTATAAATCAATAAAATCGACAAATCGACATGATATGAATACATGATACCTTATCAAATTAAACTGCAAGTAACGACAATACGTATATTACTATATCAAAGGCGACGACCTTCAATTGTAACTCTACTATTGCACTTGTTCATGTTCACTGTTAACATGTATTTAAATCTGGCTTGTCAATTTTTTTACATTTTGACCTTCACATTTTCAATATCAAAACTCTTTTATTTTTATACGGATTTTGCTATTATATGAATGTCCTTCTTGGTCTTATAGCTTTTCCAAATATTTTGGCTTTTACAAATCAAATACTGCAAACCAGCTAATATTCGCAATTTTTCCAGAGTAAAATTGTACTGCAACCGACTTTATTTTCGAATAAGTTAATATGGTTAAACTGAATAATACAGTCCTAGCCTTCAGCTGTTTAGTTTGTTTTCTGGTGTTCCTTGTGTTAAATCCTGAAAATCTTCATACGCTTGATATACATTATACCACTCTCAAACTAGTGCAAAAAAATAAAACAACTTTAAATGTATAATAATAACGAAATGTGGTATACTTGCCAATGAGACAACTATCCAACAAAGTTATAATATGGATGTAAACAATGATAAGCAATGATAAGCAATGATAACATAAATTTGAATTAAAAGAAACAAATTGTAGTATTAAAACTATTGTAGACAGCTCTCTCACAAACCAAAAAAAAAAAAAAAAACAAAAACAAAACAAAACCACCAAACAATAACTGTAAAATATAAGGGAATACTCTTCAAGTACGGGGACATATTTTACAGCATCCACACAGCACGAACAATAAACCTTGTAATCAATATAAAAAAGAATGTTTATTCTAGCCCGGAGAATCTATAACCTTATAGTTACCAGAAACAGTAGTTGTCTGTTTAATTGTTGTTTGTTTCTTCAGTTGTTGTTGTTTCTGGAATATTCAAAGAAAATATAAGTCGTGATAACAAAAAAAAAAGAAACCATTTTTCTGTAATCTCAAACTTCTATGAAGAATGGATTTTGAATTTTCTTTATTTGTCAAAACATAATTATTTCTGTAAACTAGAATCTTGTCAAATTGCAATGCTAAATACTACGATATCTTGAAATCCTATATATATCAATCATTTGGATGGAAGAGTTCTCTTACGAGATTCAATGGATATCAATTTGATATTTTTGATTTTGAATTAAACGTTTTTCTACTCATTGGCGCTAGTGTAGTAGCTAATTCTAAACGTTAGAGACATAACATATTGGTTCTAAAGCTAACATTCAGTTTTGTGTACAATACAACGAATTTTTTGCCTAATGATATGATAGGTATCAGCGTATAACCCTCTATCTGAGCTGGTTATTTATAATCAAATTGAAACTCCTTATTCAAAAGCTCAAAAAAAATAGTCGACAATATAAAGGGTTTTTCAAAATATATTGTGAAATGATAGAAAATTTGTCAATAAGAATTCAATGGGATATTGTTCTGAATGCCGTCTTCATTGACATGTAATAGTAGTATAATGTAAAAAATGGTCTTACGTGCTGGTATATGAAGAGTTATAGATGAAATGGAAGTTCCATCTTGGTTTTGAGCACTACAAAAGTAATCGGCTTCATCTGTTGACATTACACTATTAATTATTAGTGAGGTGAATTTTTGTAGAGTTGTGCCCGTATTAGCAATAACATATTTAGTTCCTGTAGAGAGTGTTGGAGATCCAAATGCGCTGCCTTTTGTCCAGAAAACACCAGTAATTGCATGATCAGATGATGTAATTGTGCAAATCATTTTTACAGAACCTCCAATGATGGCGACATATGCTGCTTGTGCCGGTGATACAATTGGCAAATATAAAACATTGAATTTATGAATGGGAAAATGGCTCATTATTAAATTCGGTTTTCTGTGTTAATTTACGGAACCAAGAATAAAATTCAAAACCTTCATATATCCATTCTTATTGGCTTACTGTTTTTTAAAGTCCCATGAACATATTGTATTTATATTCAAGTTTTATGACTATGCTGACTACTTGTATGCCAATGCACTTGCGATTAAGTATATAACAGTTGCACTTATGTCTTACACACATCTTGACTTACATCAAACAATTTACCATATGGTCAGATGAAAATTATACTTTGCAACACAAGATATGTTGTCTATCATTCCATTGTGAACTTTACATTACTAACGTTTCTGTGTAACAACATTCTAACATCGCTCAGATTGACGTCCAATGTAATGTCATATATCACAAAAAAACGACGTCCGATCTATTGAAGTCATCTCAAATTGATTATCAATATCATTGATAATTTATTTTAGTATAAATATGTATTCATTTTCTACTTAGTGACCATTTTAAATCTTTTAATGCTACCTAAATACACTAATTGTATTGTCTACATATCTTTAAATATTACAAATCATAATAATTTTTATGATTTATGAAGAAAAAAACAATAACACAAAAACCAAAATTTTGGCGTAAAGAATCAGCTAAAAAAGAACATGCATTGCAAATGGCCAAAGCCGACAGCGAATTATCCGGACATTAATATTTTGTGTGGAAGACGTTCATCTACTCGATTAAAATTGTTCAATTTTTTTCAAATTCATATGGACAAAAGAAGATGTGGGTAAATGTCAAGCACATGACAAAAAAAGATAAAGGAAGTTGTATGCACAGGGCAACATGCAGTCTTCAATACTATACAGCTGTTTTACAATATGTTAATCTCTTAATTAGAGATAAATTACCCCCTAAGTATCCAACTAACGGTAAATATTCAGATATGACATACGACCTCTGCTGACGAGGTTCTAGAAATAGTTGGTATAGCAAAAATAACTGATATTTTCAGACTTTATGACTAAAATTTACAGAGTGATTGCAAAGGCTAATGACCAGATGAAATACTAGTAGTAGTCTGTTGTTATTTATGTATTATTGTCATTTTGTTTATTTTCTTTGGTTACATCTTCTGACATCAGACTCGGATTTCTCTTGAACTGAATTTTAATGTGCGTATTGTTATGCGTTTACTTTACTACATTGGTTAAAGGTATAGGGGGAGGGTTGAGATCTCACAAACATGTTTAACCCCGCCGCATTTTTGCGCCTGTCCCAAGTCAGGAGCCTCTGGCCTTTGTTAGTCTTGTATTATTTTAATTTTAGTTTCTTGTGTACATTTTGGAAATTAGTATGGCGTTCATTATCACTGGACTAGTATATATTTGTTTAGGGGCCAGCTGAAGGACGCCTCCGGGTGCAGGAATTTCTCGCTACATTGAAGACCTGTTGGTGACCCTCTGCTGTTGTTGTTTTTTATTTGGTCGGGTTGTTGTCTCTTTGACACATTCCCCATTTCCATTCTCAATTTTAGTATGTAAATTCAATTTTAAACATTTACCTGTTTAATTTACATCAATCTTGAAAATATGAAATATAAATTTTGATAAACTTTATTGATCGACTTATTTTGTAACTGTTGCAAAGTCGAAAGTCTCAGTAAAGAACTTGACGTAGATTGTCAGCCTGGTACCTCTGATAACTATTAGAACGTAGACAGACTTTGGGAAATTATGTAGCAGTGTATTCCACAACAGCGTTTCCGATTATTATATATACACTTTCTATAAACACCGTTTGTGTTTAATTATAACATTCGTCGTAAGTCGGAATTTATACAAGCTTAATCGGAAGTTGATTCGTTTTATCATTCTCGACGACCAAAACTCCCTGGCAGTTCCAACTCCGATCCGCATACGGGTCCGCATACTATTCTACACTAATGGAGTAAATGAAAATAGTTCCGGAACGGTAACGATCACTGTACGGAGTTACTCGACGTCCTACTGAAGTTTTACATGAAAATGTCAATAGGACGTCGAGAAAGATCAAACGATGCATTTTTATTAGTACCAGATCAAGCGGGGGCATGACAGTGGATCCCAACCTCTTTCAAACGATGCATTTTTATTAGTACCAGTTCAAACGGGGGCATGCCAGTGGACCCCAACCCCTTTTTTCATTATTCTGGATCCGCTCCTGTATTGTTTAGTTTGGGATCTACTTTATTTATGCTTACAACAGTCTACATACCTTAATAAACAAAACAAAAATAGTTTACCAAATACTTACGCAATGCATGTACATTAAGAGTAATAACTGAACTGGTCCCCCAACCATCCTGATTTTCTGCCACGCAATAATAAGTTGTGTTGTCCGAAGCCTGAATGTTATCAATTCTTAGAGTTGTCCATCCAATGAGTTTGTTGATAACATTATCAGCTATTAAATGTCTACTATCTGGATCTATTCTCGTATGTACTCTCGTCCACATTATATTTGTAACAATGTGATGTGATGAATCAATTGTGCATTTCATTGTAACCAGTCCCCCGATGTTGCTGTTATATGTATTTTGCTCTGGTGTAAGTATTGGAAAATCTACATTAATATAAAAGAATGAAATAAGCCTCATCATTACCAATTTACTATATTTTCAATTATCATAAATGTATGACTGCATTTTTGGGATGTACAATAGTTATCAAAGGTCAGATGCGCGTTTCGCCTACATAAGACTCATCAGTGACGCTCAGATCAAAATATTTATGAAGTCTAACAAGTAAAAAGTTAAGAGCATTCATGAGCCAAAATTTCAAAAATTTGTTCCAAATACGGCTATGATAATCTATGCCTGGGAAAAGAAAATTCTTCAAACATTCATGTGCTGAAAATGGCGTATTTGTCTTCAATGTGTACTTGATGGGTTTAAGTGTCTTCAATGTTTCTTCTAGCCGTTCAATAAAGCTTGAAGTATATCAATGACTTTTATGGTAAAGTATAATTAGAAATGAAATGGTGTATCATCAAAGCATTTTGATTTTTCTTAACTTATTTTGATGCCCTCTAGTATCCTGTTGTATGAATATTTACATAATTTAACAGTTTTATTAAAAATTCAATTAAACTGGGATAACATTATTTCTTTTGGAATTTTCTGTTTTTGATTTTAAATAACTCTCACTTAATTTTACACCTTTTTACAGAAACAGGTTATACAGTATGTGACTTTAAAAACAGGGGTGATCCCTTTTACTGCTGAAATTAATCATATTTTGCTTCTTTTGTCTTTACCATCGAACTGCCCGTGGGAGTACACACCCGGTGATTTTGATTCGGAATGAGACATTCGAAAAAAAGAAGATAGGATAGTAATGACGACATATCAGGCATTTAAATCTTCATATTTTTTTATTTTGTTTGTAGATTCGGTTTATAACCTACATATATAATGCCTTTTATAACTAGTAATGATATAAAACTTGCGGCCTACTATATCAACTAAATGTAAAAATACTCAGTTTGCATATTTACTACCTACATGTTATGTTTGCAGTAACAAAAACAACCCAAAAAGCACTTTATTTTTCAAAACGATTTATCTACTAAAATAATGTCAATAATGTTTAAACATTTACTTACGGCCTGCTGACTCTGAAATAAGTAAAACAAATATGCATTTTTAAAAGTTTTCAACATAATTTAGAAAGTTACTTTAAAAATGTTGTCTTTTCCAAACAGTGTTCATTATGTATACTGCTGAATTATTTTTTCATCGTCCATATCAAAATATATCGTACTGCTGTTTTCGAATGATTTCAGATCGGATTTACTACATTTGTTGTCCGACTTCCGTAAACTTTTCACTCTTTGGACTTCTATTTGAGAACCTTTTAAAAGGATCAATAAATCATTCTGTCACTCTTCTCTATTGTTGAAGCACATGCTAAAAAGATCATAACATGTCATTTTTCATATCGCATGTATTATCAGCCCTCGGTCAATATCAGCACTCGAGTCATGCGGCTATTGGGCTGGTAGTGAATATAGGGCTGATAATACATGCGATATGAAAAAGGACATATAATAATGTGATAAATGTTATAGATTGCAGAATATTAGATCGAGCAATATGTGTTATCCCACTATCTTGCGTTTAGAATTACAATAGAATCTTTTAAAACATGTCTAAATAAAGGCAACAGTAGTATACCGCCATATTCCTGACTTGGAACAGTACATTTTTAAAGGAAAAAATGGTGGGTTGAACTTGGTTTTGTGGCATGCCAAACCTCGCACTTTAATGGCAATGTTAAATATAACATTGAAATGACAACATAATATTACAGGACTACAATACAAATAAATAGGAGAACGTATTAGACAAAGAAACACATGATTAATGGATAACAAAAAGCATCAGGTTTAAAATTCAATACGCCAAAAACGCGCCTCGTCCACACAAGACTCACCAGTGACGCTGTTACACAATTATTACAGGCCTCTAATGTTTTTGAGGAATAAAGCGGTGATCATCATATGTAATCGCAATGACTTTTGTTGATGTTAAAGGTGATTTTGTTAACGAAAACAATAAAAAAACAAAAATGATATGGTCGATATATGTTTTCAATAATCAGTGTTATAATTCTCCAAATTATATGTTTACATCCTTGCTACGCTGATATTGTTAACATTAGCGAAGTTCAACGTATAAACATTTTAGCTAGTCAAAATCAAGATTATCATTGCTATAAAATATTGCGTTAATTATGTATTTATACAGTTAATGGTCATGATCCTTACAATTTTTTTTTATATTATTTTCTTTTTTTGTAAGCATTCGAAATTTACGGAAAGAAAATGAAAATTCAAAGTACCGACAACCAATTAGTATATATCTGACAAATCCGAAAAGATCTCACAAATTGCTGTTCAATATGATTTATTATGTTCAATAGTTCCAAATTAAAGTGTACCTTGAAGGACAAAAAGACCAACGAAATTTGATTGCAATATTACCAACACATACAGGAGGGCAATGTCAATATGCACAGAGTTATAGCGGTAACTCTTTCTGCAGTACCTATTAGGTTTGGTATAATGAATAGTTCCGATTGTATAAGATGTATCATAAGTATTAATCAGCATAGTTGTACGCAACATATATTTAACGCTTTAATGTTTACATAACGTATTGTCTCATTCACCATTGAACCGAACATTTCATTTCTTAAAAAAGTAATAAGGGATATCAATCGGTAAATTGAATTAATGTAAGTTACACAATTATTATAGGCAAATTTAGCTTATCGAAAAAGTGAATTCATGTCAAGTAATTTAATTGATGACATAAAATGGTTTTTGATTTTTTTACAATGACCTCTTTTGCTAATATACTTATTCGTTTCTTTATTTGATCATTGTCATAGGCTTGTAAAAAGTAAAGTCACAAAAAAACTGAACTCAGAGGAAAATTCAAAACTGAAGGTCCCTGATCACATGGCAAAATCAAATGATAAAACACATCAAACGAATCGACAAAAACTGTCATATTCCTGACTTGGTACAAGCTTTACCAAATGTAGAAAATGGTGGATTGAACCCGGTTTTATAGAGCTAAACCTCTCACTTGCACGACAGTTGCATCAAGTTCCATTACATTTACAACGATGCGTGAACAAAACCGAAATACAAAGTAAAATTGTTAAAATAGGGGTACAGAATGCTTCACCGTAATTTGTATTTTTATAATATTTCAAGGCACAAGAACGGTTAAATAATAGTTTCATGCTGTTTGAAATGAAGAAACACATTTGTGTTCAATATATTGTAATTCTGATTTAATATATTATGATAAAATGCAACCACGAATGATGAACAGTTTGAACACATCATGTTACGCCTAGTGTCTTTTTTCTTGAATATTTAATACTTGTATAATAAAACAAAAGTGTTATTTTTCATTTTTTACAATGTAAATTTTAATTCATATCACTTTTCTGCATAAATGTAATCAAAAGATATTGTGGATCGAATATGAATTTCATTTTGTATTGAAAATAAAAAGATTATTGAGGTAGTATTGTAGCGTCAGTATCACACAATAATAATTCAATATAAGAAAACAAAACATATTTTGTATTTGCAAAACGCTATTCCTCATAGAACAAGGATAATTATTTTTTTCTGAATTTTCTTTGGTATTGTATTGATATCATGAAGAGAAGAAAGACGTGTATATTTGTGAGAAGTCAACAACAATTTTACCTGCAAATGTTATCAACAGCTGTACAATAAGAGCTGGATATGTCCAAATAAAACAATTTGACATCATTTGCTGTTCAAAAGCTTTTAGAAAAATTAGTATCCTGAACATTTTATCTACATATAAACTTTTCTAGCACTTTTCACTAACGTAAATGCAGCTATGAATCCGATGGTTTTACATGAGCAGTAACAAATACTTTCAAATGATTTAGTTTCTAGACTACTTATCCGTTATATCGACAATGATCTTTCAGTATTGAATATTTAATTGAACACTGAATCTAATTTACAAAAAAAACACACAAAAACGCGAGATGGACTTCTATTTGAGAACCTTTTAAACGAATCAATAAATCATTCTGTCATTCTTTTCTATTGTTGAAGCACATGATAAAAAGATCAAAACATGTCATTTTTCATATCGCATGTATTATCAGCCCTCGGTCAATAGCAGCACTCGAGTCATGCGGCTATTGGGCTGGTAGTGAATATAGGGCTGATAATACATGCGATATGAAAAAGGACATGTAATAATCTGATAAATGTAATAGATTGCGGAATATTAGATCGAGCAATATATGTTATCCCACTATCTTGCGTTTAGAATTATAATAGAATCTTTTAAAACATGTCTAATGTTTTTGAGGAAAAAAGCGGTGATCATCATATGTGATCGCAATGACTTTCGTTGATGTTTAAGGTGATTTTGTTAACGAAAACAATAAAAAAATGAGATGCTCGATATATGTTTTCAATAATCAGTGTTATAATTCACCAAATTATATGTTTACACCCTTGCTACGCTGATATTGTTGACATTAGCGAAATTCAACGTATAAACATTTTAGCTAGTCCAAATCAAGATTATCATTGCTTAAAATATTGCGTTAATTATGTATTTATACAGTTAATGGTCATGCTCCTTACAATTTTTTTTATATTATTTTTTTTTTGTTAGCATTCGAAATTTACGGGAAAAAAAAATGAAAATTCAAAGTACCGACAACCAATTAGTATATGTCTGACAAATCCGAAAAGATCTCACAAATTGCTGTTCAATATGATTTATTATGTTCAATAGTTCCAAATTAAAATGTACTTGAAGGACAAAGAGACAACAAAATTTGATTGCAATATTAACAACACATACAGGAGGGCAATATCAATATGCACAGAGCTATAGCGGTAACCCTTTCTGCAGTACCTATTAGGTTTGGTATAATGAATAGTTCCGATTGTATCAGATATATCATATAGTATTACTCAGCATAGTTGTATGCAACATATATTTAACGCTTTAATGTTTACATAACGTATTGTCTCATTCACCATTGAACCGAAAAATTTCATTTCTTAAAAAAGTAATAAGGGATATCAATCGGTAAATTTAATTTAAGTAAGTTACACAATTATTATAGGTAAATTTAGCTTATCGAAAAAGTGAATTCATGTCAAGTAATTTAATTGATGACATAAAATAGTTTTTGATTTTTTTACAATGACCTCTTTTGCTAATATACTTATTCGTTTCTTTATTTGATCATTGTCATAGGCTTGTAAAAAGTAAAGTCACAAAAAAACTGAACTCAGAGGAAAATTCAAAACTGAAGGTCCCTGATCACATGGCAAAATCAAATGATAAAACACATCAAACGAATCGACAAAAACTGTCATATTCCTGACTTGGTACAAGCTTTACCAAATGTAGAAAATGGTGGATTGAACCCGGTTTTATAGAGCTAAACCTCTCACTTGCACGACAGTTGCATCAAGTTCCATTACATTTACAACGATGCGTGAACAAAACCGAAATACAAAGTAAAATTGTTAAAATAGGGGTACAGAATGCTTCACCGTAATTTGTATTTTTATATATTTCAAGGCACAAGAACGGTTAAATAATAGTTTCATGCTGTTTGAAATGAAGAAAACACATTTGTGTTCAATATATTGTAATTCTGATTTAATATATTATGATAAAATGCAACCATGAATGATGAACAGTTTGAACACATCATGTTACGCCTAGTGTCTTTTTTCTTGAATATTTAATACTTGTATAATAAAACAAAAGTGTTATTTTTCATTTTTTACAATGTAAATTTTAATTCATATCACTTTTCTGCATAAATGTAATCAAAAGATATTGTGGATCGAATATGAATTTCATTTTGTATTGAAAATAAAAAGATTATTGAGGTAGCATTGTAGCGTCAGTATCACACAATAATAATTCAATATAAGAAAACAAAACATATTTTGTATTTGCAAAACGCTATTCCTCATAGAACAAGGATAATTATTTTTTTCTGAATTTTCTTTGGTATTGTATTGATATCATGAAAAGAAGAAAGACGTGTATATTTGTGAGAAGTCAACAACAATTTTACCTGCAAATGTTATCAACAGCTGTACAATAAGAGCTGGATATGTCCGAATAAAACAATTTGACATCATTTGCTGTTCAAAAGCTTTTAAAAAAATTAGTATCCTGAACATTTTATCTATATAAACTTTTCTAGCACTTTTCACTAACGTAAATGCAGCTATGAATCCGATGGTTTTACATGAGCAGTTACAAATATTTTCAAATGATTTAGTTTCTAGACTACTTATCCGTTATATCGACAATGATCTTTCAGTATTTAATATTAAATTGAACACTGAAACTAATTTACAAAAAAAAAAACCCACAAAAACGCGAGATGATAATTTGATACAAGTATAATTATTTATATATACATTGACATAATCAGCATGCCATTATTGTTTACTTGTTTTTTTTTAAATCTTTATAATTAGTTATCAAAGGTCCCAGGCTTATAATTTCATACACCATCCGCGCGTTTCGTCTACCATGCCTACATAAGACTCGCCAGTGACTCTCACGTGGTATTAAAAAAACGTGAACTTAAATGACGTTTTTCAAACTAGTGGTATTTAGTAAATGCTATCAAAGTAAAAAAAATTGTGCAGTGAAATCGGGTCATGTAAATTTCATATTATATAACATATGCATGTCGGTTTTGGAAAAAACAGACAATATTTAAATTATGGAAGCGTTGATCACAAAAATGATGCAATTTAAAATGAAATATTTAGACCATTTGAAAGTCAAAAATGAAATATTTAAAACAATTTTTAAGAAAAGTGTAATATTTGGATCCGCTAAAAGAAAATACAATATTTAAAAGAAAATTAAAATTACTTTTTACGATGGGAAATAACAAAACATAAAAACTTTATTTCAATAAATAAGAAAATGGGAAAACATTATAGAACTAATATTAAGAAAAACCCTGACAAATGTAAATTAAAAGAAATAAATCTGCAGTAATACGCATTGATAATTCAAACAAAGCAGAGAAAATTCTTTCAACATATCTTTAATTTGGAATATGAAAATATATATGCAAAGGATAGGCAAGTCAAATGTTTCAATACTTTTGAAAGAGAAAAGAGACTTAGATTGTATGTACTGTAAAAGAAGAGGGACGAAAGATACCAAAGGGACAGTCAAACTCATAAATCTAAAACAAACTGATAACGCCATGGCTAAAAATAAAAAAGACAAACAGAAAAACAATAGTACACACGACACAACATAGAAAACTAAAGAATAAACAGCACGAACCCCACCAAAAACTAGGGTAACATATCTTTAGAATTTTTAAGTATTTACATTTCATTTAAACACAAGAGTAGGTAGTTAATCTATAATTGTATAAACCGTCTTCGGCTGATTAAATTAATCAAATTGATGTTAATAATTTTGAAAGGTTTCTATGAGCCCTGAGAAGATTCAGCAATATAAAGGTTTAGATGAAATCAATATTAACAATGTTTTCATCCATTAATCTAGTATACGTACTACTATACGTGTCAACTTATATGATGAAACTGCACCTACTATTCTATATACTTCAGCCAAATGTTTTGCCTTTAAAATTGTCAACTTGTGAGGGCTTCTATATAGACCTTCACCCTCAAGGTGCAAAATTTTAACCTCACTATAACTTTTGTTGATTGTTCCTATACTCATACCGTCAGTCTAGCAGGTCATGTATTTACTGAGATATGGGCATCGTCATCAGTGAACACTCTTGAGAGTAAGCGAAAGGCTGTAAATATCGGCATCATCATTCCGGGTTTCTGATTGATATGAAGTTATAGAAAATTATGCCAGAAAATAGGTGAAGCTCGAAAGAAATGAACCGAACTCAACACTACCAGAATTTATAAAAGCTGTTCGGTGACGCATATAACATCTAAGATGCACAACAGGGAACGGTCTATCCTTCCGAGTACCCAAGATCATCCCCCGATACTGTTGGGGTTCATGTTACACAATCTTAACTTTTCGATGTTGAGTTTTGTATACTTTTGTTTGTTGATTGGTCTTTTTTGTAATGTTTGCCATGTCGATGTTAGTTTATTATCAACTTTTGATATCATCCACCTACATTTAAAGAAGACTTAGGTATTGTATGATTGATCCTGTCTTTATGGCGTTGTTTAAGCAGCAAAGGCTCCAACAATATTATTTAAATATTCAAATTTTATTATTTGAAATGTTTAACTTAAGAACAGTAAAACTAGAATTCCACATGTTTCACTACATAATTCACAAAAGAGAAGATTTATTTAAAATTCACATTACAATAGACACAGAAAGCTGAACATCTGCCGTTGTTCAACTGAATACAATATTTACATAAAAATCGTTGAAAGAAACAATGCTAAGCCGGGCTGTCAATATCTTCACATATAAAACAAAGTTCTAAAGTTTCTACACACTTACTTTCTTCCTGAAAATATTAGTTTCAAAGAATCATGATGAGTATATTCAACCAACATTGTCAATCAGAAGTAGAAACCTGAAAATATTTCAGATATTGATGTCATTTTTTTATTTGTTCAGCTCTTCGTCGTTTGTATACCTTTTCCCCATTTATTTCTGGCCATGAGCATGACCGAAGAGTATTTTTTTGTCGAAAGATGCATCTAGTTCAGGAATGTTGGTACCGTTGTTATAAAACATTCTAATCCTCAATTACAATCTATACAATTGTGTAGTTATATAAAAACGTTTGATTTTTCTACGTTGTACACTACTTTTTCTGACGCTCAATTGAAAGATCGAATACATCATCGTTTGTTTTCTACAAAGTTTAAATTATAGACACAAATATTTCAATGTTTCCAATGAAACAACTCTCCACAAGAGACCAAATGACACATAAATTAACAGCTTAGGTTACCGTACGTCCATACCAAGTTAAAATCACATTCGGATTTGATTAATCAGTAAAATTACAGATTGGACGACAAAAGTGGTAATTATTGTTACGCAATAATAAAAACGGTACATTGTTCTACATATCTTCAGTTGTGGTCGATACCAAAATATTTAAAATTCCAAAAATTAACTCATTAACCAGATGAAATGCTTATAAACAAATAATGACACAACGTATAACTAGAAAAAGAGCTTTTCATGGAGGAAATATCCTTAATTCAGTTTTTATTATAGAAAGGTATATTGTCATATGATGTGTACTTGAAAATAACTATTTTCGTCAGGAATTTTTTTCAAAAATAGAGGTAATATAAGTATATATACCGCTGTTCAAAAGTCATAATTCGATTGAGAGAAAACAAATCCGGGTTACAAACTAATCCCGAGGGAAACACATCAACTATAAGAGGAAAACAACGGAACAATAGAAACACTAAATGTGCAATAAAACCAACGCTAATGCAACATGCACAGAAACGATCTTTTTGATTACGTCTGCCATATTCCTGACATGCACAGGCAATTTTAGAAAAAATGGTGGGTTGAACCTGTTTATATTGCTAGCAAAACTTCCCCGCTTATATGGCAATGCTAAACAAAGTTATGCGAGATCGGTTATTGACAAGATTGAACGTATAAACATGTTATGTAACTACATATGCACAATAATGAGCAAAGGAAGATAATTCCAACTAAAATACTTACAGCTGCTACTCAGACTTTTTGTTTGAATTTTTCCTCGGCGTTTACTATTTTTGAGATTTTACTTTTTGATATAAGATGTAATTTACAATATAAAATAAAGAAATGTTTTTAAAATTATAACTAAATTTTGGCTTCTTTATCATCCCATCCAATCTAAAAGTTTCTTATTAAACAATATGTAATACAGTATGAGACTTTAACGATAGTAAGTTATAACAGGAAAAAAAGGTCCAAAGTAAAATCATAAAAATACTGAACTCTTAGGAAAATTCAGATGTCAAGATCAAAAGCTCAAACACATCAAACGAATAGATAACAACTGTCATATTCCTGACTTGGTACAGGCATTTTCTAATATAGAAAATGGTGGATTGAACCTTGTTTTATAGCAAGCTAACTTCTCACTTGTATGACAGTCGAATAAAATTCCACTATATTGACAACGATGCCTGAACATAACAAACAGACATAATAGGTATAAATTAAAAAAATATGGGTACAGCATTCAACATTATGTTTTAATCTTAATCACTAAAATAACAAACAAATATGTAAGAAATAAGCATAAAATAACAAATTGATCAAGCATATTAGCAAAGATTAAAGACAAGAATACAAAAAGTTACGATAGTACTATAACACAAATTTATGTGTTTATCTTAAAAATGGAAACAACACAAAATAAAAAAATGGCGAACTTGCAAAAGAGACAACAACCCGATCAATGAGCAAAAACAAACGAACGCCACTAATGGGTCTTCAACACACTGAGAAAATTCCGCACCCAAAAGGAAAGCTTCAGCTGACCTCTAAAATAATTGCGAACTAGAGAAAATGGGTGTCAAACTTTACCCAAAGATTTGATGAAGTAAAATCCAAAATACATAAAAAAATAAACAAAGGCCAAAGGCTGCAGACATGGGACAGGCGCAAAAGATGTTTTGTGAGAAGCGCTTTTCTGGTTTTTCTTTCATTAGTATCGCTCAAAGCCAAATATTTGAAAGCCAAGGATGGTATCAGAACCATAACAGATGAAAAGCCATTAGTCATAAAAAGGACCTAAAATGCACGTCCAATACAATATTTTGGTCAAGGTATAAAGTAAAATCACAAAAATATGCGAGATCGGTTATTGACAAGAACTCCGAGGAAAATTTTTCCTTTCTTCTTCGTTTGTCTTTTTAATCATTCATACTTTTGTGGACAAATATTACTATATCTAGAACTCCGAGGAAAATTTTTCCTTTCTTCTTCGTTTGTCTTTTTAATCATTCATACTTTTGTGGACAAATATTACTATATCTAGGCCGGTGAAAACTAAAAGAACACTTCTTGATATATAATTTTGAATATCAAAAAGACGTTGATAAGGTAGGAATAAACTATCGCTGAAAAGGTTTAGCTTATTATCAGACATATTTTTTGTGATATAATATATTAGAGTATCAAGTATAGATAATTAGAATCTGAATATAGTGTGTTGAAAATAAAAAAGATCAATTTATGTCTTTCTTAATTTCCTGTATTAAACGTGTGAAACTGAAATAAAAACCATAAAAAATATTGGGTACAGCATTCAACATTATGTTTTAATCTTAATCACTAAAATAACAAACAAATATGTAAGAAATAAGCATAAAATAACAAATTGATCAAGCATATTAGCAAAGATTAAAGACAAGAATACAAAAAGTTACGATAGTACTATAACACAAATTTATGTGTTTATCTTAAAAATGGAAACAACACAAAAATAAAAATGGCGAAAGTGCAAAAGAGACAACAACCCGATCAATGAGCAAATACAAACGAACGCCACTAATGGGTCTTCAACACACTGAGAAAATTCCGCACCCAAAAGGAAAGCTTCAGCTGACCTCTAAAATAATTGCGAACTAGAGAAAATGGGTGTCAAACTTTACCCAAAGATTTGATGAAGTAAAATCCAAAATACATAAAAAAATAAACAAAGGCCAAAGGCTGCAGACATGGGACAGGCGCAAAAGATGTTTTGTGAGAAGCGCTTTTCTGGTTTTTCTTTCATTAGTATCGCTCAAAGCCAAATATTTGAAAGCCAAGGATGGTATCAGAACCATAACAGATGAAAAGCCATTAGTCATAAAAAGGACCTAAAATGCACGTCCAATACAATATTTTGGTCAAGGTATAAAGTAAAATCACAAAAATATGCAAGATCGGTTATTGACAAGAACTCCGAGGAAAATTTTTCCTTTCTTCTTCGTTTGTCTTTTTAATCATTCATACTTTTGTGGACAAATATTACTATATCTAGAACTCCGAGGAAAAGTTTTCCTTTCTTCTTCGTTTGTCTTTTTAATCATTCATACTTTTGTGGACAAATATTACTATATCTAGGCCGGTGAAAACTAAAAGAACACTTCTTGATATATAATTTTGAATATCAAAAAGACGTTGATAAGGTAGGAATAAACTATCGCTGAAAAGGGTTAGCTTATTATCAGACATATTTTTTGTGATATAATATATTAGAGTATCAAGTATAGATAATTAGAATCTGAATATAGTGTGTTGAAAATAAAAACGATCAATTTATGTCTTTCTTAATTTCCTGTATTAAACGTGTGAAACTGAAATAAAAATCAACTATTTCAGAGATGTCGTACAAACACTTGTGAAACTCATGGATTTTATCAATTTCATAATCAATTTAGTCAGTTTTAATGAGTAAGAATTGTTTTACAGTAGTCATTTTTATGTTCCTTTATATATTGCTGTTCGATGTGAGTCAAGGCTCCGTGTTGAAGACCGTACCTTGACCTATACTGGTTTATTTTTACAAATCATGACTTTGATTGATAGTTGTCTCGTTGGCACTCATACCACGTGTACTTATTTCTATTATACAAAAGTTTCGAAATATCATTATTTTACAAGAGCACTAAATTTACAATTTTCTGTAACAACCATGCCTTTTTAAGATTACAAATATCTATAAAATTTAAAGAGAGTTCCATTAAGAAGAATATTCTTAAATGTAACTCTTAAGAGGGGGCAATACCTTTTTGTGTTAACCTGTTATGAGCCTTTTTAAGGTGTCGTTAACTGTTATCTGAGATCAATTTAAGATGTTAACTGTTTTCAACCCTGTTTGTTAACTGTTATCAGCATTTTTGCATTTTTTGTTAACTGATTTTGCCAAAATCGAGGGGTTGTTAACATTTCAACGGACCCCCTATTGCCCCCTCTTAAGGTTGGCGATAAGAAAAGACTTGGAAAGTTTTTCTATTGTATGTACTTTTTGTTTGTTTTGATATTTACCTTTTCAGTCTTTAATGTCCTAATGAATGGACGCTTACAATTATAATTATAAATTTCTAATTGAAACCTTTGAAATATTTAATTTTTTTTACTGCTTCAATTGATATACCTATTAATAATGTATTCTGACATTAAATGAAATATTTGTTAAAATATTTCCATGTTGATAATTTCCTTTAGATATTTGTAAAATAAACTCGTTGATCATCTCTTATTCATGTATTTGAACGTAAAAAGACATAAACATGATAATAGTTACACGTGTTATTTTTTATCATTAATACTTTTGTGGACAAATAGTTCTTTATCTATGCTGGTGAAACCTAAAAAGAACAAATCGTATTGATATCTAATTTTGAACTTCAATAGACCGAAGATAATACTAATCAATCGCTGAAAAGTTTTACTTAGTTATCAGACATTTTTTTTTATATAAAATTTTAGGATATCAAGTCCCGATAATTAGCATCCAGTGTGTTAATAATAAAAACAACCATTTTTTTCTTTCTAAAATTTCTGAATTAAACGTGTGAAATTAAAATTTTCAACTATTCCAGAGAATTCGTACAATTCCTAGCTTGTGAAACTCATGGATTTGATCAATTTCATAATCAATTCCGTTATCTTACAAAAGTTTTGAAATATGAGGTACTTTAAAATTTTCTGTAATACGCATACCTTTTCAAGATTAAAAATATCTAGAAAATTGAATAAGAGTTCTATAAGAAGAATATTCTTAAATGTAACCATTAAGATTGGTGCTAAGAAAAGACATGGAAAGTTTTTCTATAGTATGTGCTTATTTTTATTTTTGATATATACCTTTTTCAGCCTTTTGTTGTTCTAATCAATTGACGTTAACGATAATAATTATCAATAACTAATTGAATACTTTGAAATATTTCATAATTTTACTGCTTCAATTGATATACCTATTAAATATGTACTATGACATTAAATGAATCATTTGTAAAAAATATTCCAATGTTGATAATTTCCTTCAGGTTTCTTTTTAAAAGAAACGCGTTGATTATCTCTTATTTATGTATTTGAACGTAAAGTTACAAAACAAGATAATGGAGTTACACGTGTTATCTTAAATTCAAATACAAACAATATAGCTGTGTAGAGCATGTTTAAGAAATGATTGATAAATATATTTTTAATTTTGTCAATATCGCTTAAAGCCAAATATTTGAAAGCCATGGATTATTTAAGAACCGAAACAGTTGAAAACCCATTAGTAAAAAAAGGATGTTAAATGCACGTCCAATAGCTGTACTCCGTTCAAGGTATCTTGTGCTATCATCTCCTATTTTTTCGTTTTTTTTTTTATCAATAATACTTTTGTGGACAAATAGTTCTTTTTCTATGCTGGTAAAAACTAAAAAGAACAAATCTTATTGAAATTTAATTTTGAATATCAATAGATAGAAGATAAGATCAGTATAATCAATCGCTGTAAGTTTTTTCTTAATTATCAGACAAATTTTGGTTATTTACTAGATTAGGATATCAGTATTTATTTAATCAGATAGAAATTTTGTCTACTTTTTCCAAAATGAAGATTTTCCAAGGCTTTTGTACTTTTTTTCGCTTTCGATCTTTTATATCTGGGCGTCACTGGTGAGTCTTGTGTGGACGAGGCGCGTTTTTGGCGAATCGAATTTTAAACCTGATGCTTTTTGTTATTTATTGATCATGTGTTTCTTTGTCTAATACGTTCTCCTATTTATTTGTATTGTAGTCCTGTAGTGTTATGTTGTCATTTCAATGTTATATTTAACATTGCCATTAAAGTGCGAGGTCTGGCATGCCACAAAACGAAGTTCAACCCACCATTTTTTCCTTTACAAATGTCCTGTACCAAGTCAGGAATATGGCCATTGTTATATTATAGTTCTTTTCTGTGTGTGTTACAATTTAACGTTGCGTCGTTTGTTTTCTCTTATTTTTTAGTGTAAATTGACATTGCGATAAGATGTATCACGGTACTTGTCTATCCCAAATTCTTGTGTTTGGTTTTGATGTTATATTTGTTGTTCTCGAGGGATTTTGTCTGATGCTTGGTCCGTTTCTGTGTGTGTTGCATTGTGGTGTTGTGTCGTTGTTCTCCTCTTATATTTATGCATTTCCCTCGGTTTTAGTTTGTTACCCCGGTTTGTTTTTTGTCCATGGATTTAGAGTTTGAACAGCGGTATAATACTGTTGCCTTTATTTGTCCAAATAAATAAAACAAAGTATTGGTCATCGTTCTTTTTTCAAGCTACATGTCGTGAAAAATTGGCAAAATTCGTATAGATTGTTAATAAGAAAAACACATCTTTGTGAAAAAAAGAAACATATGATATAGAATTTTTCTATAAAATATGAGAAGATAGGTTTTATAATATGCTTAGGGAAAATAAATAGAAAAATTGTGTCACAGAATTAGATTTCTTGCAACAAGTAAAAATGTAAATGTAACTATCATTCCAATATAAATATTTTACTAAGAGTTATCTCCACTTAAATAGTCAAGTTGAATAATTGTTTCTAAAAACATAAATATTTGGGTTTGTTAAAACATTTTTAGGAGAAAATAGAAAAAATTTGTGTCACAGAATTTGTTTTCTTGCAATAAGTAAAAATGAAAATGTAACTATCATTCCAGTATACATATTTTACTATAAGAGTTATCTACCCTTACATAGTCAAGTTGAAAAAATGTTTCTAAAAACATAAATATTTGGGTTTGTCCAAACATTTGGATTATGCATTTAAAGAGAGATAACTCTTTTAGTAAAATATTTATATTGGAACGATAATATTTTCATTTTTTCCTGTTGCAAGAAAACAAATTCTGTGACACATTTTTTTTCTTCTATTTTCTCATCTATATTATTTATTTTTTATTTAAGTGCATATATCGTTTAATATCAAGAAAACAAGGGTTTACCCACATTTGTAAACTAAATAGTACTTTCATTAAAATTATTGATTAAGACATCAGACATGTTAAAACATTTAAAAAATAGACTTCTTTTCCTCACAATCATTCGATCATCAATTCTTTTGACTGTCATGAAAATACAAAATATTCCCTAGAAAAACTGTAAACAAGTAAACAAACTTAAAACAAATGCTGCAATGGATTAACAGTCAATTGAGACTTCATTTGATCTCTGAAATAAAACAAACAATATTAGCTATAACAACACTGTGATAAGAGTTATGCTTTATTACATTTTTTTTCTCTTTTGCGTGGAATAAATGGTTTAATATATTATTTTCTAATTATTTAGTCGTTGTGAGAAAATATTTATTATTAAAGGTATATAATTCTAAGAAACTACAAATCAATAATCGTTGCTCTCCCAATTTTATACAAGAACTTATATAGTACTTATCACAAAACATAAAAAAAATTATAAATATATGGATACAAGATCTTAACATATAGCGCAACCAGCAACAACTTAGTATAGCTAATACGATAACGGTAGATGAAATACACCAACAATAATTTAGTAGAGCTAATACGATAACGGTAGATGAAATACACCAACAATAACTTAGTATAGCTAATACGATGACGGTATATGAAATACACCAACAACAACTTAGTAGAGCTAATACGATAACGGTAGATGAAATACACCAACAATAACTTAGTAGAGCTAATACGATAACGGTAGATGAAATACACCAACAATAACTTAGTAGAGCTAATACGATAACGGTATATGAAATACACCAACAAAAACTTAGTAGAGCCAATACGATAACGGTAGATGAAATACACCAACAACAACTTAGTAGAGCCAATACGATAACGGTAGATGAAATACACCAACAACAACTTAGTATAGCTAATACGATAACGGTAGATGAAATACACCAACAATAACTTAGTATAGCTAATACGATAACGGTAGATGAAATACACCAACAATAACTTAGTAGAGCTAATACGATAACGGTAGATGAAATACACCAACAACAACTTAGTAGAGCCAAAACGATAACGGTAGATGAAATACACCAACAATAACTTAGTATAGCTAATACGATAACGGTAGATGAAATACACCAACAATAACTTAGTATAGCTAATACGATAACGGTAGATGAAATACACCAACAACAACTTAGTAGAGCTAATACGATAACGGTAGATGAAAAACACCAACAACAACTTAGTAGAGCTAATACGATCACGGTAGATGAAATACTCCAGCAACAACTTAGTATAACTAATACGATAACGGTAGATGAAATACACCAACAACAACTTAGTAAAGCTAATACGATAACGGTAGATGAAATACACCAACAATAACTTAGTAGAGCTAATACGATAACGGTAGATGAAATACACCAACAACAACTTAGTATAGCTAATACGATAACGGTAGATGAAATACACCAACAACAACTTAGTAGAGCTAATACGATAACGGTAGATGAAATACACCAGCAACAACTTAGTAGAGCTAATACGATAACGGTAGATGAAATACACCAACAATAATTTAGTAGAGCTAATACGATAACGGTAGATGAAATACACCAACAACAACTCAGAGCTAATACGATAACGGTAGATGAAATACACCAACAACAACTTAGTAGAGCTAATACGATAACGGTATATGAAATTCTCAATTTAGAAGACATAGACAATTGAAAGACATACATGTACATTCATTAGACACAAACCAAATATTGCCTAGAGCTACTTGGAATAAGTAAACTTACGAAAAATTAGACGCAACAGAGAATTCACTGTCAATTAAAGAGTTTATTTGATCTTGGATAAAAAAAAACCAACATATTATAGATGTAACAATATTGTGCCAAGAGTCATGCTGATTTATACTATATCTTTCTCTTTTGTAATGAATTAATAGCTAGTTAACCTTATAATTAAAACAAACAATCCTTTACGAAAAAAAATATAATAGTTAAAGACTCCATGATAAAAGTATAAGGAATATGATACAAATCTACATTTTAAATCTCCTTTCTGTAAGTAAGAACTAATATAGAACTTACAACTTAACATAAAAACCCTATATGTTTATTTATACAAATTCATGTATTTAAAAACAGTTTAAATAATTGATATAAACGTCTAACACAATCACCATCACCTTAGTATAGCTTATATAATACAGACACATATTAAAAAACACAATAAAGAACAATACATATTGCATTGATAGACGTAAATTCATTTGACACAAACAATATGGACGAAGTTAAATCGTTAACCAATTATCTAGCACTCTACCGCCTTTCTGATATGTGGACCTTATATCTTTTAAGAAGAAATGTAATAAAATCTGGGCGGTACAACTTTATTCAATACCTATTTACACTTCAATTTTGTACTTTTTTGGCACGTTTGTATTTTATTTCGAACGCCACTGATGAGTCTTTTGTAGACAAAACCCGAATCTGGCGTACAAATTATGTACCTAGTATTTTGAATGAGTTGGAAAAGTTTACCACAATTAAAGTGAAAAGTTATATCACAAAAATACCGAGCTCCGAGGAAAATTCAAAACGGAAATTCCCTAATCAAACGGCAAAATCAATGTTCAATCACATTAAACAAATGATTAACAACTTTCATATTCCTGAATTGGTTCAAGCATTATCCTATATAGGAAATGGTGGATTGAAATACAGAAACGTAGTATCAGAATCAAATTAATCCATAGTAGGGAAAAATGTGCTCATGTGCATATGTGCAATAGAGGTTATCGAAGATATCTTATAAGTTTGAAATTTCAAAGGAAAACTTGGTGAACTAGGTTTTTAGTACAAGTATTTAATACTTGAAATCTATAATATAACAATACTAATATAGAAAATTTAGAAATTCAGAGGAAAGCAAGAAAATTCGACGTAATAATCGGATTTCAACCAATGAAGAACTGAGATCAAACGAACCACACGTTGATTAATTTTTTTTATACAATGGGTGCAGAAAGGGATAAATCTACGAAGAATTAGAGAAATTGATATACATGTCTCTCAGTTGTAAATGAATTTTTGGTAATTGTACCGTCATTTAAAATTTGGATATCACCACAATCTGCATATTAAATAGACACATAAATGTACGCAAACGCATAAAGATTGAAGGAACATCGCAATAAAATGTGTTAAACTTTACAGAGTTTAAAGAAAGTTAATCTAAAATAAATCGACAGTTATAAATGTCTGTGTCATTTTGGTCTCTTGTGGACAGTTGTCTCATCGGCAATCATACCACATCTTCTTTTTTATATGATTAAAAACAATTGGCTTATGCGTTAAATATGAATCATAGAGACCAAGAAATTTTAAATTTTATTTTACTCTTGTTTGTCTGTTATGCCTTTGGGGATAACATTTTATGTCATTCTACCAATATTACAAAAGAACGAATAAAAAAAAAGTTAACGTTTAAAATGACGGCACAGCGGTACAAACCAACATTCAGTCTAATACCAAGATTATAGATTATTTTCTAACCTGTACAAAAGATTTTCAACATTGATTAAAAGCATGATTAGAATGCCTTCTCTGATTGATTTAAGAAAAGTAACATTCATGAATGAATATAAAATTTAGCAATGTAATATGTATAAAGCACATTGAAATTGACACAGGATTTAAATTTATTTGTATTTATTGGTTCTCTTCCGATTTTGAATGTACTGTATAAATCTTGTTAAATCAATGGTAAAAATGAAAACAGCCGGTATAATAAGTAGTATTATCCCCGAGGCACCTACTGAAACTGCAGATGTTCTGAAGTCACGTACAGATATCTTTCGTCTAATGGCAGCTGTAGTTGTTTTTTTGTCAACAGTCATATTAGATTTTAGTTCGTCTAAGTATTCTTTCATTTCTTCTTTCATTTCCTCAAATGTTAGATTACTATCCTTGAGGTAAGCCCATCTAAACCCTGGAAATAAATTAGTAAAGAAAGGTCACAAGAAAATATGTGTTTTATGTAAATGTCAGTGCCCCATTTAGAGCAGAATTTGCTTACCCTTCTGGAGCACCTGATATCACCCATGGTTTTGTTTAAAAAGGGATCTTACTTGTTTTTCTTTTGTGCTTTATAAGTTTTTCAAAGTTTGTGCTGTTTATATCGGTAGCAGTCTTGTTGATGTAATGTAGTGTTGTCATTTTAGCGATATATTATTCCATTTTAATATCAGCGGGAGGTTTGGATAGCCATAAAACCAGGTTCAACCCACCATTTTAAAAAAAAAGTAGTTCAGTGTTTTCCTCTTTTATTTGATATGTTTCCCTTACTTTTGGTTTGTGACCCTGATTTGTTTCAGTTACACATATTAATCAATATTGAACGGCGGTAAACGACTATTTCATTTATCTATCCCTTGTATTAAAACATTTAAATGTTTCGTCGGTCAAGTTTCAGGGTACTTAACAGATGGGTTAAAATGTGGTGATGTCTTAGGGTCAGACAAGAGTCAATTACCATTCCGCAATTTTGTGATGCCTTACCACTTGATATTACCTATTAATTCCATTGTATAGTAGTAACACGACGGGAATCTGATGTGATTCGGATCTGTATTTTCTGAAACACCAGAGATCAATCCCCGGTTTTCGGTACGCGTTGCTCAGTCTTTAGTTTTATATAATGTATTTTAATTTATTTTGTTTGTGTTTTGCACTTATTATTTTGCCATGACGTTGTCATTTTATTTTTGACTCATGATGTCGAATGTCCTATTTATATCGTTTACCTTTTCTTTAAGAGGTATCTGTATGTGATTCTTGTTTTTTTTTTAATATATTTTCAAAAAATTTGAGTCCATAGATTTGAAAGCTAGACCCTTGAGTTTGACAATCATTGGTGTCCATATATAGAACACAATGTTCACCTTACACTGGTGCACCTGAATGGTGCGGCAAAATTGCTTTTCTTTAATTAAAAATCTACATAAAAAAATGTGTATAGACACTTTGCTCAACGTCAATGTTAGAAACAGAAACAGTAGTTGATAAAGAATAGACCTTACCTTTCAAGGCGGTGCATATTGTTTCAGAATGACATTTACAAGAACCTCCTACAAAAAATATCTGTCATTAAAATACTAGTTTACATCATGTAGTTTAATATATCGACGAAGAAATTATGTGTCTATAAAAAAGCTTTTCAATACATATGTCAATAAAAATGCAAGTTTCTCATTCATACGTATCTTAATCCAACTTGTTGCTTTTTCTCCAAAAAACCACTGATGGTTGACTGAAATGATTTTCTACATATTTTTTCTAGGTTTTTTCTATATATACTTAAATAAAATTGAGAATGGAAATGGGGAATGTGTCAAAGAGACAACAACCCGCCCAAATAAAAAACAACAGCAGAGGGTCACCAACAGGTCTTCAATGTAGCGAGAAATTCCCGCACCCGGAGGCGTCCTTCAGCTGGCCCCTAAACAAATATATACTATTCCAGTGATAATGAACGCCATACTAATTTCCAAATTGTACACAAGAAACTAAAATTAAAATAATACAAGACTAACAAAGGCCAGAGGCTCCTGACTTGGGACAGGCGCAAAAATGCGGCGGGGTTAAACATGTTTTTGAGATCTCAACCCTCCCCCTATACCTCTAACCAATGTAGTAAAGTAAACGCATAACAATACGCACATTAAAATTCAGTTCAAGAGAAATCCGAGTCTGATGTCAGAAGATGTAACCAAAGAAAATAAACAAAATGACAATAATACATAAATAACAACAGACTACTAGCAGTTAACTGACATGCCAGCTCCAGACTTCAACTAAACTGACTGAAAGATTATGATTTCATCATATGAACATCAGGCACAATCCTTCCCGTTAGGCGGTGTTGTATTGTTTTGTGATGGTAAACCAAGAAACTCCCATTGAATGCATACTATTTATAAAGTGCTATTTTCTTTTTCTAGCAATAGTGGTACCAGTCTTATATAATAGTTCAAGTTTCCGGTGCATGATAAAATAGTCCATTTTTTTTAAATATTTTTCTGGACTAAATTTTTGCTCTTAACTAAAGCAAATAAAACATTATACAGATTTAGAAAAAAATGCCTATTGGGGGATATCATTCCAGGAAAGTGAAAGGATATCATGTTTAATGCGGTGCGGCCTACTAAAAACAGCAAACAGCAGTAGAATAAAAATTTATCTTCAGGGTAACATAACTTTTTATTCCTTGTGGCATGAACAATTTCACATTACTTCATCCATGAAATGAATATGAAAAAAATGTTCTATGTAGCATTTTTACTTTTTAATTTTAAAAGCTTTTTTTGTATATAAGCCTATGGAGCAGTTAACTTCAAGACTGCGACCTAGTCTGTACTAATGCCAGTTGTCTGTGTTCTTAAATTCCGAGTTGAGCAATGACAAAATTTCTAAAGAACTTAGATTCTAAGTCCTTCAAGTAATGTAAACTTTAAGTGATTTTGGTTGTTTTCCTAACTGCCATTTACGAGATAATTGTATTGTATTTGAAGCCTTGCGGACGTCCATCTGTAGTTTTACTGTCGCAAATTTAGTTTACATGGCAGGGCATAGCGGAGACAGGTAAACGGGTATTTGCGACAATAAAACTACCGATGGAATTCCGCATAGCTTCAAACGCAATACAGTTATCTATATTTTAATGCAAAACAAGTACATAATTCAATTTCAATCATTATTTTAGTGTAAAATTTTTAATAAAGAAATATTCGCGCAAGGATGTTATCGTCTATGGCCCCTAGACTAGATGACGTCATATGTATGCCTTCGACGTCAAACGTCAACACCTGGCGTTTTCTGGTATCTTAATTGGCCGCTTCAGAATGTAATAAATTTTGAAAGTAGATTTCTAGGTGCAACAAGTGAGGTATTTGCTAATAATTGTAGAAATTACATGTCAATATATTCCGCAATTCAAAATGTCGACTTCCTTAGTTACCAACAAGGAGATATAGTATTGTAGGCTTACTCTCACCCAATCAACACAATTGATACAAAATAATTGCATTATAAATTTTTATTATTAAGCTCAAAATGTTTCTACTGATTCAAACATGCCTGGCTTGCAAATGTTTGTTTTGCGTTCGACCGTTCCGAGGAAAAGTACTTCAAATCACTACAGACGCAGTAACATTATAACAGACCAAGATATACTACTAGATCAATTACAATCTAAACGTCTAGATACAACATTAAAGTAATAAACAACAAAATCTTTTACAATATTGAAAATTAGCGTTTTGAGACATTGTCTAAAATAAGCTGAATAACAGTTCTAAAATTACTAATTCTAATTACCAGTTGCAGTGGTTGTCTGTGAAAGTGTTGTTGTTTTTTCAGTTGTAATTTCTGTTGTCGTTTCTGTAAAATTGAAATAAATTATAAATCATCATAACGAAAGAAAAAAACCATGTTTATTTGTAGTTAAATCAGTCTTCTTCAAGAATTGGTTTTGAAAATCCCTTGGTATGTCATCAAACTTACAAAAATAACTTTTCTAAGGAAAATTCATACGGAAAGTCCCTTATCAATATATGTTTCTGTTAACTAGCCCTTAGTCCATTATTGGTGCCCCATGATATACTGTTATACGTTTCAAGATTAAAATTTGGTATATGTGATTATGGTTTAAACGTTTAACACATATTATTGCAGTTGTAAAGTTAATTGCTGCGCACTTTAAAGCCCTTTTACAATGTTCTTTGATTCTATAGCTTACATTTATTTTAAGTACAATGCCATAACGAATGGTTTCGTATTGATAAAAACAATACCAGTATAAACCCTTTGTCTGATCTGATTATGTCCAATCAAATTGAAACGCATAGTGTAACCACACTTTAATAATTAGAATAATTCAAAATATTTGTGAAGTAACAGAACATTTCGCAATTTGCATGTAATCGAATTTTGTTTTAAATGCCGCTTATTTTAGCACGTAACAGTAGGATATTTCGATGATTATTCTTACGTGCTGATATTTGAAGAGTAGTAGATGAACTGGTAACTCCATCTTCGTTTTCAGCAATACAAAAGTAATTTGCTTCATCTGATGACGATAAACCATTAATTAGGAGTGTTGCAGATCCACTATTTTGATTTAATCCTAAAGTATTTACTGTGTATTTAAAAGGATCTGTAGAAAGTATATGTGATACTCCAGCAATGTTTTTCGTCCAGGAAACACTAGTAAGTGGATGTACTGATGATGTAATTGCGCATGTCAATGTCACAGAACCTCCGATGATAGTGTTAGCTACTGATGTTGGTAGTATGGATACGTTTGGAACATCTAAATATTAAATGAAAATAATACTTTAAAAATATTTCTAGATTAACCAATAACAGCAAAACTCAGGCCCAATTGTTTTAAATCCAAAAATGTATAAAAAATAAAACCTTGACAAGCATTATGACCTTAAGAAACATACAAAGGAATAGATAGGTTGTTGAAAGATACCAAGGTTAATCTTCCTAAATTTTGTGTTAGAATGTCATTATTCCATTTAGTTATTAAGATCAAAATTCAAAATTATCAACAAAAATTTTTCAATCCTAAATATTGAAATCGTGAACGCAATTCAAAACCTTTTGTGATTGACTGACTATGGCAGCTGGCGCATGATTACAACTGAAATTTCTGCTTTGTTTGTTCTTATTCAAATTTTTCATTGAAATTTAAATTTAAACAGGTAAGCAAAGTTAACATTTTATAGATTTTTAAGATTTTACCATTATCTATAACATTATTATGTTTCAATATAAAAATTAGAAGTCGTAGTATGATAACCAATGAAACAACTCTCCATAAGAGACCAGATGACACAAAGTTAACAAAAGGTCACCATAAGGCCTTCAACTATGAGTTAAACTCATACCGCATATTCAGCTATAAAAGGTTTCGAAATGACAAAATAAAAACAAATCGACGGACAAATAAACAGCATGAACTATGTACAAAAATAAAATAATGAAAAATAAATGTGATATACGGTAACAGACTACAACCTCATACAGAATGTGGCATGGTTAAACTAATTTGAACTTGGTCCAATCTTCTCTGTAACTTGGGACAATACCAGTACATCATAAGAAAAACTGTAAACCTCGGTTGTTAAAGTGCTTAACTCATCAGATCCAAAGAAACCAAAAACACATCTAACAAAAATACAGAGTACACGTAGCAGGGTCCTTATACATCCACACAATAAAATGACACTAAATATAGATTTGAGAGTACTCGCAGTTACTGACAGCTAATAACAACTTTTAAACCATTCATGCATTTAAGAACAAAAGAAACCAACATATTCAAATCATTCAATTAATAAAACTGACATAAAATAATTTTTTTTAGCAAAGATGGATTAATTTTAATTACTTATCTTTTTTAAAGCCTGCGAATGTGTTCAACTTTATTATAATATTCTTTAATCTGTCATTTTATGCTTTTTATTCAAATAATCAGAAGGATTTTGTATTGTTAGAAATTGTTCTTTTTGTGTTCTTTTTACTATTTTTTTTTACTGATATACCCCTAAATATTTATTGCATTTTTGATGCCCCAAACAAGGACATACTAGAAAAGAGACGACAGATAACAAAAGGGACATTCAAACTCATGAGACGAAAATAAATTATCAACGCCATTGCAAAACAAATAGAAGAAAAAGACAAAAAGACAAACTACAGTATACAAAGCACAACATAAAAATCTAAAGGCTGGCCATCACTATCTCCAACAAAAGCCTGGGGTGAACTCACGTGCCCCAAAAAGGAACTCAGATCCTGCTTCACATGCAACACTCGTACTTAAATAAATTGTTAAGTTATATCAAGGGACAAGGAATTCAAAATTGCGGAAAGATAATTGGCTCTTATGTATAGTATAGTAAATAGTTTATTAAAGTGTCACATATTGATTGACATAAATATAAGCAACATTATATAAATATATACACATAAAACAATCAATATCCAGCCATAAAAAACGACTTATGAGACACTAAAAAGCTTAAAATTCTATAAAAATTCAGATATATTCAGTAAAAAACATACAAGTCACAAAAAAATCACCATTAAAATACAAAAATCCAAAAAAAAAATCACTAAATTTAATAAATATATATATATAAAAATTTGTCGAAATCTGACTTTCATGGTAAAATTAAATGATAAAACTCTGAAGCTAGTAAAAAATTCATAAAGAGCTGTTAAACAATTTTCTTCGCCAGAAAAATTTATATAAAAATTTGCATAGGAAATATTGTATATCATAAAAGTTTTAATTTCAATAAATTTATTATCTTTATCAAGGCTGTGAAAATTTTGAATTAATTTTGAACATTCATGAAAAAGGTTATACCGAATATCGTCATAAAGTGCGCATTCCATCAGAAAATGTTTTTCAGTCTCTACACTGCAACTTTCACAAAACAAACAAAGTCTATCTTCTACGGGTGTAGGCGGCCTGGAGTATCTGCCAGTTTTGTGCGCTAGCGGTAGATCCCCGGAGCGAAACAGAGCCATAACACGCCTTTCCTGTTTAGAAATGTTTAAAAGCACATAAGGTTCTGTTTTCACACATTGTTTATAACATCTGTAAGTGCGCAATTTGTTTCCGTTTTTTATATTACGACGGTCATCAAAAAGTTCTTCATACCATTCTGTGTTGTCCAGCTCACATAGTTTTTCACTTATCATATGCATAACTGATTTAGTCGATAATGTTAAGTCATACGTCGGATCCTTTAGTCTGATCCGATCAACAATCTTATGCACTTCAAATGACCAACCCTTTCTTCTTCTAGACGTCCATTTAAAAGTTTTGTAGGAAATTCTTTGTTGGTCAGTACGGATCAATTTGCACAAAAGTCTACAATAATTTATTCGTTGTTTTGTTATTGGTGAAGTCCATCCCATATCACCGCGTGAAGCTACGTTTGATGGGCGCTTTCCCACCGATAAGAAAAATTTACATGCTCGGTTTTGTACTGCTGATATGGCACTGAACGATTTTGTGCCCCAGATACCACTACCATAAAGTAAAATTGGTTCAACAACGGACGTATATAGTTTATTGTACACTTTAAAAGTCATCCCTCCCATGGATTGAGTTTTTGTAATTAAAGCACCCAAAGCACGGCTCGCTGCTTTGGCCAGTTCTTTTGCATTTTTTACGAAAGTTAAATGTTCGTCCATCCACATTCCAAGGTATTTGTATGAATCAATGTAGTCAATAATTTTTCCAGAACATCGGAACGTAAAATCTGAACGTATGGATGACTGTGGACGGAAATGGACAATTCAAGTTTTGCCAATGTTTACGGATAACTTCCATTCAGCGCACCATTCGGTTACTACATTTAACATACGTTGTAGACTTTCTTTATCTGGAGCTATTAGCGCTATATCGTCCGCGTAGAGCAATAAACTGAGATGAAAATCATCAATATGCACTCCACATTCTATAGAGTTTATACGATCTGCCAAAGTATTGATATATACTGAAAACAAAGTGGGCGATAGGATACAGCCCTGCTTCACACCGGCATCTACACTGAACCAAGGGGTCTGGTCACTATTGATACGAACGGTACATTTTAGGTCATTATACAAGGATTGAATCGCAGATAAGAACTGTCCACGGACACCAACACGTTGTAATTTAAACCACAGAAGATGATGTTCGACGGTGTCAAAAGCTTTCTTCATGTCTACAAAGCATACATAAGTTGACTTTCTTGATATTTTTCTGTCGTTCAGAATAGAATGAAGCGTGTGAATATGTTCTTCGCAACTACGGTTACGGCGGAACCCATTTTGCTCATCACACAGAATTTCGTTATTTTCCAGCCAAGAGCTAAGTCTCGTGTTTAAAATGTAACAATATATCTTACACGGCACGGAAACCAAAGTGATTCCCCTGTAGTTCATGGGATTTCTATCGTCGTCAGATCCCGGTTTTAAAATTGGATTGATGATACCACTATTCCACTGATACGGAACTTTTCCAAGATTAAAGCAACCACTGATAATTTGATAAAGTAAGTCTATTGCCGCGTCATTCTTTAAAACTTCCGTCGGAATTTCATCTATTCCCGTGGCCTTTCGTAATTTAGCGTTTATTACGGCATTAACGACCTCGTCTCGTGAAATTGGTTGATTTAGCGGCGTAACGTCTATTTCTGTGCTGAAAGTAGATGCATTAAGTTGGCTCCACCATTGCGTTGAAATAAATTTTGAAAGTCACTTTTCCATTTATTAAGAACGTCGTTTTTATCGTATTTACATTTCCATTTGGACCTAATACCGCCATCGGAATACATGGTTTACGTTCACTTGCGATTCCAATTTTACCAACAGACTTCCAAAATTCGCGCTGATTTGATGTACATAGTTTTTCTTCTAATTTCTTTCGCTCTGTTATTTGGTGTTGCCGCTTATATTTTCTGTTAAGACGATCGAATGTCTTCCTTTCCACACAATAATCTGTTTTTAATCTTTGTTTTGTGCCGCTCGGACCATTACAGCGCAACCATTTCTTTTCACATGCGCACACTTTAGACCATTGTGAAGACAAGTCATTGTTCCAGTAAGGTTTATACCTAGATTTTGTGCTTTTATTACGACCAAAACCACTTGTGTTTATTTGTAGCTTGTTGTTCATTTCACACTTAAGCAAACCTTGAAATTGGTCATATGCGTTTTGTATATCACTAGATACATTTATATAATTTTCAATATTTTGAATAGTTTCCATCACCTTTGAATGTATTTGCTCATTCATCAGAAAGTCATTCGGAACAGTCGACACGTTATATTTAGGTTTTCGTATTAATTGTGGCTCTTCGGAGATTGTTTTATAATTCAATTCAATTTTAATATCACTATACAAAAACGAATGATCAGGGATACTTTCTGGAACATAAGCAATGTTATTAACTACATCCGACATAGATATTATTTTAAAGTCGCTAATGGTATCCAGATCTTCATATGGGACGCAAATATAGTCAACTACGGATCTACCTGATGTAGAAATACAAGTGTATTCGCTGTCTTGAAAACGACCATTTAACATCCCAAAATTTGTATCACTCAGAAAATTTATAAATGTATCTCCATGGTGGTTTTCTTTTTGATCTAGAACATTCCTAGGTCTCACTAAATCAACCCCCTCTATATAATCTGAATTACAACCCACACGGGCGTTAAAATCTCCACAAATAAAAATTTTCCCTTTATGTTGATATAAATAGACTTGTTGCATTAGTGTTTGGAAAAAAGTGTCCGCATCAACAGGCCTGCACGACTCAGCTGGTGGTAAATAACATATTACGACACAAAAACTTATATTAACCATAAGACATCACCAAATTGATCACCATTAGGTACATGACACTTATGTAAGTACAAACCGACCAAAAAAACTCAATTTGTATTTCGAAATAAAGGAGAGGGACCAAAGACGATCTCTCCACACGAGACATTACTTTAATCTCTAAATTCAGAACAAACTGGATATCGGTTTTGAAGACATCGAACAGTTTAACAGATGTGTTTTATTATGGACATATTTCTCTGATTCATGAAGTCCCGGGAATTCCGTATTTTTATACTTTAGTTAACTTTTCTGATTTATACTGGGAATAAACGTGAATACATTATAATAATTGATACTCTTAATTTAAGTAAATGTTAGACTATATTTATATATATTTCGTATACGAAATTGTGAAAAGTAAAATCAATAAAAAGACCAAACTCCGATGAAATTTATATCAGAAAATTCATTAACAAATGGTAAAATCAAAAGCTTAACACATCTAACGAATTGAAAACAACTGACATATTCCTGACTTGGTACAAGCATCCCCTTATGTAGAAAATAGTGGTTTAAACCTAATTTTATTTAAGGAATGACTGTAAAATATTTTCTCAAAACTCAATTTGTATTTCGAAGTAAGGGAGAGGGACCAAAGACGATCTCTTCACACGAGCCATTACTTTTATCTCTAAATTCAGAACACACTGGATATCGGTTTTGAAGACATCGCACAGTTTAACAGATATGTTTTATTATGGACATATTTCTCTGATTCATGAAGTCCCGGGAAGTCCATATTGTTTTTTTGGCATAGCATATTACCTTTTACCTAAATCAATATATATATATTATATGAAATCTAAAAACAAATCATAACTGTATTGCAATACACATATTAGCTTTAGCTAACAACTAGTAAAAAATCAATCGGAATGCGATTGCGATCCATTTCCTTGTATGTTTTATCGAACCTATTTACAAAATTGTTTAATACTTGAAAAATTTTAGTAGGTTTTACAATTTGGACAAACATATATAGATATATAATGTATTAACGTTCATGTTATGTCAATATGCAGTTTGAGTTTAAAAGATTTAAACAAATCAACGGGAAACATATGGAAACCTTTGTTAAAATTGTCGAGTTAAGACAATAAAAATGCAATGTTCAGGTACCGTAGCTCCAGCGCATCATGATTGGGCAATATTTTTAAAATTTCGAAAAAAAGGGCTGAGATCCCTTTCACGTTACCACATATTTTCTTTTGTAATGTTTCAAGACTAATTGAATCATACAAAAACTATTATATACGAACGAAAGGCAATGTAGTTTTTTGTAAATCAAGTAACCTATAGTTGTTAATTTCTGTGTCATTTTGGTCTCTTGTCTCTTTTTTATTGTTACATATATATTACTTACGTTCCCTTACATGAAGATTTATATCTGAGCTTGTAGTTTGACCGTCCTGATTCGCACCATAACAATTGTATATGCCACTGTCAGATGTCTGTATATTATTAATTGTTAGTGTCGGCACTCCGTTATTCAGATTTATGCCATTATTTGTTATTGTATATTTTGTGTCTGCAGTTAGTGGCACTGATCCTTTAGTCCAAGAAATAGCCGTAATTAAATGTGCTGGTGATGATATTGTACACTGAAATGTCTCTGAGTCTCCAATGTTAGCGTTGTATGTTGTTTGTACCGATATTGATGGAAAATCTAAAATAGATAATATAAAAACAACATGTCCATTTGGGTATAGTATCGTCAGATCTACCAAAATGTTAATATATTATACGTATATGTAAACCTAAGATCTATGGACGGCCTCAAATCAGTGTCCGTTATTTAAATCTGTGCCCAATCGTGACGTCAATCGCTAAACTGTGTTCGTTAAAAAAGATAAGACCTCAAATCTGTCTCCTTTAAAAAAAATCTATTTCCAGTGTGTTTGCCATGCGCAAATGTATGCTTGCATTTCCTATCATGATTTTCTTGATAGAGGGTTACTGCTCACAAGGAAGCTATTAAACCAGAGTTCCAAATGGTGAAGTTGAAATCATCCCTTCGTAAATTTTACGGACGCAATCACGAGTTGGTTGACCGTTATGGAATAACCGTTTCACAAATGATATCGGATATGTTCCTTACGTCGTTACTACAATCCCCTTCCCTTTCATGAATGTGACTTACCGAATTAGACTATTTACCGGATTTGTAATCACATAAACAACACGACGGGTGCCAAATGTGGAGCAGGATCTGCTTACCCTTCCGGAGCACCTGAGATCACCCCTAGTTTTTGGTGGGGTTCGTGTTGTTTATTTTTTAGTTTTCTATGTTGTGTCATGTGTACTATTGTTTTTCTGTTTTTCTGTTTGTCTTTTTCATTTTTAGCCATGGCGTTGTCAGTTTGTTTTTGATTTATGAGTTTGACTGTCCCTTTGGTATCTTTCGTCCATCTTTTCTAATAAGTCCGGCCTTATATGATTTTTGTTTTATTGAGTCATTTCCCATAATTCAATGATCAGTTGGGATGTGTTCTCAATGTGTGTGCTTACAAGTTTTACATGCTACATTGAAGACCCATTGGTGGCCTTCGGCTGTTGTCTGCTCTATGGTCGGGTTGTTTCCTTTCTCAATTTTATAGTGTATAATTATTTTATGTCATCATTTCGATCAAGGACATAGATGTTATACCAAAATAGCCATAGATATAAGTTCATAAAGGACGTAGATTAGAGACAATACAGAACATATATTAAAGACATTAAAGGACATATCTTTGGAATGTCTATGATGCAATGTTAAAAAAGACATAGATTTGCGTAAAGAACATAGATTTCAGGCCGGACGTATATTTGAGACTTACATATTATTTAACCTAAACACTTCACGAGGTTAACAAATTATTACTGTCATACAATACACATATACGCTACATCTAACAAGTCAGTTAAAAATCAATCGAAATACAATTGCAATCCTCTTACGTGTAATATTCTTTTCTGGGTTATTCACAAATTGTTTTGATTCTTGTCGGTTGAATAAAATATGATGTATCATGTCTTACCTGTTGAATTAATATATGAAAATACATTATATATCAACGTTCATCTCATGTCAATATTTAGATTAATGCGTAAAATGTACATACGATTACATGGAAACCAATTTGATTCTTTTGTTCAATGTTTTGTAGAGACAAACCAAATACACGGTTCAGGTACCATAGCTCCGACGCATCACGGGAATCTTGAACTTTTTAAAAAGGGCTGAAATCTCTATCAAATAACACCATATTTTCTTTTTAAATGTGTCATGACTAATTGAATCAAACAAAAACTAATTATAAAATAACAAAAGGCAATTTTGTTTTATAGATCAAAAATGTCCTTGTTACATATAATTTACTTACGTTCCTTTACATGGAGAGTTATATCTAGACTTTTAGTCTGACCGTCCTGATTCTCACCATAACAATTGTATATTCCACTGTCGGATGTCTGTATATTATTTATTGTTATTGTCGGCACTCCGTTATTCTGACTTAAGCCATTATTTGATATTGTATATTTGGTGCCTGCAGATAGTGTTGCTGATCCTTTAGTCCAAGAAATATCAGTAATTACATGTTGTGGCGATGATATTGTACATTGAAATGATGTTGAGCCTCCGATGTTAGCGTTGTATGTTGTTGTTTGTAGCGATATGGATGGAAGATCTAATAATATCAAGATATAAACAAGATATCTGTTTTTAACTTTTATTAAAATCACATATACATGTATATATATGAAATCTAAACACAGCAAGACATAAACAAATCATAACAGTGATGCAAAAGGAAAATCGAGCTCTGTCGAAAATTCATAATGGACAGTCCTTAATAAAATGGCAAAATCAAAATATAAAACACATCAAACGAATGGATAACAACTATCATCTCCCTGACCTGGTACGGGCCTTTTTGTATATACAAAATGGTGGATTTAACCTGGTTTTATAGGTCTCTTAACCTCTCACTTGTATGACAGTCGTAAAAAAGTCCATTATATTGCAAAAAAGGTGTGCACTAAACAGACATAATAAGTAAAAATGTCAAAATAGGGATATACCAGTTAACATTGTATTATAATCTGATTCACTATAAAACAAACAATAATGTAACAAAGAAACAACCCAAAACGCATGTAAGCAATATACATGAAAGCTACAGCTACCAAACTCAGTAAAAAATCAATCGAAATGCCATTGCGACCCTTTTCCGTGTAATATTATTTTTGGGGTCTATAAACCACATTTTCTGATACTTAAACAAAATCTTATACGTTCTTACAAGTTGGATAAAAAGTCATTATTTGTTATTTTGCCTTTCATGTAGGTTGTGTCACTGAACCTTTTGTTGAAAAAATCAGTAATATCATACGCAGGCGATGATATATTACATTGACATGTTTCTCAGCCGTCGATGTAAGCGTTGTATGTACGGTTGCATAATCCAAATTCTAATATGACGACCTATATCGGCTACCAGTATAATCAAAGTATATCTACTTTTAGTGCAAGCGCATGAATAAACAACCTGGCTGCTCCGTGTTACACCCAACTTATTTATAATACCAGGTATTCTCAATTTGCGACACCAAAACCAATAGTTTACATAGGTCAAGATTCAGATATATTACAGCTACTTCTATTCTAAAGAAAATTTAACAAATCAGTCCATTTCATTTCATTTTGCGGTTTGAAATTTCATAGTAAGAAAAATTTGGCGAAATGATATTATCGTCTTTGAATGGCATCTAAACCAGATGACATCATTTGTATGTTTTCGGCATCAAATATAAACATCGGTCGTTTATAAGTTTTCATAGTGCTCAGAATGTAATTAAATTACATTGAGAGAACATATAAGGGGAAAAATGTGAGTTTTATTTTAATTTATTATTGAATAACATATAATTACTAATATTATCATACAGGGATAACACGAAACAGTATCTTGTATATAGGGCATTCTAGTTCAACAAAATTACAAAATTCTCCTATTAGAATCGAAATAATTCATGGCAGCCGAAATTTGTTTTCATTTAACCATGGATTGGGAATTTATATTCGTATTTCAGCTATCACTATCGTTCGGGATGAACTAATGGAATATAAATGCCCAACCAATGATTGAATAAAAAAAAATCTAAGGCTGCCATGAATTATTTTTTTAACAATCCGTTCAAAATTATAAGACGTAATTATCAAAAGTAAAGATATCATATATGTAACCAAAATAATAATTGATTGAATGTTGGTAACATAACGTCCAGTGGCAATGTTAAGGACGAGAATAAAATAATAATAAATACATTAGGTGGTAAAACAGGACACTGAAGTTTTGGTAAATTTGATAGAAACAGAAATTTTGCATGACAGCAGCCCTATGGACCTCTCAAAAAGGGGTTACAACAGTTCTTAACGTGCACTCTTTCTATATGAAACATCGGTTTTAACGTCCCCATTCTGACTGGACGTGCCTGCGTATTTGGTCATCCCGCGTAGCCAAACTGACACCTCACTTTGTCAAGGGCTTGAACTTGATTCGGAAGAAGATCTGAAGTGACCTTATTTCTATTTCCCTCTCACCCTTGAGGTAATATTATACAAATCTTAACTTTCAAGCAAAACACGTAAAACAAATTAGTTGAAAATTATCCTAATTGTAATTGCGATATCCAAATAGTGTAAAATTCTCTTTAAAACGTGCAGTTTCATGCAAAACAATTTTTTTTAAGATTAAGCGAAAATATATGACGATTTATGTTTACATTTTTCTGACAAGGAAAATGCACTATCTTTCTACTACATTGTCTTACAATTTACCATAGCTCGACTTTTATGTGAAAAACGTATCAAAATAAAAAGTGTTTGTAGTTCAGATTAATTTAATAACTTAAGGACATTATCGATATCTCATTACGAAAGACAAAATTAAAGAGCATACTACATTTTTCGAACAAATATATAAAATTTGCATAATATAAACTACTTACGAAGTGCATGTATATTAAGAGTAATAGCTTCACTATTTCCCCAACCGTCCTGGTTTTCTACATGGCAGAAGTAATCTGCAATGTCTGAAGTCTGTACGTTATTAATTGTTAAAGTTGTCTCTCCAGCTTTCTCGTCTATAGCATTTTCAGAAATAACGTATTTGCTTCCATCATATATTTGTACATTTTCTTTCTTCCATTGAATGACTTCTACTTCGTGATGTGAAGAGTCAATAATGCATTTTAGTGTAACAGCCCTCCCGGTGATGATGTCATATGTATTTTTCTCACGAGTTACTATTGGATAATCTATATTGAAAATATCGGTAAAACAATAAGTAATGTTTTAACAAACAAAATTTCTTTACTTTCAATGTTCGAACAAATGTCTCAATACAGTATTCATTTCATTTGAGGAATATTGTCTCATGAACATTTACCTCACTTTTGATTTGTGTGAGTGATTTAACACATACATTTTCCCATTATAACCTATATTTCTCATACGGATGCAATAAATGCAGTTTTGAATCTGTCCTCATAATCTAGAAAAAAAAACGTCAAAAAAAAAAAACAACCAAAACTTATAATCGTGCCATCTCCCCCTCCCAAGTTACTAAATGGTCGTCCACTGAATTAATATTTTTTTTAATATTATACTGTGAGTTTAGTCACTGGTGAAAGCTTTCGATTTGAATTTAAAATAGTGATTTTCTTAAGACCATTCTATTTCAAAAGAAGTATAAGAACTTAACATTGGTCAAAATATTGTTTTACAAAATGATAATTGCATGTCCGGCGTAACATTTCAGATTGAATAAAATGCATTTTCCTATGTTTAATTTAATGTAATATCTTGATATTAAAATTGTTTTATGAAATCAAAAAATATGCAGCATTAGTTTACCGATGTTCAAAACTCATCTATCAATTAAAAACAGAAATAAAAATAACAATCTCTTTCCGAGGGATTCACATAAAAACAAAAAGGTACAAAACTGGGTACATCGACGAAGTAAGCGTCTCTTTTAAAACTATTTACCGCCATGCGAATCTACATTCAGCAAATAATTTTTTTATTCAAATATTTTGAAATCCAATATCACGATTTCTTTTCGAATGACGTTAATAGTAAAAATGTTGTTTTTACGAAAATATTTTTTTAACATGTAAAGGGATGTACATGTACATGTACATCATTAAACACAATAATGAGACGGTGCTACTTATATATATACAGTTCAAATTCAATAAATGATAATATATTAATAATGTTATAAATATTAATAAATTAATAAATGAAGTTAACTTGAAACATATGTTTTTTAGTAATACAATTTAAATTTAATGTAATTATAAAATAGCACTTTACATATTTTGATATGTCCGAAAGATTTTTCTGGACTCATAAGGTACATACATTTCACAGAAAAACACATTTCACTTTACCAAACCATATATTTTGGCCAGTTATTTTTTAGTCTAATGTCATAGTATTGTATGTTTAGCTTACAAGAAGTGACTACCAGTTTTTATGTATTTTGTGTAATTCAGAAAATCAAACGAACGACCTAACACTTTAAAGAACAACTAGAATACAATAACCCAAGTGGTTATTTAAAATCAAACTAACGACATAACACTATAAAGAACAACTAGAATACAACAACCTAATAGGTTATTTTATTTGGAACGAAGCATTGTTCCAGAAGATGAAGTTATATTTCTTATACCGAGATAGCTAATCAGGAAAGAGACAATCCTTATATTATTATTCATTAGCGTAGATATAAAAAGTTGCACACTACTCCCCACTCCTCCCCCAGAAGACTTTGCAACATAACTGTCAATTATGATTCAGACAACATCACAGCACAGGAAAAAAGATAACTACCATCAGAGAGTAAACATCGGATTACAAGGGAATCGCAATACATCTTTAAAAACAGAATGGAAACTGACAAGAATATGTTATATATCACAAAGAGGCAAAGAACTTAACGAAAAGACAACGACCATTATTCAGAAATTCTTTTACGTTTTCTATAAATCCATTTTTTAAAATATACGCTCAGCTGAAAATAGAAAAGACATAACTCGACAACACAACTCAACATATGTAAAGTGCTATTTTCAAATGACACGAAATATGTCCGCCAAACGATTATAAAATACACATGATGTATAATCTTATGAAGTAAAAAAAAGTCACATCCCGCATAAAACACCCTTGATGTTCCATTATTTCGTATTATTCAATTATGTATTAGATACAATAAAAAGGTAACAAAATTTAGAGGCCGGTAACAACTGTTGCCGGATATTGCAACTAACAATTAGTAAAACTAATAAGTGAATATGCTATACAGTTTTTGAAAATAACTGAACATAAGCCAAAATCAAAAATTTAGAATATGCCCTTGATCTTTGACCTTTGACCTTGACCTTATTTTCATTTTTTGGACCAAGGATCTCAAACCAGTTAGAAATGCATATCACTTATACAAAATACATAAGGGGGAATAACTCTCATTATGTATACTAGTTCAGTGATCATGGACGTCATACTAAACTCCGAATTATACACAAGAAACTAAAATAAAAAATCATACAATACAAACAAAGGCCAGAGGCTCCTGACTTGTGACAGGCGCAAAATTGCGGCGTGTTAAAACATGTTTATGAGATCTCAATCCTCCCCCTATACCTCTAGCCCATGTAGAAAAGTAAACGCATAACAGTACGCACATTAAAATTCAGTTCACAAGAGTAGTCCGAGTCTGATGTCAGAAGATGTAACAAAAGAAATTAAACAAAATGACAATAATACATAAATAACAACAGACTACTAGCAGTTAACTGACATGCCAGCTCCGGAACCTCAATTAAATTGATTGAAAGATTATGTCTTCATCATATGAATATCAGGCACAATCCCTCCCGTTAGGGGTTAAGTATCATACTATCATAAAATATATGAGAAGAACAGAACCCGTGTCATGCCAACAACTGTTTTTTTTTTTAATTAATGTGTTTAGTTTCGATGCAAAGACCCTATAAGTGAATCAATATTAAAGCCAAAAAATGCAAAATCTTTAATGACCTGACAACAGTATCGTAACTATATCCCTTCCTAATAAGTCTGTTTTATGGTTTTGTAATATAAGCTTTTGATGTGAATACTGACATTTTTGTGCTTTTAAAAAATATTACCTTAAAAGATTGGATGTGAAACGTATAAAATGTCTGCATGTTGAGTTATATTTACGAACTATTTTCTTATACCGATGATAAAATTTAGTAAATGTTTTGACTAGTTTGTGATATCGTAACCCCAAGTGTAATAATTTTTCAGTAATACATAAATTTCTCTCGCTAAAAACTTGTACGTTATTACAAACACGAGCGAATCGTACAAGTTGAGATATATAAACACCATAAGATGGTGACAAGGGAACGTCACCATCTAAAAATGGATAATTAACGATAGGAAATGCAAAATCATCTCTTTTATCATAAATTTTTGTATTAAGCTTCCCGTTAATGATATAGATCAGAAAGGGCAGTGGTCATTGTTAGTATTAGCTTTATTTAAAGTAAGTTCAACAGGATAAATTTCTTTAGTATACATACTGAAGTCGTCATTATTGAGAGCAAATATATCATCCAAATATCTAAAAGTATTGTTAAATTTTTGTATCAAATGTTGTTTCGATGGGTCTTTGCTAATTCTAGTCATAAATTGTAACTCATAGCAAAACAAAAACAGGTCCGCAATAAGCGGTGCACAGTTAGTCCCCATTGGAATTCCAATAACTTGACGATATACGGAATCTCCAAAACGAACAAAAATGTTATCAAGTAAAAATTCAAGCGCAGATATAGTATCCCAACTTTATAAATTTTATATGAATTCAATAACAATATAAATGTATCAAAAAAATGAATTTCCTGTATGATTATAGAATGAAATAACATAAAAAAAAAGGAATTTGTCTTGTTACTAGATATATACAGACATGTATTTTGGATTAAAAACAAATCATGCTTATAGATATTTTTATGTCTCTTATAGTTTTGATCAGGAAAAAAATATTATGATCCAATCGCAGCCAACCGTCCACAATTGTTAAAGGTTGTCTGTAGACTAGATGAATGTTTTGTGTTATTTGGTTGATGTGTCTCATTACCGCTCACGCCTTCCAGTAGTTATTTATAACATCAAACTTCAAACCTATAATTTTTTGCATTTATATTTAAGAATTGAATGCTTCTTTTTGTAACTTCATTGGGGTGTAAAAGCGGAAGCGCTTCATACTAAAAATGTGCGCACGGTCAACGCTTTTACAACCTATGAAGTTACAAGAAGAGGCATTCAATACATAAAATTACATTTTTTTTAGCAATGATCATGAAAATACGAATTTTATTATTGTTTTATTTAATTCACCTGTGCACTTTATTGTGGCACCACGTGTTATCATGAATGAAAAGTTTTATGGAGCAATGCAATTGCTTACGAAATAACACGTGATGTGCAGTTAGCCAATCAGAATAAAGTATCATAATGAAACATACATCTTGGGTAAATATTCAAAGATAAGTTCTTTTACTTGAATAGGAAAGCAGCGATTTGATGTGTATTTTTTCAAGCAATATATACTTACGACCACCAGACTCTGAAATGAAAAAAAAGAAAAGTGTATAATTATTTAATATCAGTGTCACAGTGCTCTTTGACTTCTTAGCGTGAAAGTCAATAGTTATTGGTTAAAAAATAATTAATAAGATCGTCTTAATTAGAAATCAATAGCATATTTGGTTCATCCATCTTGATATGACTTTGAAAATAAAACTGGATTGATCTAATAATTCCAGAATGCTTTCATAATTCAACAGACACTCATACTAAGTTAACATTTACCAGTTTTAAAAACATATCAGTTACAACATTGGTCATTTTTATCATTTGTAAATGTTTAATGAATTTTATGATTTAATGTTTATCTAGTGTTATATTTCGTCTGTCTATTTTTAATATCTACCAACTTTTGATATGACTATTATTTTTCACTTCTGTTCTTATACTATGAACAAAACATATTTTCGTAGCCCTTGACTATATACCTTACAACAAAATTAATTTATTTACCTGTGTACATGATTTTATATGGCGGCATTTTGTTCGAGGTTATGGTTGGCTTTCTTATTCTGTTTACCATCTCATCCCTTATTTTATTGATTTAGTATTTACATTGTGTCATAGATCAAATTAATTCGATCAGTGTATGTTCACTTGCTTTTGTTAATATGTCTTTTGATTGAGTTAAAACATTTCAATTGATATTTCATAATGTGTCTTTCTATGTTGTGATGTATCACTATTGTTTCAGGTAAAGGTGAAGGTTGGTACCTATCAAAACGTTTAAACCTGTTGCATTTGTTTGCACCTGTCAAAAGTCAGATTGTCAAAAGATCTCACAAACATGTTTAACCCCGCCGCATTTATGCACCTGTCCCAAGTCAGGAGCCTCTGGCCTTTGTTAGTCTTATATTATTTTAATTTTAGTTTCTTGTGTATAATTTGGAAATTAGTATGGCGTTCATTATCACTGGACTAGTATATATTTGTTTAGGGGCCAGCTGAAGGACGCCTCCGGGTGCGGGAATTTCTCGCTACATTGAAGACCTGTTGGTGACCCTCTGCTGTTGTTTTTTAGTTGGTCGGGTTGTTGTCTCTTTGACACATTCCCCATTTCCATTCTCAATTTTATCCTAATGTTCAATGGTTGTCATTTGTTGATGTCTTTCTCGTTTCCCGCTTTTTATTATTTTTCGATGAGACCGTTAATTTTCCTGTTTTGGAACACTTCATAGCTTGCTGTTCAATGTGATCTAAGGCTCTGTGTTGAAGACCGTTCTTCAACCTTATATGGTGTACTTTTAAAAATTGTGACTTGTATGGAGAACTGTCTCAATAGCACTTATACCACATTTTCTTATACCTATCAAATACAAAACATTTTCAGCGCTTATGCTTTCTTCTCAATTAAGAGTCCTAACCGTACGGAATTCCAATGGGAATTTCTTTTTCTTTTAAATAAATAAACATTTTTTGTCTTAATGCATTTAAATCGTCAATAATTCATTCTAATTTATCTCTTAATAATCCAATATATAGCTATCTTGATGGAATTAATCTTTGAGCTGATTGACAGAATCACTCAAAATCTTTGATTCGCGACGCATGTTCATCATACTAGGAATTCAAGAACTTGCAAATGATAAAGTCGATCGCAAGTGAATTTTTCGGCTCATACTCTAGGTTAAATTCAAAAAGGGGAAGACATGTAAAAACAATTTTGTGGTGCTAGTTAAGAACATATTTTTACAGTTCTATCTTTAGAAATGTTTTGGACGACGTTCAACTCGTTTGAAAATTATGAATTTATTTATTCATGAATTTATGTGCATTTCGGTTTAAATACTGCTGATGCTTTACAGTTCCAACTTTTCTTTGAATCATACAGGACTTGTTAGAAAACTGTTCTTACTGATCCTTAATCAGTCCCTTAAAAAATGACACATTATTTTTACCTATATTTGTTTTACTAATTTATAAAAGCAGATCTAGATTCTGACAGTTCAACCGTAGAAAAGTTTTGGAAAGTCCTATAGTGTGTTATAACATTTGGTTGAGGAATTCGATGTTTGCTATACCAACGTTCCTTTTAACGCACTTTATGACAATACCATTATACCAATTAGAATGATTTATTTTTTTGCAGCGTTTTAAGAAAGGAGTTTACTTTTTAGTCACTTATTATTTGTGAAACATATACTGTTTTAAAAGGCGAATTTTCTGTATAAAGCCAATAATTATGTAGACTTTTAATTTGAAGCACAAACTGTGTATTGCTTTAATACGCAAATTAATGAACCAAAATATACCAATACAGAACGACATGTTTATGAAATTACAGCAAAACATTTGGTTGACAAATTTTTATTTGTTATTGCAAAATATGTACTGAGATTTCTGTCATTTTTTTTCCTACCCAGTTTACCCCTATTACTTATTATCATGTGGACCGGTCATTGTAATTGAATCTGACGCAATTTGATTGGATTAAGTTATTATTACCTTCAAACTGTTTCATACATGTATATTGATTAAATCAGAACGTGCAAGCATGTGTACAGTAACTTAAATGATCTTCAATTTGTCGGAATACACAGTTGAAAAATCATTTATTTATAGCACATTATAGAGAATGAAGAGAAAGTCTACAAAATACGACATTTTATTCAATAAAACATGACATTTTTTCGAAGAGAAATGTCGAAATGAATTTTTCGCACGGCTACGCCAGGTAATATTATTGTTGATCTTAACAAACCAAAATCAGTCTCATTGGAATATATTAATTACAATTAGTTCCAAACTAAGGAAGTCATTGAAAAAGTCAAAATATGTTTGATCTGACTATTTTTGAACATCAGAAGTCAATACGCTTGTTTAAAGGTAAATTGCGTGTACCTTGTTGTTATTAGTTTTGGTAGGCGACTTACTTATGTAGTAATTGCGCCTTAAATTCATATAACATAAGTATTATGTATATATACTTTCAGTCCTTAATTTATTTTTAGTATTACGTTTTGGCGAGTTTTATGTCAAACTTTGGCGAACATGGTAGACTGAATTACTCAGAAATATATATATATGTTGAGAGACAAAAAACAAAACAAAAAAAAAAACATAACAGAAGATACATGTAATAGGAAAATGAAAAAAAAGCAAAAAAAAAAAGCAAACGATAGTCCCTAATGAAATGCTTTATTTATTGATAGGTATCATAAAATTGTTTAGAAATGTAATCTGGTTATTCACCTTTGTGTCGTCTATGATATACTTATATAAAAAAAAGTATATTTAGAAACATGTAACAAGACATGTGCTAGTTAAATGCAACCAATGTTAGGACGTCTCCCTCAATTTCGTGTACCTCACAAAAGCCACTTTACCTTTAAATCGTCAAATCTGGTTCTACCTTGGTAATAGATTACCTTAGATGTATTTGGTAAAACTTTTATCAATTTTTGGTCCTCAATGCTCTTCAACTTCGTACTTTATTTGGCCTTTTAATAAATTTTGTATTCGAGCGTCACTGATAAGTCTTACATGTATGTAGACGAAACGCGCGTCTGACGTAAATATAAAATTTTAATCCTGGTATCTATGATGAGTTTATCTCTAATTATTAATATTTATCCTTTTTAATTATACTTATTTAAGTTATGGATATGTTTATCTATTGATATTCAATTAGATTTTTTAATGTAAACGGATGTATTTACTAGTATGACCGTTATATAAATACACAAAGTAATTTTCGATTTTTTATATCATTTTTAAAAGAAAAAGCGACTGTTTTCTTTTCACTTTATGCTATACATGTAGTGCAAATAATGGATATGTTCCAGACCATATGAGTATTTGGACCGTACGCGTACGGTCCGGACCGTATACGTATACTCGTACGGTCCGACCATACGCGTACGGTCGGACCGTATGAGTATACGCGTATGGTCCAGTACGAGCTAACAAGCTAACTATATATGTCATTAGATCATATGGGTTAATTTAAACAAATTAACATTAATCACAATCTTTATTTTTAGGTTTATATATTAATATTATTACAATTACACGGATAAAATAAACAAATGAACAATTGAAATTAAATATTTATTTAACTGTATATAGCTTGATCCTTATTTTGGTACTCTCAACTAATGTTACACTTGCTACCGCAAGTAACGTAGTAATATTTTTTACATTTACATGTTTGCAGTTCGTGTATGTTCCTTAGCATTTCATTTTTCGTAAAGTTGCTAAATATTCTAAAACAATTGTCCTCCCACATTATATTTACTTCCAATATTTTCAATTTTAGTGTTTATAATTCAATTATTTTACTGAGTGATCGACATGATAAATACAAGAGATTAACAGATTCAAATAGCGTGAATTTTTTAAATCAATAAAATATTAAAGTGGTTTTTTTTCAATTACAGTTAAACTTTTTTATATCAATTTGAAATTAAGTTATATGATCTGTTATATGCATCTAATTAACTTTGCCAACTTCTTAATATAAGTCAGACCGTACGCGTACGGTCCGACCGTATGAATATTTTGAAAAAGTACGCATACGGCCAGACCGTACGCGTACGGTCCAAATACTCATACGGTCTGGAACAGATATAATATGATTATTTTTATAATGATCATTTTTCAAATGATTGTCAGTTTAAACACTGTTGTGATAAGCATTGACTCTCCGAAATAGTAGTCTCAATCGAAACTTATGTGAAACACAACAGTATGCTGTGTGTTATATATAAATATGAAGTCAGACTTGGTACACACATTTTTGGAAGAAAATAATGGATTAAACCTGGTTTTATAGCTAGCTTTATTTCCAACTTGTATGACAGTTGTTTGTAGTTCCGTTAAATTGACAAAATTAGGGGTGAACCTTACACTGAAAATATCTTTTAAGGCTAATTTATTGAGAAGAAGCATGAAGGATTTTTTATTTGAAATCTATACTGTTTTGTTCTTAAATAAAAAAAAAATATCAAAGTTACCAGGATTATAATTTAGTACGCAAGACGCGCGTTTCGTCTACATAAGACTCATCAGTGACGCTCATATGGAACGCCAAAACTGTCTTGGTATGACCATTTTTCATTATATGATGTGCATTTACCTCTATATGATGTGCACTTGTCATTATATGATGTGCAAACACCTTTGTATGACGTGCAAATATACTTATATGATGTGCATAAATACTTATATGATGTGCAAATGTTCTTATATGATGTGCAAACATACTTATATGATGTGCAAACATTCTTATATGATGTACAAATATCCTTATATTATGTGCACATATACTTATATTATGTGCAAATGTACTTGTATGATGTGCAAGTATATTCATATGATGTCCAAACATCTTTATATGATGTCCAAACATCTTTATATGATGTGCAACTACACTTATATGATGTGCAAATGTACTTATATGATGTGCAAATGTACTTATATGATGTGCAAATATCCTTATTGATGTGCAAATGTACTTATATGATGTGCAAATATCCTTATATGATGTGCAAATGTACTTATATGATGTGTAAATATCCTTATATGATGTGCATTTTCCCTTATATTATGTGCAAACATCTTTATATGTTGTGGTTGTGTCATTATATTATGTGCTTGTAATCTTATATCATGTGGTTCGGTTAACTTCATTATATGATGTCGAAACGTCATTATATGATGTGCTTTCATCGTCGTTATGGTCAATGAACATGATTACGATTAGAATGATTACTGTCTACGTCATAACTGATTCCGATCTGCTTCTGTAGAATTGATATAAACCCGGATCAAATCTTATTTTATTTAAAAAGAGGAAAACCTTGACATGTTTGTTCCTCGATTTAAGATGAAAAGAATCACACCAAATATTGATGGAAAATTGTCAAATTATGAATTTTAATCGATGGGTCTACAATAATGAATATACGGGATCTACAATAATGTGCATACAGTTAACTTATTACGTTTTAAATCTTTTAAGCGAAAGTGCATTTTTAAGATAAAGTGAGACAGTGCATTTTAACAAAAATTAACGTTTCAAACATTTCGGCGGAAGATTAAGATCAATTAATGCAGGAACTAGTTGAAGAATTTCTCGGCAGCGGCGGAAATATGACAAAACAAATTGTGTGGCTCTTTTTATAGCTTGCTGTTCTGTTTGAGTAAACGCTCCTTGTTGAAGGCCGTAATTTAACCTATAATTGTTTACTTTTAACACATCATGGCTTAGATGTAGAGTTGTCTCATTGGCACTCATATCATATCTTCCTATTTCTATTCATTGCAAAAGACACCAATGAACTCAAAGTCAATTTTAAAAATATTTTATAACGATAGCTACAAAATTGTCCTCTCTTGCATATATAATTATACCGGTATGGTTGATTGGTTGATTAATTTGTTGATTGATTGCTTTTTAACGCCACTTTCAACATTATCATGTGGCATTTCGTGGCAGTGAGTTTATATTGATGGAGGAAGCTGAAGTCCCCGGAAAGAACCACCGACTTTCGGTAGGAAAACTAATAATTCTATTCAATGGAGATTGGAGTCGAGTTTACCTGCCACGTGTGGGAGTCGAACTCACAACCTACATGTAAGTGTTGACAGGCTAGATACTTGGACCACTCGGCCACCGAGCCCCCCCCCCCCCCCAAAAAAAAAAAGGAATTAAAGGAGATATGGGATGACCTTCAACTCGGTGCATGACATTTGCTTGCATCTTTTTATTATGTTTTCATGCATTTATTGAACACTTACATGATAATGAATGTGTGCTTGACGTCCAGCGGAAAATTTATATATATATATATACAACTCGTCTAAACATCAACCCAACAATGTTAGATCTGTAAATTTGCTTTCGCAAATTTTTGGTTCTTCCCTCGCCGGGATTCGAACCCATGCTACTGTGATATCGTGACACCAAATCGCCTGCACTGCAGCCGTCCCGCTAGACCACACGACCACCTGGGCTCTCAATACATATAAAAGACTATGTGGTAGGATTGCCAATGAGACAACTCTCAACAAGACACCAAATGACACAGAAATTAACAACTATAGGGCATCGTACGGCCTTTAACAATGAGCAAAGCCCATACCGCATAATCAGCTATAAAAGGCCCCGAAATGACAAATGTAAAAGAATTTAAACGAGAAAACTAACGGCATTATTTATGTACAAAAAATGAACGAAGAACAAATACTGGTATGTAACACATCAACAGACGACAGCCACTGAATTACAGGCTCCTGACTTGGGACAGGTGCATATTCGTAAGGGAACATATTAATGTGAAATGAATATTAACCTGTTTTGTAATAGACCGACACCCTGAGTCGGATTTTTAACATGCTACTTCGTAGAAATCCATTTTACCTTACGGTGTTACCCAGACAGATTATTCTGATTCCGAGCCGAACAAGTCTTCGATTTTACTCCTTAATTTAGCAGTGAAGCAGCAAATACCAATTTTAAATTCTTTGGTTTTGAACCGGCCGGAATTCGAACCTACGACCATCAACACTAGATGCTAACATGCTACCATGAAAGCACCGCCACTAGACAGTTACCCGTAATATAAAAGGAAAGCCGTTCAGATATACAACTCCGTGAACAGGGCTAACATACTGACCATTGATTTTTTGGGGGGTGATTGCGGGGAAAAAGGGGGGGGGGCATGTTTTTTGTAAATGTTTGATTCCAAGTTTCTTGAAAGATATTTTATCTTTTTCAGGAGGCAATCAAAATAATTGTTTCCATTGAAAATGAGAGAAAAAATAAAACAATAATGAAATTCAAAAAGATAACCATATTATTTAAAAAAAAAGAGTTTTTTCATTAAAGTCGAAAAATATGTTTGTCCTGGAACAAGGAAGTACACGTCCTCCTGCCCACACTTCATGTTTACATCACGATGACCGAGAGGGCATTCCGATGTATTGTCGCAACAGATATTTTGACTTTTGTGTTTTTTGTGTTAACGCATGCGGAAGAATATCTCAAGAACGTTTATGCGGGAAAAATGAATGCCTGCATAAATCCAAACTATTAGAAAATCCGAATTATTACAGATGAGTTTTCACCATGCACTTGCACTGCACTATTATTAGAATAGTAGAATAGAATGCTATAGCATTTGAATCAAAATTATGTATACATGCAACTGTTATATACAAGTATTAATTTAATATATAACAACAAACCAGAGTATACTGATTTGTATCACTACAATATAATTGTGATTATAGTGAGGTTGAATTCCCTGTCATTTATTCATCATCCAAGCACGAACTTGTCTCAGAAAAAATATATTTCTGTAAGTTAACCTCACTTTCAGGTATTGAGATGTAATTTTCTTTTAGACAAGTGCGTGTGACCATCCGCGAGAACTTGCGGTCATCCGATCTTCAGTACTTCAGTCCTTTGATACTGTTTGTTCTAGTAAATATTACATCAGCCAATGAAATTCAGCCTTCACATTTTTGAAGGTGTATATAAATCCGACAAAACCAAGAATCCCAATGGTCTTTAAACAGAAAATAGAATGGAGCGTTTTCAGATCTGCGTAAGCATAGCTTGGACACACAATATCTGTACTTTAATTAGATTTGTGTCTGAATGAACATAAAAACACTGTATTTATTTTTTGTTTACTGAGGCCTGGTGGTCTCTGAAAGATAGAGAGTTGTGTTTCCAATTTTTCTAAGTGAAGATTTACGGCGGTGACTTTTAATATTTTGCGTTTATCTTTAAAACTTCAATAGATTAAAATAATAATAGTGCAATGTGGCTGAATATATTCTATGGTAAGTTTTATGGTCCCATTTTGGGCAATTTTGGCCCTTATGAGTTTTGTTGTTTTATTGCCTATTATCTTGATACTTATTTATAGAGAAACCTTTTCTTAGCAAAATAGTTTTCTCGTTTGAATTGTTGAAGGCCTTACGGTTACCTATAGTTGTTAATTTCTGTGTCATTTTGGTCTCTTGTGGAGAGTTGTCTCATTGACAATCATACCACATCTTCTTTTCTTTTTTTCTATATTGTAAGAACAGATTTAAAAATAAGTATTATTATAATGATTGTCATTTTCATCATTGGTGGTGGGGACGGGGTAGGAAAGATGGAAATTCCTCTATTTTTTTCCAAGGAATTACCGTGAAATAGGGGAAAAAAACACAATCATTCCAAAGACATAAACTTTACATCCCCCCCTAAAAAAAACCACCAGAGAACAATTACATACACCTTTCTCAATACATTTGTTCGTAATAACAAAAACAAAAAAAACCACATTAAATTCCTTTTGCATTATATAAATTTAAAATAGCACGTCAATAGTGGATCTAGAACTTCAAGTGTAGAAGTTGTTTGCGACTTTGAATTTAATTTGGATATGCCGGTTATGGTCTCATTGATATTTATCACACCTTCATTCAATACTACTAGTTTCAGGTGAAACCATACTCTGCTAGAAGAAAGTATTTGTTGAAAAAATAAGGATTTAGATTTTAACAGATGAGGCTAGCGGAGCTATGCGTAAAATTGACGTCTTTCGAGTCGAAACTATTATTTTTACTGGGGGGGGGGGGGGACAGAATACGATGAGGGTCAAACCCTAAACAGTTAGGGCAAGTATGGACATAACCATTCCAGCTTTATACAGGTCTGAATTTGAATTAATTTATCATTCAATATCTGACACATCATAGGTTTGTGACACATAATAAATGTGGTCTAAGATTTCCAAAAGTTGAAATTTGGCAATTACCTATTATATTGTCCAATATCCGAAATCTAAATATATTGCTAGATTCAGCATATCAAAGAACCATAAGAATTGCTTGTTTTAAGTGCCGTTTTGGCCCATTATTTCTAAAAAGTTTTTGTCTGGCAACAAAGTATTTACGGACAACGAACACATCGCAAAATCATTATACTGCGTCAAATCTATAAATATAAACAATTAAATACCACCATTTTATTTAAAAAAAAAATCAAAATTAAAGGCTCCCTGAATTTCTTCCTATCCCCTCTTTATGGGTGTTGCAAATGACCGGTCCATCATATTAGTCATTACCCTATCAATGTCCGGTTTTTGTCCATTTTTGTGTCTTTTTTCAGAAAAGTGATATATAAAGACAAACTTCCACAGCTAAAATGATCAGCAAAGCAAACTTTACAAAACAATGAACATACTGGAAATTCATGTATTTACTTCTTTAAAAAACAAAAGCCGCTAACGCAAGATATAAAGATATTGTCAAATATAAGCCTAGTACAATGAGCATAGAGCATGGCATAAAAGAATCATTTCTTTAATTTAATAACTTTAACTGTATGCCGATTATTGCAAACCTCGTATGTTCATTATTGTAGACCCATTGATTAAAACTAAACTTTGCAATTCACAATTTGAAAATTTTCCAATAATATCTGGTGTGATTTTTTTCATCTTAAATCTCGAAACAAACATGTTAAGGTTTTTTTTCTTTTTACATCTCAATCATTTTCCAGACGATAGCTACATATTTGATCCGGGTTTTTATTAATTCTGCAGAAGCAGATCGGAATCAGTTATGACGTAGACAGTAATCATTCTTATCGTAATCATGTTCATTGACCATAACGACGATGAAAGCACATCATATAATGACGTTTCGACATCATATAATGAAGTTAATCGAACCACATGATATAAGATTACAAGCACATAATATAATGACACAACCACATCATATAAAGATGTTTGCACATAATATAAGGGAAAATGCACATCATATAAGGATGTTTGCACATTATATAATAAAATTGAGAAAGGAAATGGTGAATATGTCAAAGCGACAACCACCCGACCATAGAGCAAACAACAGCATATAGTATATTTGCACATCATACAAGTACATTTGCACATAATATAAGTATATGTGCACATAATATAAGGATATTTGTACATCATACAAGAATGTTTGCACATCATATAAGTATGTTTGCACATCATATAAGAACATTTGCACATCATATGAGTATGTATGCACATCATATGAGTATGTATGCACATCATATGAGTATTTATGCACATCATATAAGTATATTTGCACATCATATAGAGATGTTTGGACATCATATATAGATACTTGCACATAATATAAGCATATTTGCACGTCATATAAAGGTGTTTGCACATCATACAATGACAAGTGCACATCATGTAAAGGTAAATGCACATCATATAATGACAAGTGCACATCATATAAAGGTAAATGCACATCATATAATGAAAATGGTCATAACAAGACAGTTTTGGCGTTCCATACGCTCATATCAAAATATTTATAAAGCCAAACAAGTACAAAGTTATAGAGCATTGAGGATAGAAAATTCCACAAAGGTGTGCCAAATACGGCTAAGGTAATCTATGCCTGGGATAATTAAATCCTTAGTGTTTCGGAAAATTCAAAGTTTTGTAATCAGGAAATTTATAAAAATGACCATATTATTTATATTCATGTCAACACCGAAGTATTGACTACTGGGCTGGTGATACCCTCGGGGACGAAACGTCCACCAGCAGTGGCATCGACTCAGTGGTGTAAAAAGTTATCGAAGTTACCAGGATTATAATTTAGTACGCCAGACGCGCGTTTCGTCTACATAAGACTCATCAGTGACGCTCATATCAAAATATTTATAAAGCCAAACAAGTACAAAGTTGAAGAGCATTGAGGATCGAAAGTTCCAAAAAATGTGCCAAATACGGCTAAGGTAATATATGCCTGGGATAATAAAATCCTTAGTGTTTCGAAAAATTCAAAGTTTAATTTGTAAACAGGAAATTTATAAAAATGACCACATTATTGATATTCATGTCAACACCGAAGTATTGACTACTGGGCTGGTGATACCCTCGGGGACGAAACGTCACCAGCAGTGGCATCGACCCAGTTGAGTAAAAAGTTATCAAAGTTACCAGGATTATAACCCTCAAAATCAATTGTGGTCTGGGTCAATTTGAGGATGAAGTAGTTGCATAAACCAGACCAATAATGATAGGAAAAATCTTTATTTTCAGAATATTTTGTATGAAACAAAATGATAAAATCAAAAGAACTAAATAAAGTGAATAGATAAATAAGCCAAATTTTTTACTGTTCATTCAGAACTGTTAGAATCTGTTTAAAGTCATAACTGTCCATAAGAGTGGCAGAAACCCCTTTCTAGAGACTGTTTAATAAAAGATTCCTTACTTTTTTGAAGATAAGTGAAGTTATTCTAAATGTAGCTAAATAGAACACACTATTATCATATTTGATACATAAGTAATTCAATTGAATCAAAATGAGTATAAAATTGAATTGAACATTTAAAACGAATTTTAATAATAATTTCTTAAGGTAAACGAAGGCATCAATAACTGAAAGAAATGGAAAATTCAGTAAGGATGAACTTAATTTGATATACAATTAACATAGAATGTGACCCCCTTACATAGTAAAGACAATTTTTTTAATTGCTGAAAGCAAGTTTTGAGATATGTTATATAGCATAATTAAGTATTTTTATTTGCAACACATATTAAATGTTTTAATGACAAAATAGCTTGCTGTCGCATAGAAATACGAACGGTAAAATTATATCTGAATTATTATGGATTTGTAATAGATATCAATCTAAAACAAAAAAGTTCAATATAGGTATCACGTTAAATACTCACTAATGGATATTGTAACTTAGAAACTAATTGATTTATGTCATGATTATATTTTTTGGTCCAAACTAATATATAAAATAACTACATAGAACATCTTTAATATTTCTATTAAATTTTGTTTTAAAGTGAATCAAAGGTAAATTTACTGTAACATGTACACCTTGTTTGAAATAATTAATTTCAATTTATAGCACAATTCATATTGTTTTAGTATATACAAATGAAATCTGAGCGTCACTGATGAGTCTGATGTAGACGAAACGCGCGTCTGGCGTATAAATTATAATCCTGGTACCTTTGATTACCATAGTTACTTAAGATCCATAAAAATAGGATAAATTATCAACTGAAAATTTGTAAGAAAAGAAAACAACTCACCTGCAATCGAGACCAATACTATTGCTATAAAAGCCGTATATATCCAAATCAAGTGACGAATCATCGTAATCTTTCACAAGGTTTTTCTCCCAATCATAATCCTGAAATGTTTTTTTCATATAAAATATTCTATTTTGTCTCGTTTTAAAATTACGTTATGCCTGATGAGTAACTGGTTGTTTAATAGAAAATTAATAATAAATACAAATAATGATGTAGATTCTGAAACTGTACACCATATCAGGTATTTCATGAATGTTTCATTACAATACAATAAAGATATCTAAAATATCAATTAAAACTCATTACTCAAACTAATTCGTAAAGATAAGATGAACATTTCGTTTTATTATGTTCTCTAATTATGCATTGATAAACTCAAAATGCCACCCGTGTTTTTTTTAAATTTTATACATTTTCCTTCTCAAACTTTTGGTTTCAAGTGAAGTTTTTATCATAAACATATGTTTGTGGCATCGTACTCGGTGTATACGTTCATTGTATGCTGCACATGATGGGTATTTCTAAGATTTAAGACCTTACTCGTTTTGTTGACGAAATTAATTATAAGCAACTATCCGATCATAAAGTGATATATGAGGCTGAGTTTATACAAACTTATTTGACAATATTTAAGATTTTTATGAAATAATGCTTGCATTTAGAACTTATTGGTCTACATATAAGTATTAAAATATTGATATATGTAGCATTTATACTGTCAGAGATACAACAATTTAAAAGTTATGAAACTAATTAAAACATTTATTGGATGTATGTAAAATGCAATTTGTCGTTTTAATTGATCTCGAAATACGGTATTGATTAAAGATTATAAATAATTGATATGAACTTTTCCGTTTTATTTTCTTTGAAATGTAAAGGGCCATCGAATTTTGTTTTCAGTTAGTTGTCATATGTCGAGTGAAAAAATACGTAACGCCGTGTCGATTGCCTGCTTGAAAGTTGTAATTTTGAATTTCAAACTTATATGACGCAGACAACACTAAATAAGAATAAATTATATTACTGATTAAAACACATCCTCATTTTTACGGAAATTTTGTTAACCGTTTTCTCGTTTGAATTGTTTTACATTGTCTTATCGGGGCCTTTTATAGCTGACTATGCGGTATGGGCTTTGCTCATTGTTGAAGGCCGTACGGTGACCTATAGTTGTTAATGTCTGTGTCATTTTGGTCTTTTGTGGATAGTTGTCTCATTGGCAATCATACCACATCTTCTTTTTTATATTATCTAGAATAAAGTGATGCTAAAAAAAAAACAAAAAAAAAACAATAACAATTGTGTATGCTGAATATTGAAAAAAATAATCCGTTATTGAAAAGAACTAAGCAAGATAATTTAAGTGACGCGAACTATTCTTCCTACTCAATATTCAGGATAATTTGGACAAAATGACGAAGACGCATTACCTTAACCGTATATTCAGATATAAAAGACACCCACGTAACATATTTATAAGCAATCAAAATGAGGAAAACAACTACCTGTTTTATGTACATAAAAAGAAAAAGAACACTGAATATGACAGATACAACAAACGGCAAAAGGGATATAAAGGCATCTGACTTGGTAGAGGCACATACACAATATTGCAGCGTTCAACATGTGCGGACGGCCAACCCTTTCTTAAAATGGAAAGCACAACATACATTTGGTAAAAATTGAAAGAAGAAAAAAACACAGATAAAAAGGCTTGGCTAATCAAATGGACACACAAAGCAAAAAAAACAATTGACAAAATGACAGAAAATAATGACGTAAGAGTACTCGCGGTAAAAATTTATATTACAATTTATAACTAAGCATATCTCTTAGACTAAAAGATCAATCAATAAAAATCAAATGGATTAAGTTGAAAGACTTTATACACTGTCTGAAAACAAACATGACTATCAACAATGCCAAAATATAGGTTTCGACAAGATGTAGAACCTTAGTGTTCATTAATGTATAGGAATACATATTTAGTTATGTTTCAAATCATTTAGTTCTCAAAGTAGACCTCAGCTAGCGTCTACACAAAATTGTATACTAGTACAAGGAAATGAACGCCACACTAAACTCCGAAATATACAAATGAATCAGAATTTATAAGGAAAGCACACACACAAAATAAATAATAAATACCTAAATTGTGTTTTTGAGTGGATATAACTTTTGTGTTAAAGATGAAGTTATTTGTTCGACAGTTTTCTGATGTCATCATGGATTTGATACCTGTTATGGTATATCAAAATAACACTAACTTTAATTTATTAAACTTTACCCCGCCTTGCGATAATTGACCAGATACCACATTTTCCTTAGTGTTGACAGTGAACTATTTGCACATTTTTTTGTATACACCTTCCAAATTTATTTCGTAATGTTTGATATATAACATTGCAATCAAGGGAATGAAAGTACTCAGTTTGGTTGTAGTAAAGTATTGGTCCTGACTGAAAGTTAGAAAAATAATATCGGAAATTGTCAACCTGAATTATTTAAAAGACACTTTAAGATTAAAGTGTCCATACGGAGAATTAGAAAGTGTAAATCATTCTATAATTTTGATATATTTGTCTTAAAAGCACTTTACTACAACGAATAAATTAAGTTGATAAAATACAGATGTTCATGTATTATCATTAACTAACAATTATTCTTTTATTCAATTAATTGTAATTTCAGGACACTATTACAGTTTCACATATACATCCCAAAATAGAACTTATAAACAGACACAACAAAAAATAACAACGAAAATATATACATGTAGTCTAAATAATGATTTTAAAGATAAAAAAATGATTAAATCATACAATGTGACAACATTATTCCTTTAATATTTTCTTTTAAATAAAATAAATTCTAAATAGCAAAATATTTATTAACATTAAATACAAATTAAGTTCATTAAATTTAAACTGCATAATCTAGGATATAACTAACAAGACGAGTTATAGGGGAAAAGTTCCAAACAAGATTAAGAGCTTTTCATGGTATGTTTGAAACGATTTTAAAAATGTCACGAAAGATGGAATGTGATGCGACTGTCATGCAAGTGAGAGGTTTGACTAGCTATAAAACCAGGTTCAAGCCACCATTTTCTACAAAAGAAAATGCCTGTACCAAGTGAGGAATATGTCCATTACGTTGAAGTGTTTGTTCTTTTGGTTTTGCTATTTGATTAGGGACTATCCGTTTTGAGTTTTCCTCGGAGTTAATTATTTTTATGATTTTACTTTTTAATAATTTTTCTACAATAGTTCTCCTGACGGAATTGAAGAACGATAACAAATGATTCAAACTGGAGCTAAATGTGACACAATATTAAACATATTTAAAACAAAAAGTATTTGAATCCAACTGAAGTAAGAATAGTCTTTAGAAAATAAAAAGGAATTTGCAAATAAGAAGAAGAAAACTAACTTAAATCACAAGAAGGCATCAATTACTAAGGTAAATAGAAAACTTAGTATGTACTGATTGAAAACATATTTAAAACAAAAAGTATTTGAATCCAACTGAAGTGAGAATAGTCTTTAGAAAATAAAAAGAAATTCGCAAATAAGAAGAAGAAAACTAACTTAAATCATAAGAAGGCATCAATTACTAAGGTAAATAGAAAACTTAGTATGTACTGATTGAAAACATATTTAAAACAAAAAAGTATTTGAATCCAACTGAAGTGAGAATAGTCTTTAGAAAATAAAAAGGAATTCGCAAATAAGAAGAAGAAAACCAACTTAAATCATAAGAAGGCATCAATCACTAAGGTAAATAGAAAACTTAGTATGTACTGATTGAAAACATAAACTAAGAACATACTAATAATATACATGTATATAAGTAATCATGACCTCCTACACAGTAAATATTGAATTTTGAATTATATGTAGATGCAAATGATATACATAGTTCATTTAGTCTATTTGTTAGCATCAATGTTAAATGTTTTATGCGTATATAATTAATTGTCTCGTATAACTATAAATTGACATATGAATTCAGAAATAACATTTAATTTATATATTGATTATTATTCTTGTTTTTGCAATACGATTGATGCGATTATTCGAGGATTAAAATTTAGTCAAACTACACTGAAATGCTGTTAATCAACTAATGTCAATTTTTATATAATTTATATGTACTTAGCATGAGTACCTGTAAATATTATCAACAGATGTGTTATAAGCGCTGGATATACCAAAATCTAGCCAAGTGTCATTATTTTATGTTCTATTTTTTTTAAACTGTTCTTCAAATATTTTTTTTAAGAAATAAACACAAGTAACACATACTTTCGAAAATTTATATTTTTTAGTTAACCGATCGACTTGGTTCAGTCAATGGTCTACACATTTTTCATGTATTATTTAAAATGTGACATGGTCTTGATCTAAATTGGTTCATAATCGTTCACGACAAGATATTGAAATTTGTTTGAATGTTCAGCTAAATTTGAGTCGAATTTTTTTTGTAACTAAGTATGTTTACAGAGAGATATATATAGAAAAACTATCATCAATAAATTTGATACTGAAAAATCTTTTTTGTACAGACTTAATTATCTATATTCAAAAACTGACACAGTAGTGTTGATATTATAAACACAAGAGAGACGTCATGATCACAAACACAGGCAGAAATTTCCACGGAAATATAATGAGCAGGTCAGTTATGAAACCCTTGTAATCTCTCAAACATTTTTGTTACATTCATATGATTAATATTCTCAACATGATCCCCGAATGATTCCTTAATATAGTTTAAGGAAAAAAAGGGATATGTTTTGTTTTTATTTAAAAAATAAAAAGTCCCATTAAGAAGACCAAAATTGAACAGAGATTTCATAATAAGCTCTTCATATCAAAGGACATCGTAAGTCCATCCACACAGAAAAAAAACTACAACAAATAAAAAGAACAGGCTTATATTTCAGACGAACGATTCGTCTACATAAGACTGACTCTTAAAAAACAGCGGTCGATCGTCAAAATCACATGTGGATGAGTATTTAGCCCAAAACTACGAAAAGTTCTTCAAAATTCGTTTTATACGGTCCTACACTACCAGGGATGGAAGCTGTTTTTGTGGAATATGTAACATGTTTAAATATGCTTTAGAACTGTGCTATATATTTTGAATGTTACTTTTATAAAATTTTTGTCTTGTCTTGTCTTGTCATGTTTTTTTTCGAGCAGTAAGACAGAACTTTACGGCTTATTTATGATAAAAAAAAACTGGCATAGTGATGATGATATTATAAACACAATGAAAGACGTTATTTGTTAAAATTACAATTATGCTTCTTTACTACATATTTACTTACATTTCCCGTTGGAATATCATACGATTAGGACTCTTAAAGGAGTTTGATATTATCTCTATACATAATTAGAGAAAATTAATACACTAATGGAAAGTAGGATAACTGATTTTTTTTTAAAACGGTTCATAATATATTGATATGAGTTTCTTCTAAATGTTTGCAACACATCAACGGTTAAATAGGCCACATCACAATTATTTTGCAACTTCCGTTAAATTATAGAAAAAAATGGAATTAAGAAACCTAATTAGAAGGCGCTTAGTGGAATATGTAGACAAAATATTTATCTTTCGTCCTACAAGAGGCTTTTTGTGTGTTCTTTTTTATATACATATTCAGTATAATAAAAAGGAGACCTTTTTTGTGTTGTTTTTTGTGATTTAGTTGAAATTTGTATCATTAAGGTATTGACTGTTCTTCCGAGTAATCTCAGCTCACCCTAGTGTCCGAGTGTGTTGGAGATCGTCAATTTTGTGTTTCATGTGTATTGTTTTGAATATTTTTATCTCTGTCAATTTTGTGTTTCATGTGTATTGTTTTGAATCTTTGAATCTTTGTCAATTTCCATTACTATTCATAACGTTGTTGTCGGTCTTTCTTTGACCTATGATTATTATGCTTTAAAAAATCAAAAGTCTGAATTTATGGTTTTGTTCGTCGATCCTTCTTTTCATCCGTCATTATGTCTGTCCATCGAGCAGTCCTTTTATGTGTCCGAGAAAAAAGGGATATTTGGTAAGGACAAGTATCCGTTGCTAGATTGGAACGAAATTAATACAGATTGAAGATAAACGAAAGTGAAAGCAGCCTGTAGTTTTCGGGTTCAATAAGTCAATGATAAAGGTCACACACTGTTACTTGAGATGATTCTTTTTCTTCAGCAAAATAATTTATAAGTTATTGCCACTGTCACTTAAAGTAAAAAACATGGGTATGGGTATGGATTGCATTTTTAATTTGAAAATTAACAGTCTCAATCGGAGAAATCGTATTACACTCCACAAAGATATAGAATCTATTGCTATGTGACATTTGTATGTCTGATAAACCCTCAGTTAACTGAGGATAGTCAATTGATAACATGAGGAGGCTAGAAGAATGTATTGATTTTTTTAAAGTACCACTTTGTTTCTTTGAAAGTCTGGTCTTACTTGTAGTAGAATAAAGATTATAAGAGGATATCATTATTGTTAAGTTGGTTGATAATATCATGCATGCATACCATTCCCTATGAGATGAGCTTTTCATACCAGAGTGTCAATTATTTGTAAGTATGGTCCAGCATACGAAATCTATTTCTCTAAAACTACCCTTTGGTAATACATAAAGCTCTAATACCATGTCTTGAGGGAAGGGATGTCAGAATTTTTTATCAGTAGATAGTTTGACAGGAAAAGTGTTCATTATGATTTTGATCTTTGTTTCTGATTTCTTTTTTTATGAGAACTGGCCCTGAAAATAATGAATTTTTGGGAAATTTATGTTTGCCATTAAGATCTACATGTATATCTTTTACATCGTATTACACACATTATAATAATTTTAGTTAACATTTACATGTAAATAAATCATACTCTTCGGATATTAATTTTCACTTTTGTATGGACATTATGTTGCTTCTTAATACACGTTATCAACCCTATTTTATTTCTGTTGAAAAAAAAAACTTTCATTGAGTTTTCATTTCAACAATTTAACATTATTTTGTTAAATGATATCAATAAAAAAATTACAACTTTTCATGCAAACCGGATATAAACTGTTTTATAAACTGAAACAGTAAATTACTTCTTTTGACATTTTACAATAAACGTTGTGTTGCAATTTAGAAAAAAATGAATAATTTTTTGATTGAAAATATTGGTAAATGGTTTATTGTCTATATCGTGACACTTCTTTAAATAGCTCTGCTATATAATGTATAATAATGGAATATTTTTTGTTTAAATAATAATTTTACTTATTGTTTGACACATGCTTGATAAACGTGGCGTATATTTAAAACATAAAATGCCGGAAAAACTATGACGTGAATGAAATAAATAATGAATATGCACACAAAGTTATTCTCTATTTTCCGCTCTTAGCAGACTTACTTGGGAAAATATGAGTTAAAATTATGGGAAAGCAAATCTAACCACAGATGCCCTTTTGTACCAAGAAACCACTCAACTATCAGGTATATGTACGTACCTCTTTATTCAAGTTCATTAAATATATCTTTCAAATTGTATTAAATTAATTATTTTATATCTGATACTTATGATGTGTGTTCGGCTGTGTCGTGGTTGTTGATGTCCTTCTTAAACTTTCAAAGCTTGATTTACATATAAAAGAAGGAGAAAAAAGAGATATCAGCATTGGAAACTGAACAGCGATGGATATGAAAACATATCGCATTGTAAACCATGCATTTCGGAGCATTTTGTAGCTGACTATACGGTATGGGCTTTGCTAATTGTTGAAGGCTGTACGGTGACCTATAGCTGTTAATTTCTGTGTCATTTGGTCTCTGATGAAGAATTGTCTCATTGGCAAGCATACCAAATCTTCTTTTAATATTTATAGCAAGTTTGATACCAAATTTCAGGAATCGTGAGACAAATGTGACATATTTCCATAGCTGGCCATTAGGCGTACAAATGTATTTACAATATTTACATGCAGGTATTCAACTAACAGGAAGTTGAATTTTGACTGAGGTAGCTGTAGTCAGCATTAGCTCACTGTTCGTTTTTCAGGTTTTGTCTAATAATGTCAGCGAGATGTTTTATTCATATGATGTAAAGCTTTATAATAAAGATTAAAAAACCTTGCAGACAATTTTGTTTTTGAGTAGATGCCTTAACCATTTGAGATATGACATGTACCACCCCTTGACCTCCATCAATATTCGAGGCACACTTAATTTTAAAACCAAGAAATCTAAATGACAATAGGTCTCATTCTATAACACAAGTACATTCATATAACACAATTGACTTAAGTACCTCACTCATCAACATTTGTTTTACAGAACTTGAACTAACTCAGAATTGATACATAAAACTGAGAAGTGTTTGTATAAACAGAGCAATGGGGGCGTCTTGTGTGGTTGATGGACACTGACAATTGATCGGTACTTTAGTTTCCGTGAAATATGGAATTCAGCACTTACAACTGAAAAAAAGACAATTGTAAACTTGTATTTATCGCAATCGTTTTTTCTTTGTTTTAAATCCGCCTACCCATTTAAAGCATAGCAACACCCCGCATGTGATGTTTTACATATATATAAATGGTACATAAGGACGCATAGTTATCAACAATTAATACAACTCTACCGACTATTTATTTGTATATCAATATATCGACCTCACCAAACATGCTGTCAATCAAGACGTCAATAAATTTAATTATCATGTCTTTGTTATTTGAAATAATGTGGTTCCTAACAAAGATTTTTTTTAAATTCTAATTACCTAAGACATGACTCTAATTACCTAGGTCAAAAAACTGATCTATATATTTATATTTCAAATTAAAATTAAAATACAGGAAAGTCATTTTCAATTGTATATAGTAAAGCTTTAATCAAATTTAGACATGTAGGAATAGTTGCAAAAATACCACTTCGAAACATTTCGAATTTAAATCTTAGTCATTGTTCGTGTACACCAAGTAAAAAAAAAAGGTATAATATGTTAACTCTTTATCATCTCATAGAATTTGTCATAATGAAAAAAAAATATCATAGAAAAATGCCATGTTGCTTCGTAGTAATCTGAAATAAGTTTTAAGTTAATTAATTGATACATTGCAATATAAAAAATAAAATGCAATAGGGCTATATATGTGTTTTCTGCACATCAGAAGACGCATAATATGCTTTTCATGTCTATGTTAATTTTTGTTCTCACGGTTGAAGGTTGTACGTTTGCCTTTGATTGCTTACATCCACTTAATTTGAACTTTAAAAAGTTTGGTGGGTATTAAATTATCATTGGCAATCATATCGCATCTCCTTATTTGTATATGTATGATAAGCAGCCATCAATATTCATTGGAAACACATAGCAGTATTACTGTCCTGGTTAGTTCTATATTTTCCTAAAGTGTAATGAATTAATGTCTTTGGTTTATGATTTTAAGCCACAAAAAGCTTCTACGGCTTTCACTATGTATTATGTTATATATATCAACACTTTTTAAATTAAAAAAAAAGGAATCGTTCATTAATTTTAAGCCTTACTATTTTTTTAAGATACAATCTGTTAATGCTGTAACTAATTATCTTTTTACAAATGAAAATCTATAAATCAATCCAGCTCATGAATTGTCAATCGTTTTGTATTCAAAAGTGTTTTATGTTTTTTTTTAAACTGGTCATAAGTTGATCCATCTCGATACCTTACTACTTGGTTGAATAAATCTCTTCATGTAAGTACATTCTGGACTTAAAGTCAGTACATTCAGGATGAATGGTCATAGAACGACATAATTGTGCATTTTTTGTTTTTAAACCCCTAGACACAAAAATTTCTGTGGTCATTTCAGTGCTGGGAACAATATACATGTACCTAACGGGAAATGAATCTAATAGGCTCTTCGATATCAAATAGATAAAATCTCGGATTTTACGAGACGAGGCAATATATATGTTCTGATCAGTGGTTTCAGTCAAAGGAAACATGTTAAACCGTGTAAAGAATTAGTGATAAACTGACGTTACAGCACAATAATATAATGCATACTTGAGGGGTTATTTCTACATTCCTTTTCAATTTGATGTGGTAAAAAGAAGTTATTTTGTATTAACAACACAACTATTTCACAAAGTTTTATATGTGAAATTTGGCCTACTTATAAAAATGTCAAATTATCAAGATCAATTTTAACTCTTCGTGAACTTATCTCTGACAGCTACATTGTTCGAAAATTTTAAGAGAAGGTGTAAAAAAATGTATTTTTTTTGTGTGCATATGATCTAGTTTGAAAAAGCATACAACGCATAACATTGACTTTGTTTTGACTATTATGGCATGAACAGACACGTGCATTTTACTTGTATAATGCACCAGTTGAATTTTAACAGTCAGCACAGCTGTAATTCATCTCTACAAATCATTGATAAATTTGGAATTTTTATTTCAAAATGACTTTCAAATTTCTTGAATAATTGTTATTCTTTCTATGTACCTATTTGAACGTTACATAAACAGAAATAATCATAACAGTTATCTGCAAATTGAATAATCATAGATTTATCAAAAATGTAAAACACTTGTAGCTTGATACAGCGCTATATATATATTTAGAATTATGAACTATTTCAATACTAATATGCGCTGCTAGTCAAACAGACTAATAACTGAAGGCATTTAATGCTTATAAGTAATATAGTACCATAAAAAGTAAAATCACAAAAATATTGAACTCCGAGGAAAATTCAAAAGGAAAGTCCTTAATCCCAATTGCAAAATCAAAAGATAAAACGAATGTACAACTATCGTATTCCTGACTTGATAAGATTCATTAGTCATGGTTTATGAAGGACGATGACTAGGATGTATGATTAGTAGGATATAAGGAGATCCTTACCCTTTCTAAACACCTACTCCTCATCCATTTGGTAGATTTTGCTCTCCTGGAACACTTTATTGTTGCCAATCAGTTGATGCTGTGCGATTTGAATATACGTTTTAACTGTATCCTTTATTTAATACTATTGTTTTCATTTAACGTTGTCTTTGAAAATATCAATATGTCTGTAATACCAAAACATACAAAACAAAAACGCTGAAGACAATCCAAAATAGAGACGCAGTGTTTTAACAATAGTAAATTGTTACAGTTTATAAAAATATAAACATAATGTGGTGTGATTGCCAATGAAACTATTCTCCACGAATGGCCAAATAACGCAATAATTCTATTTAGCCTACATTAGATCCTTTTAAATTACTAAATAAGCATTCAATACATATAATTACATTTTTTGCTAGGTTCATTAATGTACGATTTCTATCAAGTTTTTCTTTTTATTTCCCTTTGCACTTTATTGTGGAACTTCATGTCATCATGAATGTTACTAAATAAATAACACATAGCTGAGAGGGTGATATAGCAGATTGGTACCCGTGAAAACATTGTCAACTGCGGCGAAGCCAAGGTTGACAATGCTTTTTCGAGGGGTACCAATCTTCTCTATTACTCTCTCAGCTATATGTTATTTAATTTATTATACTGAATGTCCTATCATTATTGTCTTTTACAGATGTATTTTATTCAAAAGTATTTTTCATGACGTCACATACATAACAACGTTACGGGGATTAGAAGAGAAGCAAGATATTTTATGTGTTTTTTTTTGAGAGAGATAAAAAATAGAATCTGAGCCGAAACGTAGAACTTAAGCATTGTCTTTTATAACTTGATGTAATTTCAATTCATTGTCCTTTAAATTATTGATTTTTGATTGGTGTGGACGAGAGGGTGACATTAAAAAAAAGTTTTCACCCGCTCAGCCATGTGATAGAGTAAATTGACACCCTCGTAATAGCCATTCAAAATATGTCATTTTTACATGAAGTAATAATATATTTCATTATTAAATGAAGGCTAATTTCAAAATGACGCGAGATAGCTGTTGGCCAATCAAAATAACTGAAACATTCATGTCATGTAATTATTTGTCCATTGTAATTCTTTTAAAATAAAAATGACCTCTTGTTCCAAAATTTCCATATTTTATTAATAATTTCTAAATCATTGACACAAACCAGAAATACAGGAACAGTTTTCAAATTCTCTAGTTCAGTGGATTTTAAATTAGTATAGTAATTCTTTTCATTTAATATTTATAGAATTGAAATTAATCTTCCTCGGTGTATGTTGAGAACAGTTTAAGTCGATTTCCTTTTTTGATTTATACTTTCATCCTTCTTTTAGCTGGTATCATAAGGAAATACACATATTGATTATGTCTCCATTAAGTAAAGAAGAAATATCATAAGATGTCAACTCGACAGCATCCAACTAAAGCTGACGTAACAAGGAAGTGAACATGACAAAAGTTATTGATAGCTCCAATCATTTTACTTCAATTCTTTAATAGACTTAAAAAGATAGTGAAATATTACCACTTAATTGATCAAATGTGTAATTAAAATAGACACCAGGTGTTGTTTCTCATAAACACATTGAATGTAATTTATGTATTTTGAACCGCGAAAGACCCATAGAGTGCCTTTCATCACTCAGACAATGAAATGGATTAACAGTTCAACGGTACCTTTACTATAAATAAATAAAAGTACAAAGCAAAAGGACAAAATTAGCACGCCGATAAATAAAACGTATATTTTTCACAGTGAATGAAGTGTTACGTCTGATATATCATCACTTAACCAACACCATAAACAAACTAGCGCTAAAAGAGGCAGATTTTTTCGAGCCTGCGATATTTATGTCATGAAAGCGAGACATATCGATCCGATATTAGGATAGCAGATCCTGCTCCACATATGACACCCGTCGTGTTCCTCATGCAAGTACAAATCTAGTGTTAACTCTCATTCGATAATGTCACAATCGAAGTGCAGAGGACAGGATTGTGGTTCCGACAATTGGAACAAATATTTGATACTTCAAGTAAAAATGCCAGATTTTGATTGGCTAATACGAGTTGAACAATTAACTCTATCCAATGGCTGAGCGGAAGACAATTCTTTTAATGTCACCTTCTCGTACAGGCCAATCAAAAATAGATAATCTAAAGGACAATAAATCGCCTCAGTTGATAATGTGTTCACGTGGTAAGTAAACAATCTGCTCTATCTCAACAATGGATAATTTATATAATGGTCAACCAACAGATTATAGCGTCAGCGTAAACTGTACAAAAAGAAGTTGTCACCTTTATATAAAGCACGCAAATTCTATCATCGGACGAGACAAATTTGTCCTTAATAAATGAATGATCTGACTGATGTTTTATGCACACATTTGTTTACTTCAAACTAACGTTAATTTTCCAGATACTATCAAGAGTTGGTTGACCTTTATGGCATTTCTGTTTCACATATAATATCGGATATGTTCCTTATGTCGTACCACAATCCCGTTCCATTTTCATGAATGTAACCTACCGATTAAGACTACTAACCGGGTTTGTAATAACAGGAACAATACACCCGGTGCCACATTTGGAGTAGGATCTGCTTACCCTTCCGAAATACCTGTGATCACCCCCAGTTGGTGGGGCTCTCGTTGCTTAGTCTTAAGTTTTCTATGTTGTGTCTTTTTTACTATTCGTTGTCTGCTTATCTTTAATTTTTTTAGACATGGCGTTGCCAGTTTAATTCCGATCTTTGAGTTTATATATCCACCCGGTATATTTCGCTCCTCTTTTTTAAACACTCCCCTTTTTTGTAATGCGACTGCAAATGAGGATCCAATATCGAGTTTGATCTAATTTATATATATTTTTTTTTGATTGGATTAAATTATAAATCCCAAAATATTTACTGATGGCACTCAACAAACTTTGTAACATTGTTATGTATAAATGTCACCGTAGCATGGAGTCAAACACATATAACAAGAAAGTCAAGTCAGAGACACGTTGCTTGATTTTCAGTTCACAAACGTTTCATTAAAGTCGTTGGGAATTTTTAACAGTTTGTGAGCTCATCGCCCCGGCTTACACGTCAATACAAAAGGTGTGTTTAATCTTATAGAACCTTACGTTTAGACGTCTTAATATACGTGTTTCTTTTTAAACTGTCAAGAAACCTTGCTTTTATAATAATATTGTTAAGCATTTAGATTCTTCTATAGGATTAAACTCACTTTTCTACTAACGTGGTAATTAGCTCATTCCCAAGGACTTTTTTCGAAATGATGTTGTTTTCCAAGTTAAGGATACAATCTGCTTTCACTGAACCCGGTATTGGTGATAGGCACAATTTACTCGCATAACCGATAACCCCCTCATGACGTTACTATGCATAATCATAAAAAAATAACCACCGTTTCATAAAAGTAAAATCACAAAAGAACTGAACTCCGAAGAAAAATTCAAAACGGAAAGTCCATAGTCAAATGGCAAAATTAAAAGCTCAAACACATCAAACAAATGTATAACAATTGTCCTATTCCTGATTAAACCTGGTTTAGAAGCTAAATAAACCTCTCACTTGTATGACAGTCGCATCAAATCCCATTATATTGACAACAATGTTTGAACAAAACAAACAGACATTATAGGAAAAAGTATCAAAAATAGGGGTACAAAAGACAATGATTCCAACAGATATATATATATAGAGAACATTTTAAATTTGTATTTTACTTTTTTGAAAATCACAGATAGAAAAAGCATCACAGTTTCCGTTTGAGGCTTGGGAAAACTGAAAAGGGTGGAAAACATAATTGACAGCAACCCAAGGCTTTTTAGCTTAAAAACTCGGGGAGCAAAAATAGTAAAAGTAATAAAACAACTTTACTTACCAATTTTAACTTGAAAATCTTTTAGTCTAGAACCTAAAGTGTTTGTAATTTCCTGCAGTAGAAATAAGAACTAGATACACTGATAATTTCCGTCAACACCAATGGATGTTTTTGTTTCTCTAGATTGTAAACTTTCTTTTAAAATAGTTTATGAATACTAGAAATGGATTATCAGAGCCGATTATATTTTTATATAACACAGTATTGACTTAAATGTGTATCATACAGAGTTTGACCGTTCCGTACATTCGCAAATAATTTGTCAAGTGCATTCCATGTACTTACAATAGTTTTTGAATGTGCTTAGGTTTCTAAATCAGAAACACTGAATAGCTAACCATGCAGTGATCAAGTCCTTCTGAATGTAAACAATCTTATGCTTGCCAACAGTCACGGCCGATTATGATAACCGTTGATCCAAGTTCGATACTGTTTTAGATTTCAATACCGCATTCAAAATTAATCCTGATTCAGCAAATAGTTGAAATATTTATAAAGGAATAATTGGTCAGGTGCTGTTTTGTACTTTTACTGTAGCAACGAATCGTCATAAAACGACGTGAGAAGTCATGATTTGTTAACCTTTCTCAAACATATCATAAAAAGACAAAAGGTATCCAACAAACGCTTTCTTAACATACACTTAGAAATACAATGACATGTATACAGAGGGAAGTTAACTCAACTATTATGAAATTTACATAAATCTGCCTTTTTCCCTTCATTTCTTAAATTGTATTCGCCTAACACTAATATATTACGGTGATGTTTTATCGATATTCAATATTTAAATATTATTCAGATGTCTAGCTGTCCTTTATTGCGATTTGTTTTATAATTCATCAAGTCTTTTTAGTTAACAACTTACACTTAGTTTAACACGTATTGAGCTACAGCAAACATGTTAAGTATCTTTTAATTAATCTTCCAAGTATTCTGATAAATGTTTAATATATGCCATTGATGGTTGATATCAAGAGTTTGCAGCAACCTTTTTGAAAAAGGTATTCAAAACCTGCATGTGTAATCTTTTTTGTATTTAAAACCTTGTAATTAAGCAGATGTACTGGTTTACCAGCGATAAATAGAATGACATGGTTTAATTTTTCAATTACTTTTATACGTATAATAACTTTAGCATGAACATCCATTATTAAATGTTTTCACATAAACAGTTACATTTAGAGAAACATACATGCACTGAGACAATGACTTAACTGTTATTAGTGATAATTTTGCATTTATTACTTTCGTTATCCACGCATCGCTGATTAAACAATGCAGATTCTTACATACATAAAGGGTGCCACATGTGGAGCAGGAACTGCTAACCTTTCCGGAGCACAGGAACCAACCGGTTTTAAGTGGTGTTCGTGGTGTCTAGTTTCGTTTCCTATCCTGTTTTATGTGAAATATTGTTTGTCCTTTTGGTGTTTTTTTTTACCATAAAAGATATTTCGACTCTCTTTTTAGCTGAAATTAAGAATGGTTATGTATACTAGTATTATTATTCATTGATGTACCGACTCATACATCAAAAGTTTAAAATTGTTCACTATAATTTATGGCTTGTTTCTTAATGGTTAAACTAGAATAACAGACCATAAATGCTGTGGCAATTTGGTAACCCATTTTTTAGATTTAAAGGCTTTTCAATCAAAATTTTCTTTTATTTCGCATCCATTATCTCTTGTTATCTGGAAGATAGTCATAGATTCAGAATCCTTTTTCATAGCCACTACTATTGAATGGAATAGCCTTTACCCCGACATACATACGTCCAAAAATATAAATGTTTTTAAACGAAAGATGAAGTCCAAATTGATACAGCCACCTTCCTATTTTAGTTGTGGGGATAGAAAACTTAATATCATTCATACACGTTTGAGAAATATGTGCAGTTCTTTAAATTCAGATTTACATCGTGTGAATATTAAACCCAGTCCCGCATGTAGCTGTGGCCACCCTGTTGAGGATAGTATACACTATTTTTAGAGTGCGCTTTTCACAACGAAGCAAGAGAAATACTGTTTTCAAAATTAGAAAGATATGCTATATCCATTTAGCTTCTATTGGCTGGTGACGGTAACCTTTCTTTTTAGCAAAACAAAGACATTTTTGAATCCGTACAATCCTATATCAGAATAACACAACGATTTAAACAATCAATTAACATTCTAATTTCTACTTTACAACTCTTCACTCCAGTCCAGTTTTTTCATTATTATTCCTTATTATATTTTATTTTTTTTTCTTTTTATTTCTAATTTTCGTTTATAGTATGTATTACATGCATTCCTACTATGTTTTTTCGTCATTATCTAATGTACTTTGTGTTTATATTTATATTGGAAGAGGACGTCTCTAATGTTGTTATAACTTGTGTCCAATCCCTTTTGCTACTTTTGCAAAAAAAATATGTTTATACTATCAGAATGAAATTTTAAACCTTCAAATGTGATCTGATATAGACATATTTTTATCTTGGACAGAAAGTTGAAAGAATATATAATGCCATTATTTATTTGTGTATTATAGTTTTACTTATCTAATGAAAAAACTCTTTGTTTTTTTTACCTTTTGAATTTAACTTCGATTTTTTTTTCAATAATCCTTGATTTTTTTAAAGTTTAGTTTGGTCAATTGTGATGTATCTCAAATTTGATGGAATGATGTATAGTATACCTGTATAAGCTTGAATAATTTTCACGCATACTGCATTCAAAATAAATCCTGATTCAGCAAATAGTATAAATATTTATTGATGAATCATTGGTCAGGTGCTGTTTTGTACTTTTACTGTAGCAACGATTCGTCTTAAAACGACGTGATAGACGTGATTTGTTAACCATTCTCAAACATATCATAAAAAAACAAAAGGTATCCCACTAACACGGAAAGCCGAAAGCTCTCATTAACATACACTAAGAAATCATTGTATACAGAAAAAAGCATTAAGATTGAGAGGGAAGTTAAATCAAATTATTATAAAATTTACATAAATCTGCCTTTTTCAGTTCATTTCTTTAATTGTATTCGCCTAACACTAATATATTACAATAACATGTATACAGAAAAAAAACATTTAGATTGAGAGGGAAGTTAACTCAACTATTATGAAATTTACATAAATCTGCCTTTTTCACTTCATTTCTTAAATTGTATTCGCCTAACACTAATATATTCCGATGATGCTTTATCGATATTCAATATTTAAATAGTATTCAGATATCTAGCTTTCCTATAGTGAGATTTGTTTTATAATTCAGCAAGACTTTTCAGTTAACAACTTACACCTAGTTCAACATGTACTGTTGCTACAGTAAATACGTAAAGTATCTTTTAATTAATCTTCCAAGTATTCTAATAAAGGTTAATATATGACATTTATGGTTTGTCTCCATAGTTTAATGAAACTATTTGGAAACAGGTATTCAAAACCTGCTTTTATTTTATCAATTCTTTGTATTTTAAAACCTTGTAATTAAACAGATGCACCACTTCACAAACGATAAATACATTTCATGGTTTAATGATTTAATTACTCTTCTATGTACGATAACTTAAATAATTATCAAGCCTTTTCAGTTAACAACTTACACTTAGTTTAACACGTACTGTAGCTACAGTAAACACGTCAAATATAATTTAATTAATCTTCCAAGTATTGTAGTAAAGATTCTAGTATATGCATTGAAGGTTGGTCTCCAGAGTTTATAGAAACCTTCTTGAAACAGGTATTCAAAACCTGCCTGATGTTCATATGATGAAATCATAATCTTTCAGTCAGTTTAGTAGAAGTCTGGAGCTGGCATGTCAGTTAACTGCTAGTAGTCTGTTGTTATTTATGTATTATTGTCATTTTGTTTATTTTCTTTGGTTACATCTTCTGACATCAGACTCGGATTTCTCTTGAACTGAATTTTAATGTGCGTATTGTTATGCGTTTACTTTACTACATTGGTTAGAGGTATAGGGGGAGGGTTGAGATCTCACAAACATGTTTAACCCCGCCGCATTTTTGCGCCTGTCCCAAGTCAGGAGCCTCTGGCCTTTGTTAGTCTTGTATTATTTTAATTTTAGTTTCTTGTGTACAATTTGGAAATTAGTATGGCGTTCATTATCACTGGACTAGTATATATTTGTTTAGGGGCCAGCTGAAGGACGCCTCCGGGTGCGGGAATTTCTCGCTACATGAAGACCTGTTGGTGACCCTCTGCTGTTGTTTTTTATTTGGGCGGGTTGTTGTCTCTTTGACACATTCCCCATTTCCATTCTCAATTTTATGTTTATCCATTTTTGGTGATTTTAAAACCTTGTCATTAAAGAGATACACCGGTTCACCAGCGATAAATACAATGACGTGGTTCAATGTTTTCATTACTTTTCTACTTATGATGACTTAAGAACGAACATCAATTATTAAATGTTTTTATATAAACAGTTACACAAAGAGAAATCTGCATTGTATGATACATGAGACGTGACAATGACTTGATCATCAAGGATTATTTGCATTTCTTACTTTGGTTACCTACGCATCGTTGATCAGTCAATGCAGATTTCTACACATATAAAGGGTGTCACATGTGGAGCAGGATCTGTTAATCCTTCCGGAGCACAGGAGATCACCCAAGAAGTGAGGTCTTATTTTCCACCCGGTGTTGTGTATAATTTGGTTTGATTTTTTGTTTTTTTTTACCATGGTGTTATCATATAGAAAAGAAGATGTGGTATGATTGACAATGAGACACCTATCCACAAGAGACCAAAATGACACAGACATTAAAAACTATAGGTCACCGTATGCCTTCAACAATGAGCAAAGCCAATACCGCATAGTCAGCTTTAAAAGGCCCGATACGACAATGTAAAACAATTCAAACGAGAAAACTAACGACCTTATTTGTATAAATGAACGAAAAACAAATATGTAAAACATAAACAAACTACAACCACTGAATAACAGGCTCCTGACTTGGGACAGGTACATACATAAATCATGTGGCGGGGTTAAACATGTTAGCGTGATCCCAACCCTTCCCCTTACCTGGGACAGTGGTATAACAGTACAACATAAGAACGAACTATGAAAATCAGTTGAAAAAGGCTGAACTATCAGATGGACAAAAATACAAGTGGATGGCGTTATCAGTTTATTAATACATAATATGAGTTTGAATGTCTCTTTGGTATCGCGAAGTTTTTTTGTCTCTCTTTAAACTGAAGTTAAGATTAGGAGTGTATATTTGAATTTTTATTAATTTATGCAGCCATTCATACATTAAAAGTATAAAACTGCTCACTACAATGGACGGCTTTTTTTTTCTAAAAGGTAAAAATATAATAACAGAACATGAATGTTGTATCAATCTAGTTACTGATTTTTTAATTTGAAGGCAAACATATTTTACTTTCCAATCAAATTTTACTTTTATTCCGCATCCGTTATCTTTTTTTATCTTGAAGATTGTCACTTCGTATTCTTAGATTCAGAATGAGATTTCAAATTTTCTAAAGTCATCTGATATGGTAATTTCATATGTTGGACAAATGATTATCGGTTTATAGAATATAATTATGATTCCGATATTTACCTGTGTCTAATCTAATGAAAAATATCATTTTTTAAATTTTTTACCTTTAAAATTTATTTCTACTTTTACAATAAGCCTTGATTTTTTCCACTTATCTAGATATTTTTTTAGATATTAAGTGTACATGTCCGGCTGAGATTGTGCTTTTTGAAGATTGAATCGGTCCTTTTTTTCGATTGCAGATCAGTCTAGATCTTTTAAAATGACAGTACAATGTGCAAGGGTTCTTAACGTGCAGTGAGCGAGGCACTCCCTACATGCTCCATTTGGCTTGACGTGGCTACGTAATCGAACATCCAGCACAGAAAAACGGACACAACACTTGACAAGTTTACTGCGTTTAGAAGAGCACCTTATTGACCATATCTCTATTCCCCAGTTCCCTTGTAGGTTAATAGTATTAGATTTTTTTTTATAAATCATGTCATTGCCGAAACATACATTTTGTATTATTATAACACCTCACAAATATAATTCTCTTAATTTCAAATGGACATGAAGCTATTATCATTGTGCTTTGTCTACATGTGACTGTGATTGTTCGTGATTTTCATTTTTTAGACGATAAAACATATAACCTACAAGACAAAAAGGTAATGAAACAAGTAGGATGTAGTTTCTGTTATAAACAAATATTTACCAGCTTTATATGTGTATGTAATTGGAACCTACATATAAAACATTTAAAACTTTTTTTAAAAGACTTTAAATGAACTCCGAATTATATTATCTCCCCATAATGATAGAATGTTGGGAAAATTAACCAGTGTTATCTTACATTAATCACCGAGAGGGATTAGCAAATAATTTTTAATTATAGATTAATTAACGTTGATACAATTCTCCAATTATTCAAATATAAGGACGTTGTTAGCTAAATCTACTAATTTAATTAAATATTAGGATTTTTTATGACAATATATAAACATGCTAGACTTTAACATCTTTTTGTGAGTTTCTTACCAGAAAGGAAGTCTCCTTTTTTCCATTTTTATATCACATTCACTCGATAAAACGTGGTCAAATCAGAAAAAAAAATCATTAAAAAAAACACGACACACGCACAGTAATGTTCGGGAAACTTAGATTTTCTTTGTAAAATAACTGACTTCAGTCACCTAAAGTATAAAATATGAACAGTGAAAAAGTTTAATTTGAATGATAAATAAATAGAAGAGAATATGCAAAAGGGATATACAAACCAAAAAGGAAATAAGGAAACGATATAGTTTATATTTCTTTGCAAAGTTTCGGATCAAGAAATCGTCATCAAAATTAATAATTCTGAATATCAACGTTTAACTTTGTCAAAATACTTTTTCGGACATTTGAAGCTATTTGTGTTAGGAAATGGTGCCCAGTTATCTTTCTTTGTACGATACTACTCTATTTAGACTAATAATTAAATCACATGGGTAGTTCTTGTCAAATTCTATGACACACTTTTCAACACAAAGAGTTACAAAATCAGTATAAAAGAGATGAAAAAGTTACACCAAAAATCACTGGACAAATGTAAGATCATGTATTGTACCTAAAAGAAGGATGGATCATGCAATGACTTTTGTCAGCAACTTGGCTCAATGGTCGCTCCATTCAAAGGAGATATACAGTTTCATATTAAGTGTCTTCATTCCTCTCTTTTGAACACCGTAGTGTATAGGATTACATTTGAAATACGATTATCTCTAAACAACATTCTGTATTGCTGACTAAATTTACCGGGATTTCTAAGCCGAATGGAAAATAAAAGATAAAGAAAGTTCGCTACATTTGTAGCTGGTTCATTCGCTTAAATATTTGTTCTCAAATGTCTAAGGGACACTTGCTCAGTTAAAATGACCTAGAGTAAATTATAACAAGTAATCTTTTTATCATATCATTACTCCAAACCGTTAACGGTTATGCAGATTTCATGAAGAAAATATATATTATGCCCCAGACCTAAATTGCATCTAAAGAAAGATAACTGGAAATCATAATTTACCAGATCGCATGTTGTAGCTTTAACAGAATCCAATAGTTATTTCAAAAAAGTAAAATGTCGTTAATTATTATCTTTGATATTATTGAATTGATCACATGAAGATGATTTGGTGATTCGGAAGTTTGCAAAGGAAACTCGATATTATGTCGTTTCCTTATCTATATAACATTAAAGGTTTTGCAAACGGAATGTAAAAGCTCGTAAAAGTGTAGTCAAATCTTGAGACAACCACTGATACAGTTCCTACTTAGGGGTAGACACAATGTGCTGTTTAGATTTGTATACTAGTGATCGTGTGTTTTGTAATTGTTTGCTGAATACGCTGTTTTTCAAAGCTAACTACAGTTTTACGGTCTAACATATTCTATATAAAAGATGCTATCCAGAATGTTGCTTTCTGGGTCAATCTAAAATTTCTATCCTACCGAAGGCCAAGTTTGTTCCGTGTGCCAGGTCTTTCATGAAGCAGTCAAAGAAAACTTACGTTGTTTACTAATACTGTAAATTCAGAAATTATTGCGTGCATTTATTATTGCGATTTTGATTTTTACGATTTTGAGAAAAAAAATCCTGTTTAATTCATATAAAACATTTCAAAATGCGAGTTCAAATTATTGCGTTTACAACTCTGTCGCATTTTTCGCAATAATAAAAACCTCGCATTAATTTCTGAATCTACAGTAGTTATTATGATATTGTTATTATTTCATAAAATCTTTTTTTTTCTATATATTAATACCATAAAACTGTATCAAGCTCTAGCCTCTTTCACATGTAGTCCTTAGTGTTTGTTTTCAAATTTTGGTTCAATTGTATGTTTCGGAGCTAGAGTTAAGTGTGCCGTCCATTTTTCTGAAATAGAAATTGTATTCATTATTTTTTACATGTAGGTGCGAGATTTCCTCGCTGCGTTGAAGTCCCATAGGTGGCCTTGGGCAGAATGGTCGCGTATTTGTGTCTTTAATTCATTTCTCGTTTAAATTCCTAGTTCTATTAATTTGAAAGTGATTTTGCGTAATATTTAACTATAAATATGTTGTTGTGTCCTTCATTATCAGCCGCACAGCATGGCTTCTAATTTTGTTCAAATTTCTGTTTGTTTTACCCTCCGATTGTGTGTGTATTACTACGAAACGCGCGTCTGACGTACTTAATAACAAGTTTGTTATCTTTGATGAGTTTTTACTATCAACATTATGAAAGCCCAAAACATGTGAAAACAAATGTGTTACGGCTAAACAAAATCTGAATTGACTTAGTTTCAGATGCAATTTTCCTTAACCTTCAGAAACCACACATGAAACATTAGTGATAATAAAGTGGTGTCGCGTACTATGTTTGTTGTATGATAAGCACCACGATCATTTATATTTTTCTATTAAAACTTTTCTACAGTCAAATAGTTTGTCAACTAGAATATTATAGTATAATACAAAAAAAATAATAAATGAATCTGTGTGATTGAAATTACACAGCAAACGAATTACTGCAACAATAAACACTACATTACTTTTAATAACTTTAATTTTTAGCAGTCAACTGTCATATCGTGCTAGCACTCCAAAGATAATTGCTTTTATATGAAACATTCATACATGTTAGGATATTTGTATTGCCATTTACGTCGTAACTACAAAGAGGCCTAGACATTTTAAAATCATGCGGAATTTTTGTTCTGTAAATTCGTTCAAGGATTTTTAATGCCTCGATAAAAAGACAATATAATGAATCATGTACATAATAACTTTAACGCAAAATTCAGTATTATTATTTATCAATAACTAGGTTCAGCCCTAATCAAAATGTGTGGCATAGTACACGAAGAATGCATTACAAAACAATATTTCAAAAACACTACAATTAGCATCGGAGTACATATGTGTATTTTGCATTGGAAATATTGATACATAATAAATGTCTCTGTTGTATTATAATAGTCTAAGCGTCAAATGCATGTATAAGAAGTGAAACCTGTAAGAAAATTGTTATTAAAGCTTCAAATATACATTTTTTTGTTTGTATACCCTATACGCTCATATCTATTTTCTGTGAAGGCCTGAAGCATATTGGACAACGGAATTTATTAAATATTTACACCTATTTCTCCATTTAACTAACAAAAAATAAGAAAATAAACTTAGTTCGGTCCAAAACAAGACACATTTGGATTTGGGTGTTGATAAACAGCCAACAGCGAATCATGAGCCACATGAGCGTACATTTTCCTCGTAGTTCTGTATTTTTGTAATTTTACTTGTAAATACTTAGTCTATCTCAATTACACACTTTTCTTTCGTCATGGCTTGTTTAACTTTTCTTTCGTCACGGTTTCTCCACACATTTGCGCTGTGTGGTTGCCACATTACAATAGATATGCAATGTTGGTGTTGACATGAATATCATTTTCATAACTTTCCTGTTTAAAAAATTTGAATTTTTCGAAAAACTAAGGATTTTCTTATCCCAGGAATAGATTACCTGAGACGTATTTGGCACAACTTTTTGAAATTTAGGGTCCTCAATGCTCTTCAACTTTGAACTTGTTTGGCTTTATAACTATTTTGATCTGAGCGTCACCGATGAGCTTAATGTAGATGAAACGCGCGTCTGGCGTATTAAATTATAATCCTGATACCTTTGATAACTATAATAAGACACATTAGACAATAAATCAGCAGCAGTTCCTTTCTGAATATACTGATAAAATAACCGAATAGTTATATTTTACAAGAAATTCTATGTATATGTATTTTAAAGTTAAGCACAGCTATTCAAGTATATAGCACATATTCAAGTTTTGTTAGATTTAAAAAAATCATATGGCTTTAAGTTAAGAGATCTGCAAGAACATAATCGCCATGGATCCCAAAACAGAAAGTGTGATCTTCTTTGAAATAAAATCATTGTGTAAATAGGCAAATTAATATTCCCTTTGTATATTTATTTTTATTCTAAATGATTAAATCTTATAAACAATATGTCCATCTCTCTTCTGCTTTGCTCTGTAAGTTCCATTTGTAACTTTTCCGATCAGCTAATTGAGGTAACATGCAATTGAGTTATTAGTATCAATGTCCCAGAAGCACACTATGGATGTACTTTTTTCAAAAAAGAACTAACGAATACTATAAACCGCATAAATCTATCATCTTTTAATTCTACAAATGTTTAGCGATAGAAAATCATCAATCATTGCACGTTTTCTGTCTTTTGGCAGAATCTACGTGCTTTCATTATCTTTGATCTATGTTCTTTATAAAGTGAAGCATATTTTTTCCAAGGTCATCTAAATGTTACATGAGTTCAAATCAAAACAAAACATATGAATTCATCTGTGGGGGAAACAAATTTACAAAGAAGATAATTAGTGACAGAAATGATTCAATGACCACATGCGTTTAAGCACATCAACTCTCAGGTTGTTTAGCCAAGTTTATTCTTACACATTCCATCTGAAATATAAGATGGTACACATCTAAACGCAAACGTTTCATCAGCATTTAAGACTTTTTTAAAAGAAAAGGTTGTGATAGCTTTTTATAACTTAAAAAATTGTATTGTTTGGAAACTTGACTGTTGCGGAAGTTTTGGTTAGTCTGGAAGACAACTTATGCCATTTGGGCTATACATCAGTTTCCAGACAAACATGGACCACTACAATCTAAAATGGCGAAATCCTGACTAGTCATTTACATTTAGCCCTGTTACAACTTTTAATGCAATGGCTTAAAGAACTAAAAACACAGAACACCTATCAGTAAATCTGAAAGACAGTTGTAATGGAGAAGTGATATGACAGAGTAAATAATCGAATAGCAGGTTGAGGACAATGAAGTTAAATATCCATCATCTTTAAAGAAAAGAACATGAAGGCGATGTCTAATTATAACATGCCTCCTCAAAGTCGTAAGTATCATATATACATTTTAATTTGTCTAAATATTGAATTCCTGACTCGATAGTAACAACAGATGACTTTGACTTAGATTTCTTGTTCAAAGTTTCATTTGACCACTAAAGGATTTTAATTTTGTTAAAAAATGAATACCAGTTTGAGTGATAATGTCGAGTGTTAAAACGGATTGATAATATTGTTGCTCAAGAACAGAAATTTGTTTATACCAATTATAAAGCTCTTCATCGTCTAAACACATTATAAAGAAATTTAACAGAGGTAACTAAAAACTGTGTCACTTAATCGATTTTGTTCCCAAATATTCGGATTTGAGCGTGTCCGATGAAGGTAAATTGAGAACACCGCTTTTGGGAAGGTTGGACGCAATGCATCTATTCAGTGTTTCTATACTTGTAATTTTGTTTATGTAATTAACTATGAACTGACTTTCAAACAGTGCATATAAACCGAGTGGTATAAGTAGTTCAAATACTCTTTGTTTTTCCAGCCAATCAACTGAGGTTATTACTTTGAAAACCGAACGGGCAGGAACACTCGATTCCAAACCTAATTGACTACAACTTTCTGTTTTCCTACTGACAGTCGAAGGTCCTCTCCGGGCGCTCCGGGTTACTCCGCCTATTAAAACTTACCGCCACTTATTAATAGCACAATAATGTTGAAAGTGGTGTTTAACACCAATCATTAAAATCAAATCAAATAGAGCAATTTTTTTTCCTTAAAATAATAGTAGATTAATATCATCTTGACAAACATTTTAGACTACCATATTTGAAGCCCTTATACAATAGATAATAAAATTGGGTACAATGTACTTAAATCAAAAATTCAAATTCAAGCTGACGCCATTACCAAATTTGAGATATTATTGTGTATTCTCCTCTATGGATATACATGTTTACATCCCCCTCCATGCTAAAGATTGTTTATTGTGTATCCACCTTCGTGGTTGATTTTTTTGTATCATCCTCCATTGTTTACTGTTTTGTATCCTTCTCCAAAATATCGATGGTTGTATTTTTCGTATCCTCCTGAATTGTAGTTTAGTTTGTATCATCCACCATTGTTTATGTAGTGTTATCTCCTCTATGGTTGTATTTCTTTAAATCCTCCTCCATGGCGGAGTTTTTGATATTCTCCTCTATGGTTGTATACTTCGTATCCTGCTCTACGGTTGTATATGTTTTGCATGAATTCTCTTCTATGAATGTATTTTCTATATTCTCTATGGTTGTGTTTTTGCATCTCCCTCTATGGTTGTAAATTTTGTATCCTCTTCTTTGTTTTAATATACTGTATTCCCCACTATGGTTGTATTTTTATTGTATCATCCTCCTTGTTTTATGTTTTGTTTAATCTTCTATGGTTGTATTTCTTATATCATCATCTATGGTTGTTTATTTTGTATCTTCCTCCTATTGCTTTACGTTTTGTATTTGTCTCCTTCATTATCTTTGTATAATTTGTATCCTCCTTTATGGTATTCTGATCCTGGCCAAACAGAAGTGCTTCTGAAAGAAAAAGATGAACTGATTTAGATCATTATATATCAGATATATATAAAAGTCTTAAGATTTGCAAAACGGTTATAATACCAAATTGTTATATTTACGAAGATAATAATGTAACATATTTCGGTTGAACAAATACATTGTAGTAGTGTCAGTAATGTAAACAAAGTTTTTTTTATAGTTTTTCAAAAAAAGATATAAATAACATGATTTAGTTTGCAGTTTTTGTATTTTTTAATTTAAAAAAAACTGCCGCAATTTAAAACCTATAATTTGTCAACATTCCATTTAACCACAGTCCCACTAGACCACGATCTCACCACGCTCATCGCGATCTTAAATTAAATCAGACCCGGGTCAGGTCGCGGTATGAGCGGCATCAAAATTTTAATTTTCGTTGTTTTCACGCTGATACTACGTCCTTATTACGCTTTTACAACGTCCTGCTAAGATTCTAACACGTTCTCATTACGCTTTTAAACGATTATCCTGCTCTTACTACTCACATCACGTTCTCAATACCACCATACCACGAGTTATTCGATAACATACGATCTAACCACGCTTCTACTGCAATTATAGCACGTTCTTACCACGATTATACCACGTTCATATCGCGATCTTATTACGTTCTCAGCAATAACGTCAACATCGTGTTCCATATCAATACTGTTCCATTCCTTCTATTTCTGATCAATACGTAGATTTCTGGGAAACTACACACTCATGTCACAAAACCTACCAGAACACGTGGGCGTGGGGTAGATGTAGAGGCAGAAGGAGCTCTGATAGTAACGAGTCCTGATCCAGCAGCGATGTCGGACCGACCAATCCAACCAGAATCATACAAGCAAAACAAAACCTTGAGATATCTAACATATTTTATGTGAAAATGACAATGAACATGATGGTCGTAGTATGAACGTCATAAGAAGAGCGTAATGAGAACAGCATAGGCGTGCTAGAATCGTACTATAGTCTTGAACAGCGTGATGTAAACGTAGTATAGTCGTATTGGAAGCGTAGTTGGGTCGCGGTGAGAACGTGATAATTGTAACGAGGTCGTAATAACGTCACTGTGAGATCGTAGCGAAGCCTCTACGAATAGAATCATGCTTTCACTATGCTCCCGCTACGAAGGTACAGCGACCTTTGCAATCTTACCACAACCTCACTGCGCTCTCACTATGCTTCTACTACGACTTGATTTCGCCAATACCATATACCACGATTGTTTTGAACATGTTTAAAATTGGCCACGCTAATCACGCTCATGAAGACCTCACAACGATCGTACTACATGTACGACCTTACTGCGATCTGCACGACGATCGCGGTACAATCGTCAATTTTTTTTCACACAGATCATATTGAGATTGTGGCTTAGTGGACCTTCGGTATTATGTCAATTAAAATATTTAATTGATTGACCTCTCCATTATTCTTATTTTTTTTTATCCAATTCCTATTTTCGCTAATATTCCTATTTCAACCTTTATATTTGTTGATTAAAGAAATGTCCTTCATGTGACAAAAAGTCAGTTAAATGCTATGAATGGTTTGGTTTACTTTTACTTGACAGAACATAACAAATGTTGATATGTGTTTTCTTTAATAGCAATGAATCAGAAATCAATTCCTTTCAATTGTTCATCTACAAATCTAGTCAGATATTAATCGAATATTATTTTCCGTTTAAATCTACAAAATTGTTGAAAATTGAAACAAAATATTATATAGAAGAATAATTTTCTAGCAAATACTCAAAGCGTTTTTTATTGTTTTATTGCAGTTGTACTCTTTTGAGAAATTTAACATTTCAGCCAAAATGAAATGAATAAACAAACCTTAACTTAATTTTATAATGCCTTATATTATTGTGAATACAATTGAAATCAAGAATGGCAACCCACACTCATTTGTAAATCCCACAGCATCGGAATTAGATGTTTTTAATAAAAAAAATTATACTTTTTCAAACACAAACGACACGTAATAGCAATTAATCATCTACGAAAGTTCACATTATAGAACAAAATGTTACTAAACTTGCTACAATCGGATTGCTTACATATGCTTGTATTATAAGGGACCTCTCAAAACTATTAGTTTGAGTAGCAATATGTTTCCGCGTTATCTAATTTATCTTATTTTTTATAGTGGTACTCCACATCTCCAGTCCTTCATCCCGATCGACCTACTTTGAAACCTGTATGTTGTTTTATGTCCTTTTCTGTCGTCAGGGGGAAACAAAGACAAGAGAGAGATTTTTTCTACGAAATAGTTTTAATTAAGGAATATGACAGTTGTTGTCCATTCGTTTGATACGTTGGAACTTTTGATTTAGTAATTCGATTACGAACTTTTCGTTTTTTAAATTTTCCTTAGAATTTGTTTTTTTTTCTTTTTTCTTTTTTCTTTCTTTTAATTATTTGGTCGGCTAAAGTTTGACCTAACTGATTTAGATTCTAATAAGATATCAGTTAGAACTGACATATATGTTTTTATTATTTTATAACTTATAAATAAAGTTAATTATTGTAATGCTATATTTGAAAAAGCTTTTAAAGTCAGTTCGTTCCCTGACCTCGAAAATTCAACTTGTAATTTAGTAACTGTGATTGGCTACGCCCTGAATTTCAAATGAAAATGGTGTAAAAAAGAAATTCTTAAGATAGTTGTTTTTTATGTTATGTTGACTGATATTTATGACTACCATAATTGGAGGCAATTATGAAACTAAAGTATGTAGATGTACAAATGAAAAATATAATAATCATATATCTAAACATAAATTTATGTTATTAAATTATATAGTCACATTAATCTAGCATTATGTTTGTTTGGGTTGTTCATCAAACTTTGTTAATATATCAGAACTATAACAACTGTCATACAAGTAGGAGGTTTAGCTAGATATGAAACCAGGCTTCACCCACCATTTTCTTCGGCATATGCCTGTTACTGCTCAGTGTTTTTCACTTGTTTTGTTGATAAATAGTGTTTGTTTTTGTTAGTTTTTATTGACTTCCCATTTTTTTTAATTTGCTTTAGTGCAGTATTTTTTTCATACATTTTTGGAACATACTTATGTCTTATAGTAAAAAACGCAGTCATCAAGTATATTTGTTTAAACTAATCAACTTGTATCATAGGACATTGAATAGTACAAATGCGTGCTTGAAATGATTTGTTACTAATTAACTTCAAATTGCCCGTTTTATACTTCATTTCTTTTCCATTACGAGATTTTTATGTTCCATGGTTGTTAAGCTAGTATTCTCAATATTTTATTTCAAATGTTGATTTAGTACAAAGAAAGTTTTTTAATTGAATTATATCATTTAATAACAGGGCCAATTTTCACAAAGAATCATGCGGCTTTTACAAGCGGAGATTACCTTGAATGGATAATTTAGTTTTCTGCCGAGTACAATAAAGTTAGAGAAAATAATTGTATTGACATTTAAATGTGTGTTTTTCGTAAGATTTTTTATTTGGGACAAGAAATTGAAGAATTGTTTTACTGCGGAAATAAATTATTTCCCATTATCCGTTCTTTGTTTGTACCTCTTTATTTCATGCCAACATTGATCAAAAAGCTAGGATAAAAGCATTATATTTGTTCTTTAAAACCAGTTGGTCACGTCTATTTATTTTTACAATATCTTAATACTAACATCACTAGACATCTTAACTAAAGATACACGGCTACATTGAGATCATTCTGTTTCACTTTACTGCATTGGTTATTTAGACTTCGTCATAGCCAGAATTTGTATGATATTAACTACGAATGTATGAATAAAATCCAAATTGGAAGAATGAACAGTGATGGATTAAGGAAGATGGCGATATGCACAAAAAGTTCCTCCCTAAAATCGGGAAAATGTAATATTTTGAATAAACAAAAAAACTTAAAAAAAATATGCGGTGAAATGGTTAGGGTGACATTCCCCTAATCTCAAAACTAGACTTTACATTTTATTCGATGTAAAACTTTTAGGAATTTGCGGATTTCAATGCTCTTCAACTTAGTTCTGTATTTGGCCTATTTTTTATTATCTTTTTGATTCGAGAGTCTTTTGTAGACGAAACGCGCGTCACCAAGCGTATTACCTTTCCAATAGTCAGCACTTCTTTGTTGACAGGAGTTATCATTGATATTGTAATAATTATAAATTAATAAGTTAAATCTAAAAAAATACTGAACTTTGAGAAAAATTAAAACGGGAATGCTGCTAATCAAATTGCAAAATCAAAAGCTCAAAAACATAAAATGAATCGATAACAACTGTCATATTCCTAACTTGGTACATGCATTTTCTTAACTGTTTACAAATTTTTGATTTTTGTTGAAAAACTATGGATTTTCTTACCTAGGAATAGATGACCTCATCTTTATTTAGCAGAACTTTTAGAAATTTCAGATCGTCAATGATTTTTAACTTCGCACTTAACTCAACCATATTGACTTTTCAATTCGAACTTAACTGTAAAAGATTTGTAGACAAAACACGCGTCTTGCGTACAAAACTGAATTCTGATATTAATGATAAGTTTATTTCATATAAAGTTTTCATTTTTCAGTGAACCCAGTTCAGCGGGCAAAACTCCAAGAACAAATTCTTATACTTTCGAAGCGTCAGGACATGTTGTCTGAATATAAATCTTGCAGTACTTGTTTGCTGCTTTGGCTTTTTCGATGGGTACCAATTTGCTCTATCACCCTCTTAGATATGTGTTATTCAGTCAATTTATTATACTGAATGTCCCATCATTATTGTCTTTTACAAATGAATTTTATCTAAAAATATTTTCTATCTAATCACGTACTAAACAACGTAACGGTTATTAGAAAAATCAACAGAAGTGAAGTAAATAGACAATAATGATGCATTGACTTGACATATCAACGATAAAAGGATTCGGCCCGAAACGGGAAAATGTCGGCTATATCTTGAATTTTTTTTTCAATTGTTGTTATTGTATTGTTGTTATTAATTTGATTTAAATTTCTTGGGAAATCCCCCTTTTAAAAGGCCTCATATCTGGCGGAGAAATATTCATGATGAAATGAACATCACATGTGAAATAAATCGATGGTGAATGAAATCGTTTTAGTATCGAATAGAATATCAACAATAAGCATTACACGTAATGATGTATAGGTTTATAAAAAAACTAACAAGTGAAATGTGTTTTCCAACAACTGTTAAAGAAATAAGTTTGAGTCGTTCCACGCTTCGTTATATAGTACATTGGAAACAAGGACAGGTTGAAGAGTTCGTCATGAATATTTAAATATAGTTCTGACTCTACTTTTCAAACATTCATGAGGAAAAGTGATATCAGGTTAGCGACTGTATATGGCATAGAAATATACAGTCAACACATTTTGACTGCTCAAATAGAATGAGTGCAGTATAAGATGTTTTATTTTTTTAATTTGAAAGTCAGATATAACTCCGAGCCAAAACGTAGGGCTCAAAGGCATTGTCTTTAATAACTTGATGTAAAATCAATTCATTGTCCTTTAAATTACCTATTTTTGATTGATCTAACCGAGAGGGTAACATTCAAAAAAATTGTCATCCGCTCAGCTATGTGATAGGGTAAATTAACACCCTCGTATAAGCCAATCAAAATATGGCATTTTAACGTGAAGTATAATAATATATTTTATCATACGATTGAAAAAAACATTCTCAAGTGTCTGGTGAAGACCACAATTTCGATATTTTATGCAAGGTTTGAACATCTCTGTTATTAAGCATGAAGAATTCTAATGTAGTTTCTTTAATTTGCCTGCCATCGGTAGATATAGAATTTCATAATTTGAATTTAAATAATTGCGTAGAAGTGTTAAAATTTGTAACCTTTCTTTTCTCCTTTGACCGACTAAGGGCATTTGTAATTTCACTACCTTGATTTCCTTGATTTATCTATATGTTTACCTGTACCTATCTTAAATCTTTTCCAATACTTCTTAAATTGGCTTAAATGACAGAAACACGAAACGAGTGGTTATGAAGCCTGCTTCTGAACAGAAAATTACAAAAATCTCATACAATGTTCCTTAAGGTAATTTCTATATTTATAATTTGCCGAATTAAATCATTTTCCAACCCTAAGGATGACATGCAATCATAAAAAATATTACTAATCATTGATTGGATAAAATTTGAATTTTATATAAACTTTGGATTTGGGATTGGGTTCTAGGCTATCTTAAATTATTTTTGGATCATTTCAATTAACCTTATTATTTGTTAATTTCCGAAAGGAAATTATATTGTGGAAAGTAAGGTTTCTTAGTGGTGTCATCTAGTAAATAACTATGTAGGATCACCAAAATGATGGCGAAGCTGTATATTCGTAGTCGTTTATATTTTTTCAACATTCTATGTGACATTTTTCGGAAAAGACATAGCCATTATTGCTCGAATATGTGAACTTATTATGCAATAAATGGTTTACTCTACGAAATATAATCTTATATATAATCTTGTTCATCCATTATTTCAATGGATAGCTAACTATAGTTTAAACAGGCAAGTCTGACATTTTTACCAGTTTCATTAAGGGTTATCTTACAATACGGAAATATAAAATTTCACTTCATACATGATCTTTCAATTAAACGTGGGAAACGAACCAGAAAACTTGAGTTTTCTTCGTTAATGAGGTGGTTGCGAAATTATCCTTTAGCTGAGGGGCAACAGTAATGTACAGATGTTTAAATCTTGCGAATCCAATCAGAATGTACATATCCAACTTAAACCAAAAAAAACGAAATAACCTTAACGGGCAGAGATCGGATGCGTCAGTGTTAAAGTCATTTGATGTCCATGCATCACCCGCTTTGTGAATGCATACTCAATCAAAATACTCCATTAGGTAATTAGACAAAATCAGTAAATTTTGATATATCAAAAGACTATTAAGGTATCTAAGACCTATAAAACATGTTGCTTGTTACTAGTAATTCAGACTTAGTCACATAGAATCGGCAAACCAATTTGGGATGGAGATCGAATAACGGATGTAGACCTGTTGGTGACCTTCTTCTGTTGTCTGTTCTATGGTCGGGTTGTTGTCTCTTTGACACATTCCCCATTTCTATTCTCAATTTTAGTAAGACTTCTTATAGTGGTACCTACTTTTTTAACAGGTTCTGTGTGAGGAGCACACCCGTATTTAAGAAGTCCGCATAATGTGAACATAACACGTGCGTAACGTATCATAAATGAAATACATCTAATGATTATATAAACGTCATGACATTGGACAGAGATTTTATGATATAATATGTTATGCTGATAAATGTCAATATGACAATGAGAATATGATATCGTCACGTTTGTCATGGATTCAAGTTTGAAGCTGTCAATCTCTAATATAAAAAGAACTTTATGTATGTAGCATATATTCTAGTTTCGGTATTACATTAATTTGAAGTTCAAATCCGGTATACTCATTGAATTGTCGGTGATAGAATGACAGAACATGATCAACAAATGTGAAAGTTTTTATCTCTTCACAAAAATGTTAACCCCAATTGTTTTAAATTGGGGAAAAATTGTAGTTATAACCGATGTTCAATCGAGTAATTTTTAGTGGAATGTCTAATTTCATTATGATATTTTGAAGTTTTGGTATCCAGTGTCAAGCAGATTTTTATTTACCATTTAAATGTTATTTTCAATGAAGAGAAGGATGGATTTATTTATTTCTTTTTTTGTGAATGATGTTTGTACATGATTGTGTATAAATGGAATTTCCAGATTTTCTGTGAATTCCAAGTTCTTTTGGTAGGCTATTCAAATAATGATTTTAATCAGATTTCAGAAGCCTGTGATGTTTTTGGTTGTATTTGTAGTTTTTGGCTCAGTTAAATCAAATTAATTTGGATATTTCAATACATTTGGTCTTGTCATATTTGTTTCAAATACAGATTATTCCACAAAGATATGTCATGTGCACTGGAATCATTTTCATTTGTTCCTTTTCTAGTACTCATTGTAGCCTTGTTTTATTTCCCATAGGCTATAATCTGCTAATTAGTCCATTAACTTTAAAGTCAAGGACCGGAATTCACAATATGATAGAAATAAAGTTGCTAAATAGTTCTGCTTCAACTTATATTGTTTAATCTGATATATTTTCTGTTAAAAATAACACAAATCAGAAGAAGAACGAAAATATTTGTTACAAATTCTGAGATATTGAATTTTTTATTCATGTATTTTTATCAACATACGAGTCCTACGTTGCTATTTTGATGTGTCAAAAACCAAACTCAAATGTTTATTATAAGCCCGTCTCCTCCCTTCAAGAAATTGAAAACGTTAGATAAAATCCACTAAGGGGATGAATTAAAGCTGTCATAATCATGACATGGTACAGGCATCAACAAAGAAATAACGCAACCGTCCACTTGTATGATATGTTTTTTTTTCTTCTTTATTCTTAATATTGACAAATTTGATGTTCAACCCAATTAAACATGATTGTTAATGTAACAGTTATTGACATCAGGCAAACAAAACTGTGTAAACAAATAACAAAGACAAAATGCACACATTCATACCAATAAATCTGACAAAGACACAAACAAACGTGCCCTGCTTTTCTAAATTTCAGAAAATGGCAATTAAACGCAGAGACTAGATGATACAGAAGTTAACATCTATATGCAACCGTAAGGCCCCCAAATATAAACAAAACCAATACCACACAAAACGCTATAAAAGGCTCTAATATGAAAATTAAAAAATAACAATCCAAAAAAATAAAATTTGACCTGATTAATGCAAAACAAATAATACACAAAACACTAATATGATATTTAGAAACAACGAGAACCACAGAATTACATGCTCAATTCTGAATTTGGATAGGCATATACAAAACGTGCCTGATCTTTGCGGGCGGCACACTTTCCTCCTAGACTGGTACAATGGTTGAACAGTATGTCCACACCCCCGATTTACAAATGTTCGGTTTCGAGCTCTCCCGATGACAAAGACAAAGCAGAATAGTGCTTCGAACACATCATATTTATTAATCTTTGTTTTCATTTTAGATGAAGGCAGACGTTTCCGTTTTAACAGATAAACTACTCCTCGTAAATAGTTGTTACATATTAAATGACTATCTCTTACAATTTAGTATTTCCTTGTACCTTTGAAAGTTGCACAATTACACGAAAGACTATAGTTCATTCCTTTCTATTCACGCCTTCAGGACTTCCCACCATTTTGGAAAAAAATGAATTTGAAAATTATGATATATTGAATATCAATGTGGTAGTGAAGTATATAGCATAACTGCAGATAAATTGAAACTAATTTAAAGTTGATGCAAATTTAATAATTATCATACAGTCTTATTTTTATCTGGTTGACAAGATATAAGACGTATACGTCACAATGAATGCATGTGTATCGAAGCAGATTATATTACCAAACCTATAACGGAAGACATCTGCATATTTCTATAAAACGCGGATAGGTTTATTAATATGGAAATACATAATCAAATAAAGACCATATTATATACACAAAAGAATTCCAATTTGATAGATGTAACACCCATCAATGTCGGAAGTTACCTATCAGTCGTAAATTTAATCTATAATGTATTAGACAGGGAGATACAATCGCATGTTCCTATCTTCCATAATTAGGAGTTATTAACCAAATTGATTTTCATGAGTGATCTTTTGATTCTGACTAAATTAGAACACAAAGGCGGGTACTTAATATAATGAAAATCGAAGAAGTTATTTGAGTTGGAAATTGCGAGGTTAATCTGTAAACAGTGTGTTTGGTATATGCTTTTAAAATTAAATTAACCCGTTTTGATAAAGCAACATTGCTTTTAACCTCTATAAACCAACATGATTTTATCTTTTAATACTATTGATATAAACTGAATTCATTATTTTGTTTTGAAAGTCCACGCTTTGTAAGCATCGAATTAAAGTAAACAGTCACTAATAAATTGCTTAAACGCGTGAATTAAAAGTGCAAATATTTGACTAACATAACCTCAGAATATCGGTCTGATAAAAGTAAATGTAAAATACATTTTATGACAGAAAATAACACGATATTACAAAACTCTAATTTTCTATTAGTTTTTTTTATAATGGCAACAACCTACAATAAAGGTCGAATATCAAATTAAACGGTTAAAATTGAACAACTAAAGTATATTACATTAAACAGGAAAACGAATTCAAATATATTTTCAAAATAATTTTTTTTGTGATTTTCCTATGCTTGAAATGTTTCTTTTATCACAATTATTAATGTGTATTTCACCTTTAACAGTAACGGTACTGTTTGTTCTAATAACGTTTTGCATTAACTCTTGAAACACGCGAATATCAAATTAAGTTCCATTATTATATTTATTTAGTTCTTAATTGAATAGCAAATATTTATATTTTCAAGGCTCTTTTTCTGATGAAAAAAAGTGATATTGTTTTCAGAAGTAAATTACCACACATTCTGGAATTTTGAAGCCCAAAACGTTTTATATTTGTTAACATTTTATGTTATTGAAAACATGTGGATATAGAATATATAATTCTTGTTAAAAATAGCTCACATTTTGAAATTTATCGTGTGGAAATTCACAACATATCTTTATGGACTACAATGGTTTATAGTTATATCGAAATATGATCAGCCTGTATTTCTTGCCCTCCGGAAGTAAAATGACAATTTTGAAATCGTTTGAATTGTTTTACATTGTCTTATCGGGGCCTATTATAGCTGACTATGCGGTATGGGCTTCGGTCATTGTTGAAGGCCGTACGGTGACCTATAGTTGTTAATGTCTGTGTCATTTTTGTCTTTTGTGGATAGTTGTCTCATTGGCAATCATACCACATCTTCTTTTTTATATACTGATGTATTCTGGTACTGGACACTCTAGTAATTTTTACTATTGGGTGTTAAGCAAATATTATTTAATTTATTTGTGATAATTTATTTGTGATTTCCCAATGAAACTGCATAACACTAAACATAAACAGAGTTCCCACAAAAAAAACTATAAAAAAGAAATATTATACCTTGGAGATACGAATGAGAAATTGTTAACGATGTTAGTTTTTGTGTTATTTTGAGGAAATGGAAAGAGGGTACAATTAAAAGGAAAAATCGACGAAAAACAGTTATCTGCATGACTAATAGACAAATGATGAACGGATAAATAACAGTTTTAAAACACATAAAGATAAAGATTGATTTAAATCCATCCCAGAAAGATCTAGTGAGTTATTTTCTTACTAGCTGTTATAGATAAAAATGAAGCTGTAATAGTTTTACTTTTTTAATATAAATTAGTAGATTTTGAAATGGCCCTATTAGAAAAATCAACAAAAAAAATCGTCCCTACCTATTATCATTTCAGTATTTCAATGTTTAAGTCGATAAATTAAATTTAAACCTCCTGGTAAAGAATGATGATACCTTAGGCGTGGACTCTCTAAAAGACAATCGGGCTTCTTTCAAAACTGTGATAGCTTTTGTTCAATTAAGACTAGAATATTGCGAAAAGGAATATTTGAGAATTTGAGACTTTCAAACTATTTTTTTATTTATATAAATAATACTAGCATGCAGAATTTAAGTGATAGAATGGATCCTTGTAAATTAAAGTTAAAGACTGCGGTTAGGTTTATCAAAAATTATATTACAAGTAGCAGAGAATAAAAAAGTCTATATGCAATAAATTATATTAATTAACTTAAGACTCGAATTTCTTAAGTTGTCTTCGAATTCAAATTACCGCATCGGTAGTTTCGTGCTAGACATGCATGTGATGTCATTATGTCTTGAATTTCAAATAAGACTATACTTAGGGCAAATAGTTTTCAGAATTTCCATTAACATGCTGTTGAACTCATTAACGGAAATCTCGTAAATGTCCGATACTCGGTTTTTTTTCATTACAATGCATATGGGCCGTCATTAAACAATTGCACTTATTTCATTTATAAAATAAACCAAACGCAAAACCATTCAAACAATAATATGAAGTTAAAGCGCAAAAATTGAACTTCAAAAGCGTAAAGTTAACCGATGATTTACTATTAACGGCTTTGTAATGCACATCGGCTTCAAATCTTGTCGTTAACGTTTTCCTACTATAACAAAATACTTGAAACCAACTTATTTTCGCTGATACTTTATTTCGCAATTGTTTCTTACCAGTCGCCTTTTTGCGATAATATATCTCAACGATTTTCTCAATTTAGGTATATATTTACACAACAGAATACAAACATTGTTCTCAATGATTTAAATTTGCGTTTTTTCCTTCTCGCGAAATATAATCGCTCGCGAAAGTAGCTTTGAACAGTTCCTCCTTCGTGTAGTTTTGGATTAACAACGTTCTTAACAAGATATATTTTCAAATATAATAAAAAGCAATAAATGAAATCTTTTTGAATGCCTTTATTTAATAAGATTGTGTATCTGCAAAATCGAAATACTTTTAAAGTGGCATTTATTGGCTTATTTATTGCTCATTGTCCTGAAATATAAAATATTGATGCTAAATAATTAATATTTATCCATCTAATTAGGCCAAAAGTCTTAGTTTCTAAATTTAATGATCAATTAGGAATTCATTGTCATCACATGGTTAAAAAACAACTGATAGGCTATATTTTCTTCAACATAACTTTTTACCCACAAATAAGACTCAACACATAAACAATAATATTAAATGATGTTGTTTGTAAAGCTAAACCTTTAACAGTCATCTTTGAATTGTCTACCTCAGGAATAGATTACTTTATCTGTATTTGGCAAAACGTTCATGAATTTTTGGTCCTCAATGCTCTACAACTTCGTACTTTAATTGGCCTTTTTTACTCTTTTTTTAATTGGAGCGTCACTGATGAGCGCATACTCAAAATTTATATTCTGGTTTCTATGATGAGTTCACTTTCACATTTCACAAGGACTACCATAGAACAAAGCTACTTTTCTTTTCAAAATCGCTCTACCAAAAAACGTGAAAATCTGATGCTGCAGTTTTCTAGGAAATTTGAATTTGTTTTAATCCTGTTTATCTAAAATGAAAAATACAGATTTGATATAGTAAACGAGAAAATATGATTTGCCCAATAGGAATAAATAAAATATCTTTAGGGCATGCAGAAAATAACAAATAAATAATTGTTTACTGCAACATTTTTCTTGCGTGGGAAATATTTAATTAATGTACGTTCTAATTGCGTATCGATTCATTGTAAATAAAAGTGATATAAAAGTGAAAGTTTGTGCCGATCAGAAGGAGAAACTAACAGTCCACATATTAAATATTTGAAACATGCATGTAAGTCTAATAGTGTACAAAGACCCCCCTACCTTCCAAACAAAAATCGGAAGATAAAATGTGACGTAACATTTCCTACGTACCTAAATCTACAATCTAAACGACATGAAACACCAAGTTTTCATAACAATTAAATGTGTCTTGTACAGCAAAATTGTCATTTGAGAGGCTGACAATTTCCCCCTAGCCGTTGTTTCCGATTATTAGAGGTTACTAATCTCTGCCAAAATATTTATACCCTGCATCTTCATATTAAATGATCTCATTTTCATGTAATTAATTTCGATTACTATCCCACTATATTTTTTTAGTAGAGCCAAAATACGAATTCAATCTAGAAAGGATAATTATGTTGAAACATTCTGTACTGCTTTTGCAAAATTTTCTGAAATATTGAGTCCTCAATGCTTTTTATCATGGAACTTTGTTTGTTTTGATTCAAACGTCAGTGATGAGTTTGTTGTAGTTAGAATGCGAGTCTGGCATAACCAATGGCCATTCTGGTACAATGTCTCTATGATACAAAATAATAGATGTATTAAAGCTGTTTCTGATTGCCTTTGATAATGTTTTCATGATACAATGTCAAACATGAACAGCATTACTCCACCTCTCCGGTTATTATGAGAACAATATGCAATGGTTTCTATGGTGTTTGAGCTTCAAAGTTCTAGTGTTAAATCATATAACCATTAAAAACATATTATATTTCTTGAAAATGTTGTATTCTTTACTGACAATACATTTGTTGAATAAACTTTTGTTAAATTCTGTTTAAAAGGTTATAACGATTTTGTGTTTTGTATTTTGTTCAATCTGAGAAATATAAAACCAAAGTGTTATAATATGTCTCTGAAATAACAAAAACTAGACCGAATAATGATTCATTAATTGACCAACTATTTCATATAAAAAAGTCATTAACTGGTTTGTTTGGAAAAATGGAAGGGCGAAGTACAACGTTCAAGAACACATTTTATAGATATAACCATGATAACAAGTACGAGTAAATAGAACACCTGTTATTTGTGGAATCATCGTCTAATTGTAGCCTAATAAACAATATGTAATTTTCTTTAATTGTTTCTTTCTGTCCTACCTAATGTCATTAAGTATAACTAACTTACTCCCCCGTTTTTGTTATGATTAAGAAATTATTCCACCTTCAAACTATTTATTTGTACAATGTTGGATGTTATGGTTTTATCAATAATTACAGAATATTCATTGAAGCACATCGATAGACACTGTTAAATCAAATGCACAATTAACACAGAAGAAGAAAAATCTTTGAGATTCGAAATGCACGAACCGGGTTCCGAAATACAATAGGACAATTGGAGTGCAGAGTGCACTTTGATCATTACATCAAAATGTATAATTTCAATACCAAAGCCGACTTTTGATTAAATCTTAGGATGTATGTTTGAGAGTATTGCTAAATCAGTTAGACGAATAATGCATATAAATGTACCACCCAGTGTCAAGTAGTCGAAATATTTTAAAATGATTTAAATATGAACCTGCCATGTACAAGACCAACACGCTGAAGCGAATTTCAACGTACTTTCCCACAACATTACAACACAGTACAAATTGCCAACTTACGTGGACATAATTCTGACTCAGAGTCGACAAGTCTTAGAAATTACCCTTTACTACAGCATGTGCATGACCATGATCAAAGAAGAACTCAGTCAGGGGAAAAAATTACCACAATGTCATTTTTTCCCCATATTTCTGGTTCTACCAAAAAGTAAAATCACAAATGTACTGAACTCCAAGGAAAATTCAAAAAGGAAAATCCTTAATCAATGGCAAATTCAAAAACTTAAACACATCAAACGAATGGATAACAACTGGGATATTCCTGACTTGGTACAGGCATTTTCTTATGTAGAAAATGGTGGATTTAACCTAGTTTTAAAGCTAGATAAACCTCTCACTTGTATGATAGTCGCATCAAATTCAATTATATTGACAACGATGTTGTGAACAAAACAAACAGACATAATAGGTAAAAATTGCAAATTGTAGTACAGCAGTCAACATTGTGTTATAGTCTTAATGACTATTAAAAAACAAATATGTAACAAAGAAGCACAAAATGGCATAAACACCAAACATATGATCCAAAAATTAGAGACAAGAATACAAAAATTAAAGACATGAATACAAAAATTAAAAACAAGAATACAAAAATTATAGACAAGAATACACAAATTAAAGACAAGAATACACAAATCAACCAAAAATATCAGATTATTTTTTGATAATTGTGATATATATATATATCTATGGAGTAAGTTTATTCTCTTATTTCATCTGAATGATGGAATAATTTTGTAATGACTGTTAAGCGAAAACCCCTTTGCCAACGAAAAATATAACAGTCTGCTTTATGAAAAACTATTATGATATACAACAACAAGCAACAACCTCTGAATTACCGGCTCCTGTCTTGGGACAGACACATACAGATTAAATGTATGTCTGTTAAACATGCTAGCTGAAATCAAACCCTTTACCTAAAACCTGGGACAGTGGTGGCGATTTTAACCTTTTGTCTTCGTAAATAACTAATGAGATCCCGATACATTCAAGCATATAAGTCATTGACCTTAGTTCAATGAATTAGATTTATAAATATATTATAGAAGACGTTACTAAGTTGAAAAGACTTTTTGTGTTTTTGAATAATGTTTAAACTTTAGGTCATCATGAGGTCATATGATTCATGAAGGTACAACTCTATGGCTAATCCTCAAGTAGCAATATATTTGCATAATTGATATGCTGTTTCTATTGAGAACTTTGCGGATTTGGCTTACATGTGATCTAAAGCTATTCTTATTTCTTTGTTCAAGGCGCAATACTTTGTTGTACTTTTTAAGGATACGATGATATCTTAAGTATTGAAATTATCATTCACTTTTTTAATCTCCCGCTTATCATTGCCGTTATTCTTCATTAACCTTTTTCTACTAATGGAGGTAAACGACCTTGGTGGTATCTATTGTAGATGAAAATGTTTATTAAAGTAATTAATCTTTAATCTAATGTTTTGATTAGTTGAAAACATTGTATAGTTGTTTTAATGTACACATCTTGTCATCTTTTGAAACGAAATATTACAGACAAATATAACAATTGAAAAGCAATATGCCTTCTATCTGCACGACAGTTGAAATATAAAACAAATCACGGATATTCTGTATGAATATAAAGTAGGAAGAATAATAGATAGAAGTTAAGTTAGTGATGTGAACATTGTTCTAAGAATAAGTTGGAAGACTGTGTATCTCTTTTTGTTTTTTTCTCATATATTTACCACAATGGAATTAAATCAGGAAATGCTAAGGATCGTCAATAATTGAATGATTTCAATGAATTAATGATCCGTTCATTTAGGATAAAAAGTATTTTTGTAGTGTCCTTTACATGACCTTACAATAACACACACAAAGAGTGGCCTTCTCCATACACAAGACATCGGACGTTGCTACGCATTTTTACATCCCAGGCAGCAAAAGGGTCAATAAATTTTAAAGAGGGATGAATTTTGTGGGATCATAAAAATAACATTTATATACTGCATCAACTATAAACAATAATTGCTGTTAAATATAACATTTATACAATGTTGTAAATCTTAAATGCCAGTCCTAGATCCATGCACAAGAAAGTGAAAACGTCATATCTTCTCTCAATTATAAAATGGTTAAGTAGTGCTATAAATCTGTCATTTCATACTGATAAGGCGACCGATAATATTACTTAACTAACAGATGTTTTAAACACAAAATTGTAAAACTTTGAAAGTTTTAGGAAAATGCACAGGCACATTTGGGGTTGACCCTCCCCCTTTTTTTCTAAATTTAAAAAAAAAATAATTTGGAAATATTCTTTGATGTATCCTGCCTTTCAAGATTTTTTTGAAAACTAATTATTTTCATACATGGTTTTTAAATTATTTTAATCTTGCAATTTATTGAAAAAAAAATAATTTTGTAAAAAAAATCACAATCACATATATTTCATTTTTATCCCTTCTTGCAACAATTGTCACCTATAGATTGAGAGAGGAACCATGTGGTGTCTGAACTCACATAATATAATTGATGTGAAAGTTTAATTTGAAAATATGGTGTTTTCTAAGTGGTGCAGGAGATAAGTTCACTTTTTATTCAACATCATTTTGATGCAAATTCTTGGGCTTAGTTCATAGACTGAAATGCCACAGTTTTTGGTGGGGTTCGTGTTGCTTAGTCTTTAGTTTTCTATGTTGTGTCTCGTGGACCATTATTTGTCTGTTTTTTTTCACCATGGCGTTGTCAGTTTGTTTTCGATCTATGAATTCGACTGCCCCTTTTTTAAACAAAGTACTTTTTTTGCACCGAAGGACGTCAGTAATTTTTATTTATATGTGAATGACAAAAGTTAGCTTTAAATAACCTTTGGTATAGTTTTGATTGAAATATATTTTTAGCAATACATCTGTAATCTTTGTTTCTTTGAGAAGGTTATTATTCCAACCAATGATATATCCAAGTATAACTGTGTGAAGATAACCACTAGCTTTTGATTATTGTAGTTCTAATCCTGTTATGAAACACGGTTTACAGCCAGAACACTCCGTCTGAATTCCTTTAATTGTTAAATTTGATAAATTTGATAACACTTACCGTAACTTGATGATATATCAGGTTTAAATATTAAAAAATTGCTTTTATATACAGCGTCTTTATACCCAAGGGTACCTTATTGAAATGCATCTAACAAAATCAGCAACCATAGTGCTTTCCTATATTTGGATATTTCAGTTTGACAGATGAAACTCTTAACAAAAGTTCACGACAATGAAACAATGTTTGTTACCTATTGTTAATTTCCCGCTGATTATGAGGATGTTCTCTTGAGTCCCTTTTCACGAAGTGATTTGTTTTCGTCTTGTTCGCTATGCCGTGTCTTTCGCTAATTTTAGATTTCGTTTAATGTAATTAGTGATATATATCAACGTGTGATAAATCATGAAGGCAGGAATTTCGTTACAACATAAATACTTATAACTTCTTCAAGTATACAACCTTATAGTTTGTTAAAGTCAGATACATTTAATGTTCATTCATTTCTTATATTTATAGAAAAGAATAAGGAAACGGAGAATGTGTTACAGAAACAACTACCCGACCAGAAAAAAGCACACACAGAGTCACCAATGAGACTGTAATCCATGTATGTTTCTATGATTGCATTGAAAAAGACGTTACTAAGTTGAAAAACGTGTGTCCAATCTATATGTCCTTTTGAACAATAGAATATGTATAAAATGTAGTTCATCATACGGTCATATGTTTATATACTTGTTTATTACGTTATATCTGAAAGGTTTATCGTCCTAACGTCATCGTTCAAAGAAATACCCGTACATTGATATACTTTTTTATTTAAATTTATCCTAAATCTAATTGAAAGTCGTTCATTTAAGGCATCATACGTTGTTGTACTAGTACATTCTTGTAGACACAATGTTTTGCATATTTGCTTTATGAGGGTACGATGACATCTCAAGTATTGACATATTCTTACACTATTTTAATTTTTCACTAATCATAACTGTTATTCTTATTAACTTATTTCTCCTAATAAGAACCTCGATGATAACTATTGTTAATAAATCCAAATTTATATTAGCGTAATAAGTCTTTGTAGGTGTATTGATAAAATGAAAAAATTGTATAGTTGTTTTGTAATACAGATCTTATGATTTTTAAAACGTAATCTAACAAACAAATTCAAACATTTGAAAAGCAATATGCCTATTGTCTGCACGACAGTTGAAATATAAAAAAACAAATGACGGATATTCTGTATGAATACCTTAAAAAAAGACAAACTGATAGAAGTAAATCTATTGATGTATACATTGTTCTAAGAATGAAATGGTAGACAATGTATCCATTTTGTTTTTTTCTCAGATATATAGCACAACGGAATTAAACTAGGAAAAAATCCGGATATCAATAAAAGAATAATTTCAAAGAATTAATGATCAATTCATTTGTTAATGAAATTATTGTTAAAGTGTCCGTTAAATGAAGTAATGAGAAGTGTGGCCTACTCCAAACACCATCTTCAGTAAATTGCTTATAGGTGAATGACAAAAGTTAGCTTTCAAATTGAATAACTGTTGATATAATTTTGATTGAATTTGTTTTTTTTAAATTTTACAAACATAAATACACATTTTGTGACTATGTTGAACGCATCTATCCCATCGAACTAGACATACAGGATACAACATATACAGTTAAGTCGGCCTTATATCTTGACTTACATCTAGAAATTGACAATGAGGGTCGGTTGAAAACAAAATTTTACGACAAAAGAGACGATTTCAGCTTTCCAATTGTGAACTTTCCTTTTCTAAGTAGCAACATTCCAGCAGCACCTGCATACGGGATATATATATCCCAATTGATACATTATTCCCGTGCTTGCATTTCATATCATGATTTTTTTATAGAGGGTTGCTGCTCACGTAGAAGCTATTAAACAAAGAGTTCCAAATGGTGAAGTGGAAATCATCCCTTCGTTAATTTTACGGACGCCATCACGAGTTGGTTGGCCGTTATAAAATAACCGTTTCACAAATGATATCGGATATGTTCCTTACGTCGTAACTACAATCCCCTTCCCTGCTTACCCTTCCCGAGCTCCAGAGATCACCCCTAGTTTTTGGTGGGGTTGCTTATTCTTTAGTTTTCTATGTCATGTGTCTATTGTTTGTCTGTTTGTCTTCTTTCATTTTCAGCCATGCGTTGTCAGTTTAGTTTCGATTTATGAGTTTGACTGTCCTCTGGTATCTTTCGTCCCTCTCTCATATACTCAAAGATGCTTCATTTAAATAAAATAAATATAATAGTCATCGCTATCAAATATAACGATTTTTCTTAATTTAAATATTCCAGTTTGTCACATGAAACACTAGACAAAAGTTTACGACAAATAGGTGAATTTTTGGTCAGTTTTGTTTATTTCCTGTTTATGACGGGGATGTTACCTTTGATCTGTTCTTGTCTTGTGATTATTGTTTGGCAACACGTTTGCAATATCCGTGTCGTTATACTAGTTCAGTGATACTGGACGTCATTCTAAACTCCCGAGTTATACACAAGAAATTAAAATTAAAAATCATACAAGACTAACAAAGGCCAGAGGCTCCTGACTTGGGACAGGCGCAAAATTGTGGCAGGGTTAAACATGTATTTTCATATCTCAACCCTCCCCCTACACCTCTAGCCAATGTAGAAAAACAAACGCATGTAGAATGTAGAATTGTATTTAGATGGTATAACCGGACCCAACGTTAATTAACAGAGAAAATACTCGTTCTACTTGATATTCTGAGACACAACTAGAACTATGTAACCAAACATTACATCTCCACTTTACTGGGTATATTTTACCTTTAAAAGGTATGTTTTTTAGTTATGAATTCATCTTATCATGATCGTTTATGGCAAAGTATGACAAATGCATACACGTGTCTAGTGTATATAGCTTTATCACATAGCTTTAGTGGTTAAATATCTCAGATAATACTTAACACAAAACTAATCTGCAATCTTTATTCCTTTAAGCAGTTATTTTATGGCTACAAATGAAATATACAAGTATACCTCTTTGGAGATTATCAGTGGTCATGACTCGTATTATCATAATCCTAATCCTGTTCACAGTTTACGGCACAAAATCACTCTAAATTCCCTTTAAATTCACTCTAAATTCCATTTAACTGATAAGTAGTTTGATAACACTTACTTGTAATTTGATGATATTACTGCCTTAAATTTTCAGAAATTCCTTTTAAACACTACGCAACATATACTCAAGGGTGTCTTATCTAAATAACATCTAATAGACACCGCTATCAAATATAGCGATTTTTCTAAATTTGAATTCATTTTGACACATAAAACTCTAGACAAAAGTTTACGACAAAGAGGTAAAATTTAGTTCCGTTTTGTTTATTTCCCGTTTATGACGGGGATGTTCCCTTTGATCTTTTCTTATCTTGTGATTTTTGTTTGGCAACTCGTTTGCAATGTCCGTGTCTTTAGTCAATTTTAAATTTCGATAATCGTAATTCATTATTTATAACAACGTGTTGAAATCAGGGATTTCTTTACAAGAATTTTGTTAAAACTTCTACACATTTCTTTATATACTAGTCTACAAAAATTCATACAAAACAATTTGTATTACAAAAGGGGTATACCATACTAATACTTCCTGTGATGTTGTTCAAAGAATCTATAAATTTAGATTCAGAGTGTTTGGTTCATATTGTATGTGCACAATTAACTTTGATTGCTTTTCCCAACAAGTGATAAGGTGATCAATTAATTCTTCATCGTATTTCTTTTCCAAATTTTGAGAAAATTATTTTGTATGTTAATTATTCTAGTTTTGTTTTTATATTCTCAAAGAGGGACGAAAGATACCAGAGGGACAGTCAAACTCATAAATCAAAAATAAACTGACAACGCCATAGCTAAAAATGAAAAGGACAAATAGACAAACAATAGTACATATGCCACAACATAGAAAACAGTTGACCCTAAATGAAGTTATTAAGCATTCAAGCATTGTATAATGTGTAAGAACATACACCCCATGCCTTCCTCGGAACGCATTGTTCAGTTCCTTTGTAGAATATTAGTTAATACAAATAAAATGTAATGACAAAGATGGAATTTCCATCAAAAATCATTTTCGATAAACCGACTTCCCCAAAAAAATGTATTCAAAAAACTCTTGTATATGACTAACTTATCAACTGCTTTAAAAGATAGTAGGGCGCACATAGTTTATTGTGCAGGTTCTATGACAATGATATTTCATAAAAATGAAAACAAAATGGTACATATTAACAATAAACAAATATGTAATATAAGTGCAATACACATTTTTGGTAGACATGGCATTGCAAAAAATCCGGTTATTATGCAATATTATAAGTGACATAGAGTAGACTCAATATATATCGTTTTATGGCAATAGTATACTGTACGACGATTTCATCCTTCCAAAGTGATCAAGTCTTCTATATATACTTAGTTTTAAGAACCAATTTCAATTGGACTATACAAAAACAAATCCAAACAATAACAACTTGATAGCTTGAAATGTGTTTTATAGATTTATTTCAATCGTTCATCATCTATTTCGACGTCTATTGAAACCTTTCGAATCTTTCTCAACGCCGTTTTTTCAAGAAAAGGACGTAACACCACTACCTATCGTGTTTGAAATAAGCCCCGACGGCTACATGAAACCCCATATGAAATATAAACGATCACCAAACGGGTGCTTCAAACTAATCATATTTTTTAAAAATGTATAGGAGGCAAGATAAATATTTATATTAGGCTCCAGTACATGTGAACAGGTTTTTTTTGCCTTTTAAGTGGAGGGGTCCTGCATAACTTCGACAATAAAGGATCAGCAATTCGGTACAAATTACGAAGCAAGCCATTTACATATCAGTGTGAATACATCTGTGGTAGTTTGAAAACATGAATTAAGAAAAGGAATAAGGTATAATGTATAGCAAGACCTTACTGTGTTATGTTATTGAATCTAAACACAATATCTTTAAACATTGTCTTAGAAACATACATATACCTCAAACGTTTTTCGTACAATATATTTTAAAACTATAATAAATTTGTAAAAATATACACATCTATTACAAGGCTACATACTTCTAGTGTAGAAAAAACCCCACAGTAATTCGAGATGCTGATTCGTCATTTTACGCAAGACTTCTATTGAATCTAAACACAATATCTTTAAACATTGTCTTAGAAACATACATATACCTCAAACGTTTTTCGTACAATATATTTTAAAACTATAATAAATTTGTAAAAATATACACATCTATTACAAGGCTACATACTACTAGTGTAGAAAAAAACCCACAGTAATTCGAGATGCTGATTCGTCATTTTACGCAAGACTTCAAGCTTGTCTTTTAATTTCCTTTAATAAAACCTAAGTAAAAAGTAAAATCACACACATACTGATCTCCGAAGAAAATTCAAAACGGGAAGTCCCTAATCAAATGGCAAAATCAAACGATAAAACCCATCAAACGAATGGACAACAACTGTCACATTCCTGACTTGATACAGACATTTTCTTTAAAAAATCGCTAAACCTCTCACTTGCATGACAGTCGCATCAAATTCCATTATGTTGTCAACGATTCGTGAACAAAACATACATTGTAGGTAAAGTTGTCAAAATAGGGGTACAGCAGTCATCACTGTGTCTCAATCTCAATCACAACAAAAACAAACAAAAATTTTACAAAGAAGCACAAAAAAAAAATTGAACAACCACGTTCGTTGAATTTTTAAATTGAACATGCAGTAAGTAATTAAGTTTAAATGCACTTACAAGAATCGGCAATAGCACGTGCAAAAATATATTGATCATAGTTATAATTGTTCAATATATCTAATACTTAAAAATATCGGACGTGTAAATGTTCTGTATTTTTCGATTTGTTTACTTTTTTTCAGGTGAATCGGTTTATTTCATTTGATATTTACTACTTTCAAAATTTCACTTAGAATGAGATGATAAGGATTAACCTTGTTTGTGGGTTCTTTTTACGATTTCTCGGGGAATGGGTTGTAATGTAGGTTTACCACAAAAAGAACATGAAAACATCAGTCTTAAAACATAATGTAATGGACACAACCAATAAACAAAATTTCTTAACAAGTTTAATAACAGATGGCATTTAATTGGAATTTTTTCTCGTTGAATTACGTTAGATGTTTCGAACTATTTTATTCGATATAAATATAAGATGGAAATTAGAATTCTATCATACTATTTTTACTTCTTAAACAGTTTGTTGTTCAAATAAGTAATGCCAAGTATTAACGATCCACAATAAAACAAATGAACAAATGACTATAGATCATCTGTTTAAGAACAAGGAGTGGATATTAAAAAAGACATGACGTACTAGTGGCGTTTTTATTTTCCCTCCTTGAAGGGTTAATGAATTAGTAATTTAAATAATAAAACAAAAATAGCATAGTGTTGTTCTAGTTAACTAAAAAAAACGTAACCCCAATGCTTTGATGTAATGCATAAACAAAGATATTGATTCATTTACCGGCAATGTGTGTTGAGGTTTAAAAATAAAATCTTTTTATTTCTTCTCGTAGACGTCATTTATTATTTGTAAATTACAATGTACAATGATTTTTAATTTTTTAGTCAGAATATAAAACAATCATAACTGATAACTTAAGTCTATGATTCTGCAGTAATGTTAACTTTAACATTTAAAGATTTTTCTTTAACAAAAACAAACGTTTATACATCGCACAAACTTCATTTTACAATTAGCTTATTCAATTGAACTAAGATCAAACTAACAAAAACAATTAACAACTAACATCAATAACTGATTTCAAAGAATTTTATCAATTAATCTTTAAATGCCTATCAATTAATTTAAAATCAAATATTTATAGTTTTTAAATAAACGGTACTGAAAACATTTAATTATTATACCTTTAGTTTATAGTTACGTGACAATTATAAAAAAAGGGCGGAAACTAAACGTGAATGCTGTAAGTATTTTTAAGACACGTAATTCTATGAAGCTGTTTTTTTGTGTACTGTCCTAAATTATTTTAATTATTCGTTGTTATTCTGTGGTTAATATCGAAATATACTATTATATTATTTATTCATGTAGTCTTTGGTGTTCTTGCATTTATTTGTACTGGATTTACGTCATGTAATGCTGTCATTTTAGCGGTATATTTAAAATTGCCATAAAGCGCAGAGGTTTGGCTAGCAACAAAATCAGGCTTAACCCATCATGTTTTCTTAAAAAGTCCTGTACCAAGTAAAGAATATGGCAGTTGGTATCTAATAGTTCGTTTCTATGTGTGTTGCATTGTTGATTGATTTTGTTGTATTTCTAGTTCTGTTATATTGTTGTTTACCTCTCATAAGTTCCCTCGGTTTTAGTTTGTTACCCGGATTTGTTTCCTCTCAATCGAATTATGACTTTTGAACAGCGGTATACTACTGTTGCCTTGATTCAACTTGAAATTTGAAAAATAAAACATACACAGAAAATTAACGTTTCAAAATGTGCTTGGTTTTTTTTTTTAGTTTTTTTTATTTTGTTTTGTTTTGGATAAATGAAATATTGATATTTATTCAAGCTGCTTTTTTCCGGGTTCAAACTAGTTTCAACATTTTGTTCCCTTTGGTAAAAGTATAAAGGTAAATGCAAACGCTAACTGCTATGTTTACAAGTCAATTAAACATAGCCTTCAGTTTATTTATGGTAAGATGTTCTGGTTTCGAATGAATTCTTTATAAATTAAACTGTGTTTGATCATTTTTCTTCTCATGGTTAGCAACCTTCAGCTAGCTAAAATTGTTTTTCAATTGAAAATGTTCGTTTCTGCTACTGAGCTTGCATTTGAAATTGCCAAAGGGCATTGACACTAATTGACTTAGTCAAGAACAAGCAGCATAGTTGTATGACAATGCAATTACCATTTGGAAGAAATGACAAACACACTCAGTGTTATAACAGAAGCATCTTCGTATCAATTTATGAAACATGGATGTACAAATGCTTGACACAAAGTTTTTAATTGAGGAGGCATCTTTTAAAAACAGATATATTCCAAATAAGAAAAAACATACAATACATTATGATAATTTACTCAATGTTTACGTAAGTCAAACAGATTGATTATCAAAATGTCCCTCTTATCAATTGATATACTATATCTCATCTTTTTTCGTTACAAAATATGTGATATTTTAATTTTATGTGCAATTTGTCATACAGATAGTATACAATAGTTAATATAGTCCTCAAGTTCGGTAAAATAATTAAAGCGAATGTGCACTATGTATTATTCATTTTAACCTGAAAATATGATATTGCGTTTTGCAATAATGATACTTGGATTTATCCATCAAGCTTACACAATTTGAGATCGGTTTGAATATAATCACCCTTTTAAACAATTATTTGATTTTTTGTCCACTAGTCCTGTCACGCTCCGTTTTAACTCTAGTGTTTTTTTGTGCCAATAGTTTATGTTACAGTTGTCTCAAATACTGTTGCCTTAATTTGCAGCTTTTTGCTTAATCCCATTTCTATTTTGATAAATTCGTTAGAGTGGGAGACAGAATAAATACGAGAAATAAAGGAATTGAAATATTGTATGATTGTGCGTAGTTTTTTTTAATTATTACACTACACTTGCTTCATAATAACAAACCTTCACTAGACTCTCTGAGTTAAACGGTTCTTCGTGTTGATCAGTTAGTAGAGATGAATTCAAACTGCACGAAAGTTAAATATTGTAAGTTTTGTGAAAGGGCAAACGCTTAAGAATAAACACAGTAGTTCTAATCATTCAAGCTTTGTTATTAGTTTCCTATATTTGAACATACATCAGAAGTAAAGGGTTTGAAACCTTTATTATTGTATGATTTTGATTTTATGAGACAAATTTCTTGAACTATGTATACAATTGAAATAATAAATTGAGATTGCAAAACATCCAATGTTTAACAGAAAAACTACATTGTTTTTTTTTTAACTTTAGTTCATTTATATTTCGTAGGAGGTTAGTATGAAGTCCATTGTCAATAAACTAGTACACATTTTTGTTTAAGAGCCAGCTGAAGCACGCCTCCGTTTGCGTTTCTGTACTGTAAAGCCTGTCACGTAATGTTGTCTGGTATTTCTAAATTTGCAAAGAGCAAGAGGTTTGGTAGCCATAAAACCAGGTTCAAACCGTCGATTTTTCTTGAAATGTCATGATACAAGTCCGGTTGAGTAAATTCGATTCTATGTATGTTGGCGTTTGTTTTTGTAGCTTTTTCCGTTATTTTCCTCTAATAGTTGATGTGTTACCTCAGTTTTGTTTATTACCCATTTTTGTTTCTTTAATGATTTGTGTCTTTTGAAAAGCGATATAAGTTGCCCTTATTGATAGAAGTTGAAAGAATACTGAGTATTGCCGAGAGAAGGCTGAGTTCTCACAACCAGGTGTGAAATTCTCAATTTTTTCATGCATGACCCAAGTCAGTGCCTGTAATTGAATGGCTATCGATGATTGCCGTCTGTCTCTCTTTTCGTTTTCTATTTCGTTATTAAATAATATTTGTTTTTTTCTTTGGTTTGTTTTACATTTTGTCACTTCAGAACATTTCATGGCTGAATATACTAAATGGTACTTGTTCATAAAACATCGTCATCTACCGGTCAACATTGGCAGAATATACAGAATGGTACTGTTCATAAAAACATCGTGATCTACCGGTCAACATGCTGAATATACGAATGGTACTGTTATAAAAACATCGTCATCTACCGGTCAACATGGCTGAATATACAGAATGGTACTGTTCATAAAAACATCGTCATCTACCGTCAACATGGCTGAATATACAGATGGTACTGTTCATAAAAACATCGTCATCTACCGTCACATGCTGAATTGATGTATGTTCATAAAACATCGTCATCTACTGGTCAACATGGCTTAATATAGAATGGTACTGTTATAAAAACATCGTCATCTACCGGTCAACATGGCTGAATATACAGAATGGTACTGTTCATAAAAACATCGTCATCTACCGTCAACATGGCTGAATATACAGAATGGTACTGTTCATAAAAACATCGTCATCTACCGGTTAACATGGCTGAATATACAGAATGGTACTGTTCATAAAAACATCGTCATCTACCGGTCAACATGGCTGAATATACAGAATGGTACTGTTCATAAAAACATCGTCATCTACCGGTCAACATGGCTGAATATACAGAATGGTACTGTTCATAAAAACATCTCATCTACCGGTCAACATGGCTGAATATACAGAATGGTACTGTTCATAAAAACATCGTATCTACCGGTCAACATGGCTGAATATACAGAATGGTACTGTTCATAAAAACATCGTCATCTACCGGTCAACATGGTTGAATATACAGAATGGTACTGTTCATAAAAACATCGTCATCTACCGGTCAACATGGCTGAATATACAGAATGGTACTGTTCATAAAAACATCGTCATCTACCGGTAAATGGCTGAATATACAGAATGTACTGTTCATAAAAACATCGTCATCTACCGGTCAACATGGCTGAATATACAGAATGGTACTGTTCATAAAAACATCTTCATCTACCGGTCAACATGGCTGAATATACAGAATGGTACTGTTCATAAAAACATCGTCATCTACCGGTCAACATGGCTGAATTACACGGAATGGTACTGTTATAAAAACATCGTCATCTACCGGTCAACATGGCTGAATATACAGAATGGTACTGTTCATAAAACATCGTCATCTACCGGTCAACATGGCTGAATATACAGAATGGTACTGTTCATAAAAACATCGTCATCTACCGGTCAACATGGCTGAATATACAGAATGGTACTGTTCATAAAAACATCGTCATCTACCGGTCAACACGGCTGAATATACAGAATGGTACTGTTCATAAAAACATCGTCATCTACCGGTCAACATGGCTGAATATACAGAATGGTACTGTTCATAAAAACATCGTCATCTACCGGTCAACATGGCTGATATACAGAATGGTACTTTTCATAAAACTCGTCATCTACGGTCAACATGGCTGAATATACAGAATGGTACTGTTCATAAAAACATCGTCATCTACCGGTCAACATGGCTGAATATACAGAATGGTACTGTTCATAAAACATCGTCATCTACCGGTCAACATGGCTGAATATACAGAATGGTACTGTTCATAAAAACATCGTCATCTACCGGTCAACATGGCTGAATATACAGAATGGTACTGTTCATAAAAACTCTGATCTACCGGTCAACATGGCTGAATATACAGAATGGTACTGTTCATAAAAACATCGTCATCTACCGGTAACATGGCTGAATATACAGAATGGTACTGTTCATAAAACATGTAATCTACGGTCAACATGGCTGAATATACAGATGGTACTGTTCATAAAAACATCGTCATCTACCGGTCACATGGCTGAATATACAGAATGGTACTGTTCATAAAAACATCGTCATCTACCGGTCAACATGGCTGAATATACAGAATGGTACTGTTCATAAAAACATCGTCATCTACCGGTCAACATGGCTGAATATACAGAATGGTACTGTTCATAAAAACTCGTCATCTACCGGTCAACATGGCTGAATATACAGAATGGTACTGTTCATAAAAACATCGTCATCTACCGGTCAACATGGCTGAATATACAGAATGGTACTGTTCATAAAAACATCGTCATCTACCGGTCAACATGGCTGAATATACAGAATGGTACTGTTCATAAAAACATCGTGATCTACGGTCAACATGGCTGAATATACAGAATGGTACTGTTCATAAAAACATCGTCATCTACCGGTCAACATGGCTGAATATACAGAATGGTACTGTTCATAAAAACTCGTCATCTACCGGTCAACAGAATGTACTGTTCATAAAAACATCGTCATCTACCGTCACATACTTCTCAACAAACTGTCGGTTTTCCCAAAAAAAGTGCTTATGTAAAGCCCTTGGCTAAATCATCTATAATTAATATGGCAAAAACATCAAACAGATGCTTGAATATATATGTATTATAAATGCCATCAAAACCAAACTCTTAGAAAAAATAACATAACACTAAGATATTTAAAAAACAAAGCACAGACAACCGATTACAATACATTTCCTTATTTTGAACATTTCAATTATAATCAGATCAAAACTTAATTTATTTAAAGTATTCCAATTCATTGTGCATTTGGCTACATAGCGAACAGAAACACAAATGTAATGCAACACAATCTTTTATAACTTAAACACAATAATCTAGGAGTAAAAAACTGTAAATCTATCACCTTTAAAAATTAAAGTTGATAAATTTCTAAATTCCCTGACTATTACTTCCTGATTTGAAACTAATGGATGTCGAATTATGCACTTACACAAGCAGTAGAAACATATTTTCAATTATTCTTCTGAGACTTCAAATCAATAAACTGTACGTGCAAGCTGATTGAAAGTGGGGGCTTTTATATCAAATTGTTTTAAAAGTATACAACGAGACACCGATAAGTAAAAACAATTTATTCGAAACCTTATAAAATAGATATAAACAAGAAATACAGTCACGGTATTTCAAAAATTTAACTTTTTTAAATTTTAACCGCTGTAGAAATATTGTGGTTTGATGAATTCGGAGATAAAATTATGTAAAAACAAATCAATGTATTGATGTTCCATTATTGTGCATTTATTATAAAAATTAAAAGATGTGGTATGATTGTCAATGAAACAGTTCTGCATAAAATGACTTCGAAGTAAGCAAATATGTCACCATACAGTTTTATCCAATGAGTAATACCAATACCACGTAACAAGCTAATAAAATGAGAAAACGTACCGCCGGTACAAAACAATAAAAGAGAAACAATTCGACTATGATATAAAGCAACACACGATAATCACATGATTACAGGTTTCTGACTTGGGACAGGTATATACTGTAACAGAAGGTCTTTGTTTATTATCTATTCTGTATAATCCTATCAATAGAAAAAATGCCAATTGGTTTTTGCTTTCGTGTTTCTATGGATTGTTTAAATATTTGATACAAAAATATACTCTAGCTTGTTTTTACATATCATCTTTTGGTCAAGATAATGAGTCCTTCGACCATTTATTTTGTACTGAGACGATTTTGTTTTTATAAAGTGATCCTTGATACATTTTGTATGTATACCTGTCCCAAGTCAAGAACCATGAATAAAGAGGTTGTCGTTTGTAGCTGTCTGTCATATTTGTTATTTTTCATTTATTGTTTTCAACATAAATAAGGCCGTTGATTTCTAAATTGACACATATGTTGTCACGCTGATACTAAGCTAAGCCTTCTGGTAGAGATTGTTCGGTTTAGATTTATATCCCTGAATTCTGTTTGTTGTCCTAATTTTTTCTCAATTTTTTTTGTATGTTATTTCCGTTAATTTCTTTAATGATAGCGGGTTACCGTTTGTTTTTAATTATTTTGGGCTATTTAACATATTTGAAAGAAACTGATTACATTCAATTTATCCATTGTTGTTATATCTCTCTCTCTCTATATATATATATATATAAAAATAGTATGGTTTCATCTGTTACACTAAACATCTTTACAAATATTTATTCACAAATCCCTATGCGAGTAAATCGTGATTTGCATAGAAAAAGGCTTCTTACAAGTAATTTCGGCAACATACTTATTATATTTACATAAAATAAGTTCGATTATGTCTTATTTTGTAAATTACAGATACAAAAAAATGTACTATATATAGCTATTTAGATGCCTGATAATTTAAAGAAAGACGTGTAATGCTATATTTGCATTTCTCTGACAAATTAATCGTGAACTTAGATTTATTAATGCATCATTGATCATATTGATATGGTTATTTAAATTCACTTACTACACATGTACCTTCTAGTTAAGAAAAGGCATCAACACAATAGTTAAAGTTAGATGTACAATGGATAACCGTTGATCCATGAGAAATAAAACATTCGCCATCCGGGCTCATGGTTTCTTTTTAAAGAATCAAAACTTATTCATTGTATCTATATAACTTTATGTCCATGGTTCGAACTAGAGCAGTTGTTTTTAATAATTCAATTTTGATAGATTCTAATCTGATATTTTTCCTACAACTTAACTTGAAAATCTCCCTGATGTCTTTTGTGCGACTCTTTTCATGTCATTGCGACATTGCATTGAATAATCCTTGGCTTTTATGTCTCTGATAACGTTGATGCGGCTACATCCGACAAACTTTGAAGATTACGGCTAAAGCACATTTTACTCTTAATTGAAAAAAGACAGCTTATAGAGGATAAACAATGTGTGTAGGACTTCGGAATTATACCACCATATTTCCAGATTTTCATACCATTAATTTTTAATCGATTTGTTTTATAACTTTGACATGTTTTCATAATATGTTATAGATAAGTTGAAATATCTAAAAAACCTCAAATTAAGTACTTTGAAAGATTATATAACAACCCCTTCCCCCAAAAAACTAATAAAATATGTTGTAAACATTCGAAAAGTCATATATTATTCGGGTGATGCCCTTCGGAAAAAGAGAGTTTTCTTGAGTAAACAACTTTTCATACTTTCAAAGAAAAAACATATGCAACTACCTTAGGCAAAGTTGACCATGAACGGATTTTGCTATTGTTTTAAGGATCTTCAATTGTCTATTATATATAGATTCGTATACACCATTTTTTTCTAATATTTGGCTTTTAGCGTTCATGAAGAAGCTTAAAACATATAAGCACTCAGGAAGCATTTTCATTTATGAATCGTATTAATCTGTTCAGATGCTTATATATAATACCATTATATCCAATTTAACAAACTACAATGTAAATTGTGAATATATACAGCACATACTTGTGAGGGAAGATTGTTATCCCGACAATTCATTTTCAATCGCGGCAAAACCAAGGCTTTGGTTGACAAAGTTTTTCCGGGTATCACTATTTTTGGCGTCGGTTGACTTTTTTTCTCTGCTTAATCCCAAATAACTGAAACCCTGCTTTCTCTCGGTTAACAAAGTTTTCTTAGGATAAAAATCTGCTTTGTTTCGGTTGACAATGTTTTCTTCAGCTTACAGTTTGATTGGCCTCGGTTTACAATGTTTTCTAGTGGTAGCACTCTGCTGGACCTCGGTTGACAATGTTTTCTCCAGCTTACAGTTTGATTGGCCTCGGTTCATAATGTTTTCTATTGGTAGCACACTGCTGGACCTTGGTCGACAATGTTTTCTACATCTTACAGTTTGCTTGGCCTTGGCTTATAATGTTTTCTAGTGGTAGCACACTGCTTGACCTTGGTCGACAATGTTGTCTACAGCTTACAGTTTCTTGGCCTCGGCTAACAATGTTTTCTAGTGTAGCACTCTGTCGGACCTCGGTCGACAATGCTTTCTCCAGCTTACAGATTGCTTGGCCTTGGCTTATAATGTTTTCTAGTGGTAGCACTCTGCCGGATCTCGGTCGACAATGTTTTCTCCAGCTAACAGTTTGCTCGGCCTTGACTTATAATGTTTTCTAGTGGTAGCACTCTGCTTGACATCGGTCGACAATGTTTTTGGGTAACACTCTGCTTGGAAACATGCTGGTTGGACTCGAGGTTGCCGGGGTATTTTTGGGGTTAACAAATTGCTTGGCGTCGGTTGATGTTTTTTTCTCGGGGTAACAACCTGCTCGTTTACTCACTCAGCTATGTGTTAATCAGTTTATTACAATAAATAGTCTTTAAATCTTGCAATCTTATTAATTCAATAATTTTGATTGAATTGTCTATTGTAATTGTCTCATGTCTTTTTATGTCGGGGCCTTTTATAGCCGACTATGCGTTACATGTTGAAGGTCGTATGATTGCCTCTAATTGCTTAACTCCACTTCATTTGAACTTTGTGGATAGTTGTCATATTGGCAATCATACCACATGAGGAAATAGTTAAAAAAAAAAGGGTCATAACCTTTTCAACAGTGGTGCTAGAGCCAAATTGTTTTAGCACAAATATCAGGGAACCAATACCAACCAAGTTATCAACTTCGTTTTGACTTAACTCCAAAAAATTAAGGTGACAACTTTTGCACTCAGCGGAATTGCAAACTTGTCCCGGAGACTGTTACTCCTTTAACAGACACTTTGTTTGTATTTGTCGAGAAAAAGAAACAGCACTCTAAAAAAATCCATTAATAGTAAATAGTACTATTTACCATTTATTTTCTTGGTTTTTTATTTATCTATCTTTCGTTTTATAGCTAAATGCTTTCCCTGTACTGGTTCCAATGTTCTTTAATGTAGATTTTGTTACACAACTAATCAAGATTAAAAAATGAGGAGAATTGAGATCTAAACATTAAACCTATACCCCACCACAAATGCAAGTGCCTTGCCCAGGTCAATAGCAGTAACTTTCGTATGTCATATCGTAATGTTTCTTGTTGTTCTTAGTTATTATAGTTTGGTAATGCCTCTGTTAGATTTTATCACATCTTTTTAAGAATTGCGACGAATCAAAGTCGCATGTAAAAGGTATAAACAACTTTCTTCTTTGTTTACGTTGAATACTGTATATTGTCCTTTAAATGTGTTTTGCTTTTATTTATCTCGTTAACAGTTACCCCAGATCTCCTTTTATGTATTTTTTTGGCTTTGAAAAAGTGTCTACTACTATATATAGGAATATGAATAAACAGAATTACGAGATGTACGACCATGAAAAAGCTTTTAAAGGAAAAATAAATGACAATAAATATATATATACGGTCGACACTAATAGAAAATATCTATATATTCATAATTGTCAAGCTGTAATGCGCACATGTCTTTAGAAAATATAAGATATTATAAAACAAAGCCAAAAATGTTCTCCTGAAGTTTCTATTTAGTTTCTATTTTTATTCCTTACTCTTCTATACTTGGGTTAGGTTGGAATGGGGATCTAAAGCATTGCATATTGTATGAATTTACACTCAGATCGCCTTTCGTCCATAGTTGCTTGTATTCTGACCTTTGACAGGGACAGGAACTGTTGGAGATCCTTACTCTCCTTTAAATGTGGTCTTTAAAGATACAGAGATGAAAGGCCAATAAGAATCAGTTCAGGAAAATAAAACCCACTTAACTCTGTTAAAACAAAATGACAAAACAAAACAATAATTTAAAATTTCTGATGTTTTCATTTCTTACATTAATATCAGAAATATGAAAACAAATAAAACGAAGAACCATAGAAAGAAATCTTTTAGTCTTGTATTCAAACTATAAATAAACAAACGACGATATTATAATTTCGATTTTCACCAATAAGTCTGTTTAGTCTAGAGAGGGCAAATGACGGACAGGTCATAGATATGTTTGTTTTTAAATCAATAGTTTAAACTTACATTTTTTAAATGTTCTTTTCTTTTCGTAAAAGACCTGCCCTGTAGATGAATGTAGTGGACCTTTGAGTTTTACAAGAACCTTCCGAGCGTCAAAGACAATGCAATTATTTATTTTCTCAAAGGGGTGACGAAAATAAGACATATGGACAAATCGACTTCTCAATTTCCTCGCTCTCCTTACAGAAATACCTTTTAAATTAAACAAATCTGTGATGGGTTAACAAGATGCAGTTGCACGAAAAAAATACCTGCACCGTTACATCATACCCTCTTTTTTAAGTACATGTCTGATAGAGTTCCCGACCTAATACAAGTCGTTCAATTTTGCAGAATATGTCTTATTTGTACTGAATAGTGCAGGACATATTTGCCACTAGCCAATCAAATAATTATACATAAAGATTGTAAATCGATTTTACAGATTTCTTTTTATTTATTTAAATCTGCAAATCCGATTTAACATTATACATGTAATTTGTTCTCACTTGACCCTGTTTATTTCACTATATAATAATTAACATAATTAAAATATAATTATTTATGCTTTAATATCTCATGTTTTTCAAATATTCAAAAGAAGGAAATCCTTCACAAATAGTGTTGTAGGTTCCACATGTTTAAATTCTATAATTATCCTTTACTATTATTCAAATGCAAGAAGATTTAATGATAAGTCAGCTAATCGTCTTCAGAAGTAAAACTAAAGCCTTTTCCCCATCAGTTTCTCATTAAGACTTGAGTTTGTTTTCTGGTTCAGGATTATTCTTATTCAAAAAAATATAATTGAATTTCTTCTGAAGTTGAAACAATCTTATTCGAATGCTTGGCAATTTTTATTGTTGCCTTTCAATATTTATATTTATAAATTTTCAGCTTCATAGAATTTTTTTAACGTTATGAAATTTAATGTACTCAATAAATAAAGACATAGTTTTAAGAAAAATGAATTGTGTGCATTGAACTTTTCTGATTTGCCGCTTCCTATTCATTTTATTTGACGATGTAGTTGTTTTTTCACGTATTAATTTCTATAAATATAATCATGAACTTGATCTTGAACCATCCATGTTTGATACATATACATTCGAACAAGCATATGAAATTAAGTAGGGTTAAGGTGTGTGTTCTTTGGGTGCATTAAACTCATAAACTAAGCCGCTTTTATGATGTCGCCGCTTCACTATAATTTATCTTATTTGACAATATGTTTTTTTTTAACATTTTAAATATATTTTTTGAAAATTGTTGAAAGTGGTTTAAATGTACTGATGATTCAATTTCCTTTTCTTTTTTCTATGACTTTTATTAATTCTAAATTATAATATATAGAAATATTTTATTCTTATCGCAGTTTTACCCATAATTTTGTTTTAGTCGTTAGACGCAATTTTTAAACTAGGTGTATTTAACATTCTTACATTTCTTTAAAATCTAATTTTTATTAGTCCGTTTAATTTATCAGGTTTGCAAGTTTTTTTTATTATATTATTTCTATTTTTTACATTGTGTGATTGAGCTGTTTTATTGATATGTATATAACAGTGTCTCATAAGTCTTTTTAGGCTGGGTGTTGATCTTTTTTTTTTATGTGATTGTACTTATAGTAAATATTTTACTATTGTGTAAGATCAAAACGTGACACTTTAATAAAATAAATTTATCTCTTATCTCTTATCTCATCCGATCCGAACAAGCATATAAAATTAAGTAGGGTGTTCATATGTTCTAATTAAACCCAGACCAAATAGATACGATGATCTTTCGCTAGCGTAAAATTCCTATTAATTAACTAGACAAAGGGAAGGAAATAAGACGGATTAAGATGGGCTCTAGACATATAAATATCATTACGGATGGATATCTGGTCTTATTCGTTCTTCTGTGAAATAACAACAACATCGCAGCTGAAAGTGCTTTTCTGATGCTGCCGTTTGATAATTTTTTTCATATAAGCTTCTTAAAGGTTTTCAGTTGCTTCATTGCTTGCTGTCAGCCAACGATAAATAGTTATTAATACTGGTAAGGCACACACACCCTCAACATTACGTGTTACTCTTATTGATACAATTACATGTATTTAAAGGGACTCAAATAAAGGTTATTTGAGTAATAAGTTTTGTATCATAGATGGAAAAAATATTATATTAAGAAATCTATTTTTGAATTGCTTTGCCGCCTATGATTCGATAAATACAGAAATATACAAACAGACTAGATCTGATACCCAATTAGGTGTCCAACAACGTTTTATATTATTTGTGTTGTCACATTAATTACATTTTTGTAAAATTAATTGTTTACGGATAATTGTTAAATCTATTTGTAATAGGTACTTCTATTTTAGCTCATATATGTAGTTATAGAATCATACCATATTATACAACACTATTGGCACAGTTGATATATCTAAATGAATTTGTTGAATCTTCAGATTAGAGAAGCTCTATTGTTTGAAAAGACACGAAAAGGGAGAATTGTTGGCATTTGGAAGCTTAATTCCGGTTTTTCATTTTTGTCTGTTTTTCTGTTTTTCTGTTTTTTGTTCTATCATATACATACGACACATTACGGATTGTATAACAAGCATCTTAGATTGGCATCAAACGGGAAGCATCTACCTTCCGTAGCTCATAGACAATGTACTTCGGTCAACGCTTTAACAGGACACCAAATGAAAATACAATAAGATGCATTTTAAGATTTGTAAAGAAAAACCCACACCGTATAATCATCTATAAAAAGCTCTGACATTTCAAAAGGTGAAGCAATTTAGATGATAAGAAATAAGATCTGATTTATTGCGAAGCAAAAAACGAAAAAAAATATGACAAACGGCAGCCAACATAAAAACCAAATTTTAAGACGAGAAAAAAGTACAAGAAAATAATAAAAAACAAAAAATGCCACCCTACACCTTAATGTCAATGACTCTACATTTGAGTTATATAGAGACAAGAAACCACTGTCTTTTGCGACATAAAAAAAGTAAATTTGTGTACACATTTCAGAAAATAAAAAATGACAAGTTTTATCATTGTTTGGAACCAGTAATCCCTTATAAACCCCAAAAACAAAAGTAAATAATTTCACTCAAATAGTAAAATAATCTTTTACAGCAAATCTACATTAAATTCAGTAATATTAAACATGTTTCTATATCCCTGTTGTCGTAGTTTCATTTATGCTTACTAGTCATGTATGAGTTTTAATTTTATTTCATTTATATACTATAAAGTTTAGTGCGGCCTCTATTATCACTGAACTAGTGCACACTTTTGTTTCCGGGCCAGCTGAAGTGCACGTTTTCGCGTGCAGGATTTTTCTCGTTGTTGAAGACCTATTGGCGGCCTCTGTTGTGTTTTGCTCCTTCGTCGGGTTGTTGTCTCTGTGACACATTCCCAATTTCCATTCTCAATTTTATTTTTTACAGAGTTTGTAAGGAAATCGCCTATGGAAAAAAAATTGATAGATGTTTGGTTGCTTAACATCCAGTAGCTAATATTTTATGTATATTCAAGACGACTAAGATATCAAACTGTATGGTCACTGGGTAGGAAGTAACCAATGGAACTGCAAAAGAATTTGTTTTATAGTGTATTAGATATATGTGTACCGTAGGTCACAAAATTTGGAATTCACTTAATCCTGTTAATTCTCTTATCAAGGTCTAAGATAAACAAGAGTCTCTAAAGAACCCGTGTCGCTCACTTTGGTCTATGTGCATATTGAACAAAGGACACAGATGAATTCGTGACAAAATTGTGCTTTAGTGATGGTAATGTGTACTTAGATCTTACTTTACTGAACACTCTTTCTGCTTACAATTATCCCTATCTTTAATGAACCTGGCCTAGTAGTTACAGCGGAAAATATTTAGTAAAAATTTACAAAGATTTATGAAAATTGTTAAAATTTACTATAAAGGGCAATAACTCCTTAAAGGGTCAATTAACCATTCTGATCATGTAACTTATTTGTAGGTCTTACTTTGCTGTACATTATTGCTGTTTACAGTTAATAATATTCAAGATAATAACCAAAAGCTGCATAATTTCTTAAAATTGCCTATTCAGGGGCAGTAACCCAAAAACTGGTTACCTGATTGGTCTTAAAATTTCAGGGCAGAGACATATTGCTCTAATGAACTATTTTATTCTGTCAGATTAGCTCTCAATGCTTTGGTTTCAGAGATATGAACCAAAAACTGCATGTTACCATATGTGCTATTTTTAGCCATGTCGACCTTCTTGGTTCGCGGGCGGGTCATAGGACACGTTTTTAAACTACAACCCTAATGATGATTGTGGACAAGTTTGTTTAATTTGCCTAAGTAGTTTTAGAGAAAACTTTTGTAATCTTTTACAAAAAATTACGAAAAATTGTTAAAAATTTACTATACAGGGCAATCACTCCTTAAGGGGTAAACTGACCATACTTTGCTGAACATTAGTGATGAATACAGTTTATCTCTATCTATAATGATATTCAAGATAAACGGCAAAATTTCCCTAAAATTACCAATTCAGGGGTAGCAACCCAACAATGGGTTGTCTGATTGTTTTAAAAATAGATAGGCTGATAGATCTTGACCTGACAAACAACTTTACCCAATGTCAGATTTGCTCTAAATGCTTTGGTTTCAGAGTTATAATCCAGAAACTGAATTTTACCCCTTTTCTCTATTTTTAGCAATGTCGGCCATATTGGTTGGTAGGCGGGGTCATCGGACACATTTTTTTTTTAAAACTAGATATTCTAATAATGATTGTGGCCAAGTATGGTTAAGTTTGGCCTGGTAGTTTCCGAGGAGAAGATTTTTGTAAAAGTTAACAGACGACGACGACGGACGACGGACGCCAAGTGATGAGAAAAGCTCACTTGGCCCTTCGGACCAGGTGAGCTAAACAAAGGGGGTAACTTTCACTGATGCAATAAGTAAAAGTTATATCAAATAGTTTGATTTCATAGTTTTTAAGTAGTCATAAATGCGTATTGTCTATTACAGAGTCAGGTTTTTATTAAGTACACACATTTGTCTGCATTGAATTTCTAAACAGATATTCTACCAATTGTTATAGTACTAGTAAGCCATGCATGTCTACATTTCTATGTTGAAAGAAAGGTAGATAAACTGTAATACATGTAAGGCCCCTTGAATTCGAAAGATCAAAAACTATTTCCAATCTTTTAAATAACAGCCCTTAGATGTCCATTAGTCTGAAAGATCTTACTATTCATATTTTTAATTTAATATTAGATATTTGCACAATTGGCTTCAAACTTCTTAATATTGCATATACACGTAAATTTCGAAAACTTTACACAAATTAGATTTAACATGTCTAGATCATACCATCCTATTTCTTTATCAATAAAATTGACACAATTTTGAATGGTTAAATATTTTAATATGTTTTTCTAATTTCAGGAGCGAAATAACGGCTTCCACCATACATCATCCTCTACGGTATTGCATATCTTTTAAAGAAAATTAAAAAAAAATATTCAATAATGTTGAATGCCTAGCCATTTCATAAGAATCTCAAAATTTATAGCCATGTCGTGAACTGTAAACTTGTTGCTCGATGTTAACAGTTTTAATCGATTATTTTTACGTCTACAAGACAGAATCAAAGTACTGAAGTACTGAGCATCGGATGACCGCAAGTTCTTGTGATAGTCAAAAGCACAGGTCACAGAAAAAGATAACATCTTTATACCTGAAACTGAGATTAATGTACAGAGATATATTTTTTTTTGAAACAAGATCGTGCGTGGATGATGAATAAATGACAGGAAATTCAACCGAACCGTAATAATTATTACATTTTAGTGATTCAAATCAATATATCCTGGGATTATTATACTAATATAATAATAGTCCCAGAGTATACACTGGTTTGTTGTTATATATCATATTGATAGTAACATTTTGCAATGTATATATAATTTTCATCTATTTGTATATCATTCTATTCTTCTATTCTAATAATAGTGCAGTGCAAGTGCATGTGGACACTCTTCTGTAAACAAAAAATCGATTTTTCTAAAAGATTATTATGAAAAGCCATTCATATGTTCCCGCAAAAACAATTACAGAGTTACCGGTCCTTGCTGGGAGTGTCGCAAAACGTTATCGTAAACGGCTCAAGATATTCTTTCGCAAGCTTTAACACAATTTTTCGGTACGTGTGCCTAGATATTATCAATGATTTTTTACTTTTATATATATATCTAAATATATAAATCTAATTCATGTATTACAATATTTCTCCACTCTCGACAGTTAAACTTTAATTATTTAAAAAGCTCGGCAAGCCTCGCGCTTTAAATAATAAAATTTAACTGTCTCGAGTGGAGAAATATATCTAACATCAAAATATTTTCATATTATTAATTTGTGTTTAAAATTATTTTTTAAGGAGTATGATCCTTTAAAAAAAATGAATTTAAAACAAGCTATAAGTAATGTTATTTTGAACTAGATAATGTCCGCGGTCGTCGTTGAAAACCTAAAACTAATTTGCATTATGGAAATTTAGGCGATAGCAATACATCGGAATGACCTCACGGTCATCTCGATGTAAAAAATGCCATACGGATATATTAAAACTAGAGAAGACAAACAAAGTAGCAATTATTCAATAGAAAAGAACCCGAAAACGAAAGTAATTGGAAGGAAAAGGCATTCTTGTAAAAATAAAATTATTGATACCTTTAAAAGTTTTATGCGGCGTAAAGTAACCGAATCGAAAAGAGTGCGTCTTAAGTTTGAGTCGAATATACCCGCCAGACTGTCGGTGTCGATTTTCACAATACAAAATGCGAGTCACGAACGGATGTATTTTCTTAAGCTGGTAGCAATAAGACTTATGTGGATATTAGAGCAAGAACTGGTCAGCCTTTTGGACTTCACTCCCGTTTTCAGGTGGGATGGTGTTGCTCAATAGTAGGACGATGTTTGTTCGTTTTCCAATTGACCATTGTATGGTATTGTTTGCTTTTCTTTCTTTTATAGTTCTGATTGACACCTTTTGTATATATTTTCTTTCTCTTCAATCTTAAATGATTTCAAGGACATTGACGAACAGTATTGTTTCATATTATGTTTTAATTTTCTTTAGGAATATAAAATCTTTAAATAGACCCTTGACTAAGTTTAAGAGTATTATAAGTACATGTAAGTACAATGAATGTAATTGATTGATACATTGACAATGCTGATCTGTTTACTACACAGGGAATTGTTATCTATATAATGTTTTAGCAGACACGTCATCCCTAAACCTTTAAAGACTTTCCATTACATGTCTGTATTATTGTACAAATCCACGCATAGACTGAATATAGGCAGATACTCGACAAAGCTTAAAAATCTCGTAGATTTTTGTTTTCTTCCAACCCGGAAATAAAATCGTATATATAACTCAATCAAGTTCTATTACTTAATTTCATGTCAGTGTTGTTTGCTTTTTGAACGAACACGTGATGGAATTGTAAGATTCAGTTTTGTGTAAACATCGCAGTTGTTGGAACTCAGAGAATAGAAAATTAACCTTTGGTTTAAAAATTCGTACTAAATTATCTTATTTAGTAAAAACAGAGGCATTGTTTTATTCGAATGCACTTTAGTGTTTCACCCGGTCAACCAGGTTGTTACCTTGTGACATCTATAAGAAATACTATATATGTTGTAAATGTATTGACTTAATGTCATTAGGTATTAAAAACAAACAATTTCTAGATTTTTATTGGAACTTTACACTTTAATGTAGATATGTTTCCTTATCATTTGATATCAAGGTTTTAATCGATCGTAAATTAATCACGTGACATATTTTACAACAAACATTTAAGTGATATGGATGATTCTGATTTTACAAATGCTGATGACTTTTGACTTCAAAGATACGCATTGTCACTAAGAACAAGATCATCAACAATATAAAAGTTCGATATATCTGTAGGAGTGGGTTCTATGACGGCATAGCTTTATCACTTATAAGGACAGATACGTCTTCGGTTTAGCTTCAAACGGGACTTTTCTATACAGAATATAAAAAAAAACTTCAAAACTTTTTAAGGTAAGCAACACATTTTAATTTTTTTTCTTTTTGTAATTTTGATTCATTAAACAGGAAAATATGTCAAAATTGTTACCTGTTCCAATTTTACCTAACTTTTGTCAGGGCTTTTCTGTATATAAAATACATATTTCTAGATGCATGAAAGTATCGATGAAATAATTCATTTTTAAGGATTTCCGCTATGAAAATTTTGTTAAAGAGGTTTTAAAACAATAAACAGCTTAAACACGTTTAAAAAAATAATCCAACTAGCATTTGTCATGCTTTAAAAAAACATTTCAAATTCTAAACTTTTTTCAATAATACCGTTGATAAATAGCATGTAAAACGTTTGATTGTGCATTTAGCCATTAGGCAGACGAGGATATTTAAGATTGCATTCAATTTACGAAGATAGTAAATTGAGACTTAACAAATGTTTGAAATGTTTAAGAATAATAACACGACCAGTCATTATGTCATGTTTGTGCATTTAGGTAAACTATTGCATCATGGAACAGATGGAGTTTTATTTTTCATATTCTTTGTGAATGTATTTTTTCATATGTAAAAAAACAACCTTACAGATTTGTTACATAAAGAAAGTACAAAAGGATCTTTGGAGTACAAAAATATGATTTCCTTTAAAGATGGGATCGTTTAATATTAAATTTTTTTGTATATTGATTGGCACTTAGAAAATGACCATAAGCCTTTGATTGTTTGTTGAAATATGTAAAAGTATTACATGCAGTAAGGACGTTTGGTACACTTAGACGGTTTCAGAAACAGTAAGAAATTGATATTTCTCTGGCCAAAAGGAACAAACGTTTTAATTTCCTGTCAGCAATAATAGATAGTAATATTACTCGCAAAATGAAACGTATTACTATCCGGTACGAAGTAATGTAGCAGAAAAGATCGTCATGTCAATAATTATAAAAAGCAAAATATGAAACAAAAAATATACAAATAAGCATAACTATTTCATCCTATTGTATTCAAATTTTGACAATAACGATTGGTATTAAATTAAAAGTACTTTTACTGAAGTAGAAATAGAAACAAAAGAGTATCTTTAGCTTTTATGTGGCATTTATTCATGTCGTAGGAAGTAAAGAACTGTCATTGTCTTCATATTGTATTGTGTGCTCATTGTATTTATTATAATTCATTTTAACTTTTAAAATAAGCATATTGTATGAAATAATGACGTAAAGTAATTTTTCTGTACATTTATAAAATGCCATCTTTACGTACATAAGTTTTCAGTTGTTTGGCGTAAATTTTCTAAATGTTCTACAACTAGCTTGTATCGTCTGTTCTGTTTGAGACTGAGAATTTAAATATGTTTTGGACTTTATGAGACCAGAACTCAACAATAAACTCAATCCATTTGAAATTAAAATCTAGTGGTCACAATTTGGCTTTCATTTATTTATTTAAAACAAAATTAAGCAACGTGAAGAAAAAAACCTAGCTGACTATGCGGTATGGGCTTTGCTCATTTGTTTAGTTCGTACGGTGACCTATAGCTGTGTAATTTGTTCTCTTGTGAAGAGTTTTCTCATTGGCAATCACACCACATCTTCTTTTTTATATTCAATATGCAGCTTATCTTTCAGTATTGTAAGGTTGCAATTTAAGTGAATGCTCTTGCAGTAGCCGAAGAACAGAAAAGAAAGCAAAGCCTTAAGGTTACATACAACACATTCTGATAATTTTTTTTCTATTAAGTATAATTGATTTCAACGTACACATTTCATGTCATGGTGCATGCAATGATAATTATTATATTTTTTTCTATTAAGTATAATTGATGTCTACGTACACATTTCATGTCATGGTACATGCAATGATAATTATTATATTTTTTTCTATTAAGTATAATTGATGTCAACGTACACAATTTTATGTCATGATACATGCAACGATCATACATATAATGTTTTCTATTAAGTATAATTGATATCGACTTACACAAAATCATGTCATGGTACATGTTATGATCGTGTTTAGTAAAATAGTTACGCTGAAGATATATATTTTAAAATTTTTTGATTTTGTTAAATTGATTTCAATAAAATTGAGAATGGAAATGGGAAATGTGTCAAAGAGACAACAACCCGCCCAAATAAAAAACAACAGCAGAGGGTCACCAACAGGTCTTCAATGTAGCGAGAAATTCCCGCACCCGGAGGCGTCCTTCAGCTGGCCCCTAAACAAATATATACTAGTCCAGTGATAATGAACGCCATACTAATTTCCAAATTGTACACAAGAAATTAAAATTAAAATAATACAAGACTAACAAAGGCCAGAGGCTCCTGACTTGGGACAGGCGCAAAAATGCGGCGGGGTTAAACATGTTTGTGAGATCTCAACCCTCCCCCTATACCTCTAACCAATGTAGTAAAGTAAACGCATAACAATACGCACATTAAAATTCAGTTCAAGAGAAATCCGAGTCTGATGTCAGAAGATGTAACCAAAGAAAATAAACAAAATGACAATAATACATAAATAACAACAGACTACTAGCAGTTAACTGACATGCCAGCTCCAGACTTCAACTAAACTGACTGAAAGATTATGATTTCATCATATGAACATCAGGCACAATCCTTCCCGTTAGGGGTTTAGTATCATACCATCATAACATATATGAGAAGAACATAACCCGTGTCATGCCAACAACTGTTTTTAGAATAAATGTGTTTAGTTCTGAGGTGAATACTGACACCTTTAATGTCTTTAACGATCAAACTTTGAGGAGTGAATCTGTCAGTGGCTATAACTTTTATTAAATAAAAGGAATTAAAATCGAAGATATCTTTTAATCGATTTCTTAAAAAGAACATTTTTAGATTAGAAAGATGCTGTTTTTTACTATCTTGATTTTAAACGTAAAACTTTGAATGAAATTTTCTTCTAAGAAACTGGCATAAACCTTTTTAAAAGACTGTTTAAAAGAACTCGATTTCTTTTTTTTAAAGTTTACCTTCATAGTATTATTACTCTAGCTTTCTATAACAGATTATGTTTATCTGAATGAAAAAGTATTTTACTTAATGAAATGTAGATATACAAGTAAGCCTTAGGCATGTTCAAACTAATTCAAAATGCGACTCTTATAATTGCGGTTTCTTAAAATTCGCGTAAAAATGATATGTTGCAAATTGATTCTTAATAAGATCAAGTTCCTGTTCCTCGCATTGTGTTCTTTTCTGTTCCCATCTCTTCTCTACATAAATGTATGAAGCATATGTAAAATTAAGAGGTTGTTATATTTGACGAGTTTTTCACACATATGTGACATGCTCTTGGTAGATCTGCATTACGTGGTTTTGATAGTCTGGGTATTTCCTTGAAGATATTGCCGACATAATTATGTATCTATCATGCAATACAGTTAGTACACTTATGGCAAATAAGTACGTAGTTTTTGTTCTCCATGATGTCTTAATTGAGAACATAGAACATCATCCACAATTCAAATATAGTCAATATGCTACGTGTTACGACATAAAATGTGAAAATCTGGATCAAAGTGATATAAATGTTCAAATCATCTCTTATGATCATGATGATAGCATACTTTTTTTTTATAAATCATTGATTTATTATAGTTCTGTATTTAGAAGAAAAAGGTCATCACTTGCATAAAACAAAGGAATATGATTTGCTTTGTTAATGGTCAGAAGAACATTGATACAATACAGCTGGAATTGCTTTGTTTCATTATGACAGAATAACAATTATGGTTTTGACAATCCTGAGCAATGCAGGTGTTCTGGAAAATTATAACTGACTCCGTCTGCGATTTTATTAAAACAACTTATAAAATATGGCCTACTATAGATGAAATTAAGCACTTATATTTTCCGATTGCTTTGATATGTACACTGTCATTAGAGGTCCTAATAGAATATTGATAAAACAAGACAATAAATGTGTTTAATTATTAAATTATGTCAAGGGCTGATTATTCACCGAGTTTGTTCTAAACACTAAAATGACATAGGTCATAAAAAGTTGATTGGTGAAGACATAAAACCATGTTGACATTGTGGAGGCAAAGTTCACCATGATCATATTAATAAAAGCTATAAAACTTTTGTTATAGTTCTATTAACAAGGTGCGGGTAATCTATCTATTACCGAACACACCAAAGACAACAACTGAATGCCTGAATATTTGCCTGGGAAAGGCACACTTTAATGAGTCAAAATTAATCGGTTTACTTGTTCAAATATCATTATTTGCTAAAATTCGTGATTAACTACTTCCATGTGGCAAGCACTTTATGCTAATTCTGAATGAGAATGACCTATTCTAATAAATCAAATAGTTTCTGAAAAATTAGTGACTTAATAAATAGTAGGTAAAATGTAGCATCAATTTGAATAGTAATTTTGTCTATCAATAAGACAATTGAGGACATTAATATACATGTAAGACGTGTTGAAGGGTTCGTGAAGTAGATGATATCAATGCATTTTTATTAACAAATCAAATAGGGTTTAAAAATACGTTGACGACCCATCAAGACTAAGCCCTGCTCAACACAAGTCCTATATAATAAGTATACCGGTACTCGATATTTATTTCCCTGCAAACCAGGTGTTAATAACAGTCTTTTAGAGGCAAAATTGAAATTAGAACGTAGAATGGATAGGACTTTTAAAAAAATTCTAGAATTTTCCAATTCTTGGGTCCATATTTCATGGCTTAAGATCGAGAGAAAACAACTTTCTCAAAAAAATATTTTCATGATGTCAATCGACCACAAACTTATCAAAGACAGTACTTGAAGATAAGATAAGATAAGATTTTTTTTATTCCAATTATAGGGCCCATGAAGAGCAAAGTAATTTATTACAATGATTTTTGTTATTGAATATGTTACAGTAAATTTGTATAATCAGTGATTATGTATAATCCCTGAAATGTTCAGGGATTATGTAGAATCACTGGCTAGTTTAGGGATTATATATAATCACTAAAATTTTCAGGGATTATGTATAATCACTAGAAAAAAACGTCAGGGATTCTACATAATAACTGAAATGAAGAAATAGTTTTATTTATAAAGAAAATGAATAAAATTGAAATTATTTATTCTATAAAATCACATAAAAACATCATTATAAAGTAACATAAATTGTAAATGTTAAGCACAATATATCAAAATGATGACCCAAATTTTTTAAAATGTTAGGCACACTACATGAAAATGTGAAACACAATATATCAAAATTATATGCTTCACATCTGTTATTACCACAATATCCACATTTTAGAAAACCTTTTCCTGCACATATCGAATCAGATTTTAACGACACGCCTAAGTGAAATAAAGTGTTTAGTAACACATCTGAAGGTACCCTCCATCAAAAGATGGGAATTTGCAACCTTGAACCGGTTCGAGCAAGAAAGATACCATGTTTTGTAGTCAGGCGATATCCTTTTTCAGACTTTTTTTTTAAACAACGGTCATTATGTTTTTCGGGTTTCCCTTTCCTTTTTTACCATGTGGAATTGCTATGAGAATATTACACCAAATGCAAGCTTCCTCTAAAATTTGTTTCTATGTGTCAATCCTAAGTTCTGCCTGTTTTCCTACACTTAGATGCCTAAGTTCTCACAGTTTGAATGTCTTGTTCATTTAAACAAAAACAAAACCACACAAAATAGATGTTCCATAATCTTCTTCACCATTTGCTTTATATGTATCACAAATAACATGCTTTGTGGATTTAAAAATAGAGCATAAATAAGGCCGTTAGTTTTCTCGTTTGAAGTGTTTTACATTGTCATTTCGGGGCCTTTCATAGCTGACTATGCGGTATGGGCTTTGCTCATTGTTGAAGGCCGTACGGTGACCTATAGATGTTAATTTCTGTGTCATTTTGGTCTCTTGTTGACAGTTGTCTCATTGGCAATAACACCACATCTTTTTTTTACCTGAATATTTATTTGACGCTGGCTTTTAAAAAACAAACAATACATGTAAAGCTATTGCTATAAAGGGAATGTTGATATTATTAATTTTGAAGTCTTCAACTTTATCTCGAAACCCTGTGTTGGTTATATCTTTTAGATCATCCTCTGTGTTTAAAAGCAAAATTATTTCATCTGGCAAGGAATTAATGAAAGAGAAAAATATAATTTGTCTATATTATTTTTTTTTATTAAACATAGGGTCATTGAATTATTCATAATCCCTGAAATCATATTAGGGAATTTGTAGAATAATTATTAAAATGTTCAGTGATTATGTAAAATCACTGGTCATTTTCAGGGATTATTATAATTACTAATGATTTTAGTGATTCTACATATTCCCTGAAAAATCAGGGATTCTACATATTCCCTGAAAAATCAGGGATTCTACATAATCCCTGATTATACAAATTTACTGTAACAAATATACGACTTCCCAAATTAACAACAAAAAAAATGAACCAAAATTTAAGAAAAAAGAAAATCAACCAAAAATGTTATAACTGCTTCATTTTCGCAATATTCAACATATAATAGAAAACAACAACTTTTCGAGAGACAATTAATTTGCAATTAAATGTGGATGACTTCCGAAAATAATCAGATGACGGAAGAAAAATGGGGTTGTTGTAAGGTTAATGGTGAATTCTTCAGTTTCTGAAGGAAACACCTTAATTGTCAACTTTCTGTTCGATATACTACTACTCTCTTCCTACAAGAAGCATAGGATTTAATGTCCCCATTCCGACCGGAAGTGACTGCATATTAATTATACATCCTACTCAGCCAAATGGACATACACAATACATTCTTCTATATCAATGTAGCCTCTATTGCAATGAAATCAATGATCTAAAGGAGAGATTTGGTTAAAACGTGTCGCAAAAGTTGGGAAAACAAAACAAAGAGTAAGAAAAGTTTTAAAATAGTTTACCAGTAATTTTAAGTAGAAATTTTTATCACGTCCCAAATAGTACTTATTAGTAAAAGTCTCAGGCTTAAATGAAATTAGCTTTGTTTTAAACGAATTGTCAAAGATATAATATGAAGATCAACATCAAAAGGCATATATTGAATATTTATTACGCAGCATCATGATTGTTTGTGATAAAATTGTCATCAAATCAGTTAAATTGGTCATATTCAGACTACATGGAATCATTACTTCCTGTTACCTGTTACGTCTAATTTATTACTAATACTAAAAGCTTATTTATTAAGATATTTTAATGATTTATCTCGAGATACATTCAATATAACTTTATATGAATGTACATTTTAATGCTAACAACCCCAGTTTAATATAAGCTTATGGTTAGATTTTATTATCTGAAAATGGCGTAACATCCACAATTTATATGTGAAACATGTCAATAAAATAAGTTGTTATATAGTCCAATGTTGAGTATAAGATGTATCAGTGGCCACATCTCCTTTTCACAATGAAATCTTTTAACAAATGGCAAAACCAACATCAAAAACGAACGAAAAAACAACTGTCATATTCCTGTCATTGTACAGCAATTCCCTAGGTAAAAAAAAATTGATTAAACTAGGGCTGAAAGCTAACTTAACCTCTCAATTGTATGAAATTTGAATGAAATTTCAATATATTGACAGCAAGGTGTGAGTAAAAAAAAAAGATAAAAACTAGTAATGAACTACGATTTGTGAAAACAGAGAATAAATCTATTAGGATATATAGTAATGCGCATGGAATGTAATTCTTCATACATTCGCTCAGATATCTGAACAGATCGTGCCAAAACAAACTACTTAGTTCTCCAATAGAAATTTCGAACAATTAATAATGAAATCCAATCGCAATGTTTATAGTATAACTCATTCATTAATTCCAAGGACTAAGGGTATTAAACGACATGACTTAATGTAACACTTTTTATGAATATACTGCTAGAGTAAAATGACATATGTATTTTTCATTCTATACAAAAGACATGTAAGATCTAAATAACAAGACTGTTTGTTGTGAAATTTGTATGATTCCAATGAATCCAGCATTTAGAATTGATGAGCTAACTACTACATGGTTTGTTGTAAACATAACACACACAGTTCAGTAAACCCCTATAATTGTATTTATAATGATATATAAATTTAATCGCGACAGCTAGCTTTATAATTCCCATCATTAAAAAATGGATGAAAGACATTTCGCAAATTTAAAGAATTTGACATTTATTGTAGATATGTAAACATCTTTGATATTAAGCATAACATCATCCGTGTAATGGCATAATAGTGCATGTTTTATTACATTCTACAGTACTTGATTTTGCGAAGGGTTCTTGGTAATTCCATTACAAAAAAAATCACATTAGCGACAAAGTCGAGTTCCAGGCTATAATTTTAGAACTTTAAATGAAAATCAAACTAAATCAGCTAGGATGGAGAGACTTATTTATTTAAGAAAAATCGCCAAAATTAATTTGAATTCAGGAGTAAAAGAATGGTTTAATGGGATAGTCAACTGACAATTACTTTTATCGTGCATTTATTCTCTACTCTCGAATATCTCCAAACAATCAGCGATAACCTTAAACAACTTACTAATCTCGAATATTGGTTTTCTATATGAAATACATGTTTTTTCCATGTGTTGTGTAATGGATAATGAAAATATGATTCTTGTCATAGTAGCATTATATCTTTAACTTATTTCACCCATCGAACTATGTCTAATGGATAATAAGGATTAAGTTAAATCTGCAGCATATCTCAGAATTTACCACTTAAACTCGCTGATTACAATATTCATCCGTTCTCCATAAATATTTAAAAAAAACTTTAAAAAGCTTAAAATTGGATTGCATACATATTGTATTCAACTGGATGATGTGCATGAATTTGTTTGTACCCCTTGATAGTTTGCTTTCTGTGTTGATTTAGATGAACGTTTTCAATGAGTTTATTTTGATGTACGTTTTCTATTCAATGCGTTTATTCTTACCATCATACACCAAGGTAGCTAGAAGAATAATACCTGTTAAGATCTTCTTATCATAGTTTTGAAACATCAAGGCAACACACAATTTAAAGATTTTTTTCCATTGAATTGTGTTATATATTAAGGTAACAGTAGTTTACCGATGTTCAAACCTCGAAAATCGAATAAGAAGCTACCAACGCTGAGAAGGGGGGGGATACCTTTTTATGTTAAACCGTTTTTGCCTTTTTCAAGGTGTTGTTAACTGTTATCTGAGATAAATTTAAACTGTTAACTGTTTTCAACCCACTGTGTTAACTGTTATTAGCATTTTTGCATTTGTTGTTAACTGTTTTTGCCAAAATCAAGGTGTTGTTA